>CM050168.1:235020121-235152621 GCA_027410445.1 Discoglossus pictus | reverse complement strand
CCGCTAATCTTGTAAATTTTTGTGTCTCGTATCTTTTTTTTTGTAAGTCCTGCATTTACAAGATTATTCCTGCATTATTCATCATGGATCAGAGTTATATACAAATCCGGTTTAAAGACATTCTCAGGAAAGTATCTAGTTCTTATCATGGGGACCACCTGTATAAGGATTTAATTCTTTAGGTGGAGACTAGCTTGGCCTATTGCTGTATTTGCCAGTTCACCGGTAGGCTATTATGTCAATCCTGATTACAGGTCAGGTCAGAGGGAGGAGTTGTGTGTCAAACAGACACCTAGACCATTCATATATTTTTCAGTACCAATTAAAAACTAACACATTTCCTCTTAAAACTAGATTCTGTATATATATTTGGTCATCTTAAAATCAGACACTTCAAAACTATATTTTAAAGGAGACAAGGTTATTAAAACCTGGCCCTACATCCTGAACTGACCTTGAATGCTCATACAGAAAATGTATGAATGTACAACTGACTCTGCCATTAGCATCACTAAGTGGCTTTCTGTAATTTTTCTACTCACTGTCAGGTTTGCCAGATGCAGTTTGGTTGGCTCTAATTTGCCTTTGAGCTTTTTACCAGTTTTGCATTCTAGACACCGGGGACAAAAACTACATTTAAAATGTCAGGTTCCTCCCTCCACAAACAGGAGTAAATGGCAAACGAGAGGTTTCATAACTTTTACCAAGATAGTTATTCTACTGTAGGTATGGGCAACAATATACAAGGGAACGTAATTTTAGGTGGAACGGGCTTGTTAAAAGGACCATTATATGTGTATATTTAAAAAATTCCCATATCTTAAATATACAGGTGTCCCATCCTGAAATCTTACATAAATCAACAAATCCCATCCTCTTTCCACTCTTAGTTATACAATAAAAAAAATAAAAACATTCCCACTCTGTTTCCAAGCAAGGTAGGAAGTTTGAAGGAAGCAGTGTTTGTGTCTAATGACAAGCAGTATCTATTAATACAAATCCTACCTGAAATACTTTTATACTTATGGCTTATACGGCTGCTAATGTTGTCAATTTGTTACAAACTTAAAAAAACACCAATATTTTTCCATTCTACAGTATACTTTAAAACACCATTTTATCTCTTTTAAAGTTGTATTAAATAGTAACAACTGTAAAACTAAGTTACTTTATTCTCATATCCTGTTGTTCAGTCGTAACCAACTCTGTGACCCTATGGACCGCAGAACCCCAGGCACATCTTGTGCTCATCATGCATAAGGTTATCATGGCAAAGATACTGGAGTGGGTTGCCAGTTCCTTCACGAGAGGGCCGTGATTTGTCTGAAACTTCTATGAGCTGCCCATCTTGGGTAACCCTACATGGTATAGCTCACAGCTTCATGGAGGTACAGAAGTCCCTTCACCACAACAAGATAGCGATCCAGAAGTGGATTCTCTATCTGGAAATCTATAAATGATTTTTCAAGGACACAGATCAGACCAATTTCTTCAGGAAAAAACAGTACAATTCCTCTGTAAAATATTTGATTATAGGAATCTTACCACGGTTTCCTTGGTAGGTGGTGGCTTTGCTTGTTGACTGGGAATTAGCACAAATGAGAGGGTACCATGCATTTCAGCCTGGAAAAGGAAATAAAAGGACAAAATCAATTAATTTTGGTAGGTAGTGCACTCTATAAATATATCAAGTAAATAAAACAGGTGGCTAAAAACATAGCTAAGAGGTTTCATGAGAAGACAATGTTTGAAATACTAAAACTTTCTTTTTTATGCAAAAACGGTTTGCATGTTTTCATGCAAACATTTTTGCTAGGTGGGTTATGATGCATTCTATGATATGCGTTCATAACACACCTCACTTTAATATACCTTTAAGGGGCATTTTCCTTTTTTTTTTTTTTTTTTTTTTTTAAACACAAAACACAAGTTTTGTAATTTGGAGCCCAGAGAAATAAAATCTATCACTGCCTCCACTTCTTCCCCATTTATTTGCTAGGAACTAAAACTGCCGTTTGCCATGATCATCATCTTTAACATTTAGCACGCTCTTCTTTAACCCTCATCAATAAGTCGCTTTGTTCCTCCTCACTTTCAGCCAGAAAGGTAGTATAATGAGCGTATCTGAGGTTGTTGATATTCCTTCCAGCAATATTGATTCCGGCTTTGAATTCATCCAGCTCGGCCTTACACATGATGTATTTTGCATATATGTTGAATAAATAAGGTGACAACATACAACCTTGTTGCACACCTTGCCCGATCTTGAACTTTCGGTTGTTTCATGTTCGGCTCGGACCGTGGCTTCTTGGCCCACACACAGATTCCTTAGGAGGCAGATGAGATGATCGGGTACACTCATCTCTTTAAGAACTTGCCACATTTTGTTGTGATCCACACAGTAAAAGTCTTTAGAATAGTCTATGAAGCAGAAGAAAATGTTTTTTTTTTTCTGGAATTCTTTTGCTTGCTCTATAATCCAGTGGACATAGGTAATTTGATTTCTTGTGCCTCTGAGGAACCCATGTTTCTTGCACATCTGGTTGTTTCTGGTCCATATATTGTTGGAGCAAAGTTTCCAGGATCTTAAAGCATTACCTAGCTGGCAAGCGAAATAAGTGCAATAATTGGAGCACTCTTCAGCACTGCATTTTTGGGATTTTTAATATGATCTAAATTAACAAAACATAACCCTTAAGACTTAAAAAAATATGGTAAATACTATAGCACCCCTTGAAAAATTGTCAGTCATTAAAAGCTATGAAACAGATCAGTGTGTGTATGTTAAATATATATTTATTATTCCAAAGTATAATGTATCTCTATGAAGCATTCCTAAGTTTGAGATTTTGTCCACCCCGCTATAGATCGATACATATTTTATCTATATAAATCTGCTTTTTTTCTAAGCACAGAACCTCAAATACAATGTTTTTCACTGCACTAGAATGCTTGTTTGCGTATATAATTTTGTTGCTTACATATATACTCATATTTTATAGCATATAAAAGTTTCTCAGCTCTTTTCAGGGCTACCTAACACAAACTGTAAAGTTACATATGCATACGTGTGGCTAGAGGGGCACCTGAGGGGCCTTTGCCTAGGAGCAGCTCAGGTGTAAATCTGGTCCTGGATAAACCATCATGTCTTTGGACAATTTACACATTGCACAGAGTTTGCCCATTAATAAAGGATATGGCATTTTTCTAGCTTCCTCAGTTGTCATAAAGCTGACCTTGAACTAAACCAAATTATATATCACTCACAAGATGTCCTGAGTGAAATCACTACTTTATTTCTATATTAAATAGAAGATTCTCTATGTTCTTGGTCCAAAAATAACTTCATAGTAACATCTTTTTATTATTATGTTCCAACAAAGCTTCAGCATGCAGTCTGGAAATTATCTTTTATATCTAGAGCTTAAGCCGAAAACAAAGTGTTGTTTCTACACCTTGGAAACAGTGTATATTTTGCCCTGGAGGACATAACAAAATTGAGAACAGAGTTTTAACCCAAATATCATTAAATAAAAAAAAAAAAGTAAAATATTGATGGGTAAACAATGAATACAATTGTAAAAGGACAGGGTTTGCAAAATACCAGGAGTCACAGCCACTAACATGTTATAGCTACTATGCTATATTTTATATATATATATATATATATATATATATATATATATATATATATATATATATATATATATATATATATATATAAAACCCACATCCTGGCCTCTAACAATTGGTTCCTGGCTCCTAATTTTCAGCTAAATTTGTCAACGCCTGGTATAAGATAATATTGGTGAAGTTACATACTTCTGAGATTTGTGAAAGAAAAGCTTTTCCTCAGTCCAGATGCAAAAGGTTTTTGCCCATCTAGACATAATATATACACAAGTACCTACATGATACACATACCCAGTCAAGAGGACAGTAGGATACTGTTCAGCAATACACCGTCAGCCATGTTAAAATTTGCATTATGTGGTTTTATTATTAATCTTACCAGCAGCTCAAACACCTCATTGACATCCTTCCCACGAATCCCAATGCCATTTATTTCAAGGATTTCATCTCCTTCATGCAGCAGCCCGCTTTTTTCTGCAGCACCTCCTTTCACTATACGGCTGATTATGACAGAATCCAGTTCATTCCGGACAGTGGCTCCCTGTGTATTAGAAAATGTCCATAATGACCAGAAATAAAAATGCAGCAATATAAAAAAATATTGCTAAATGATGTAGCATTTCAAAATATATTATACTAATATTCCATAAAGTATCACCTGCCTAAATCCTAACATTTGTACCCATTTAGACAAATCCAAGCACCCAATAATAAGCCAAATGCCAACAAAACAAGGCTTCGGTCATCCTTCAAGTTGCTAAGTGCCACAGCCCTCCTACATCCACCATAAATGGTTTCTAAATTAATGGTTTATACAAGCAAATTGATGTCAGTTATTTTAAACTGAAAAAAAATCATGGACACGAACAGTTACATAAATATTGATTTGTTTTCAAAAAAAAAGTAAGAATGTGGCTACAGGAAGACCTAAAGGACCAGTGTACGCTGATATTTAAGATATAAGCTTTTAAAGAACTACACTTAAACAGACGTGATGTTTTTGGATTGTTTCTGCTGATCATATTCTTGAGATGGGAGAATGAATGTGCAGGATATCTATAAGCCAGCACATTTTTTTTTTGGAGTACCATAAAATTCCAAGTTTATTGTAGACAAGTTGAGCCGCAATTAAAATTGGTACACTACAAATCAGCACACATCAATACAATTTACAACTGATGCAAAGGGATAACATGAAAGATCCGGCCTATGACCTCAGTGGGTTCTCCTGCCTGGAAAACTCTCAAAAGATGTCCCAAATCTGGCTAATAATGCTATAATGGTCATCATCACATGACTTGACTACTGCAACTCGCTTCTTGCTGGCCAACCCACCACTCGACTATCCCCACTTCAATCCATAATGAACGCCTCTGCTAGACTCAACTTCCGTAAACAATGTTCAGTGTCGGCATCACCTCTCCGTCACACACTCCACTGGCTTCCCATAGGATCATGATTTTAAATTTTTATTCTGGAGGCTAACTTCCTCAACAATAGCGCACCCCCATACATTTCTGGTCTCATCTCCAAATACTCCCCCACCGACCTATTCATTCTGCGAACGACCTTCTTTCCACAACTCGTCACCTCCTCTCACTATCGCCTTCAGGACTTTTCTTGTGCTTCACCTATTCTCTGGAATGCTTTTCCCCGCTTCACCAGATTGTCCTCCTGCCATTCAAAACCTCCCTAAAAACGTATCCCTTTAAAGAAGCGTATCACCTTCCACCCTAATATGCTCATCAACTCTCTCTCCCTGCTTTAACACACACACACACACACACACACACACACACACACACACACACACACACACACACACACACACACACACACACACACACACACACACACACACACACACACACACACACACACACACACACACACACACACACACACACACACACACAACCTTTAGGTTGTAAGTCTGCAAGTTTCAATCCTGCAGGGTGCTTTGGGGAAAGCACCATGGACATTGGGTTTGAGGCTCAAAGACAGGGCCCTCCTTGCTTTGTTATGTATGATTTGTATTTACCTTTGCCTGGAACTTATCTTATGTACAGAGCTATGGAATATGTTGTCGCGGTATACAAACAATATTATTATTATTACAAACCCTCAACATGAAGGTTCTATAACTATAGGCTATTAATGACCCCATAATTTTCCAATTAAATGAATCTGTGCTAGATACTAGATGGATCTGTAGTCTCCAAAAAATTAAACGACTTGCATACAATTCATTTTTGCTTTTTTGCAAAGGAAGCCCCCTTTCTCACATTAATGAATCAGCTCAAAAGGCTGCAACATTTGGGGAAAGTAACTAATATCCTATTCTCCAATGCCAGCTAGGGAACCTCACAAGTTGCCTTAACAATTTACAGTATATGGTGAGGGGAGTATTCCTATATGCATAATAGCCTAGCCTGACTAAGATTTCTCCACACTTTGGGCTTTTTTAAAGGCGGCAACTATAATTTTACTTCAATCTGCATTCTGGGAATGGGGTAGTTAAAACTGGCAGCGCTTTCACCACCTGGGGAAAAAGGTAGCAGGCAAAATCAAATACGGAAATGGGTCGCTGTAGCAATATAATAATGCAAAGATTGTGTTTTTTTTTATATTTCTAAAAGCTGTTGCCCATTATAAAGTTTATTCAAATGGACAAAAAAAAAAACTGTATCCACAATCGCCCTTTAACATACATGATAAAGTTAACATTTTACTGCAGTTATCTACTTTCAAAAATACTCTATAAAACACAGTTGGGATGTGGTACACAAAAATGTTTGTTTTTGTTCAGACATCTCAACAGAAAAAAAAAAGCAAAAATATTACACTTAAACTACAAATTATGCATTCACATTTGCAGAAAGAAACAATTGCAGTACATAGTTTCAACTACATTTTCTACTACTAAGTTTTTATTTTTTATTTTTTTATCTCAATATGCATTATGTACTTACAAGGGGAATATCTCTGGCCTTCTCTATCCGAACAATTTTAACAGTTTCATCTCCATACTGTCCAATATTTTCATAATATCGATCTTCAGATGCCGGTTCTGGCCTCATTTCTTGCTCTGCCACTTTGTCGTGGGCCAGAAGAAGGGCCTATTTCATAAAAGTTAGAAAAGAAACCATTAGCCGGTGATATAGGCATGTACTCCATCACACAAATAATTTAACACATTTGTCTATTGTCAATAATTAATGGAAAATGACCATGAATGGTATAGAAGTTTGGTGGAATTTGGGGGACTTTGGCTAAAAAGCTTAAAATAGTCCTGTGTAAAAAACAATTTCTTTGGCAATGGCCACTATGGCGAAAGCCAACCATTGTTTACCAACATTATATACTGAAATACTTCAACTCTGATAAAAAAAAAAACAAAAAAACAAAAACAATGTTAAGTTGTTTCAACCTAAACTAAATAACTTTCAGATCTAAAAACGCAATAATAAAACTCAAGATTTTAGTTCAACAGCTTATTTTCAGAGTTATGCAGCCACTAAAAAGTAAGACAGTGACACAGGAGACCACCTAGACAAACTCATACTGAACTTTGCTATACAATTTGATACACAAAATATTATTATTCTTTCTATTTACAAAGGCACAATAAAAAGGATGTTATGAAGTATACAGAAATACAAAGACACTACAAAGCAAGAAACAGATAAACTGGTGAATCAGAGTGGAGGTTCATAGGTTAACCTTACAATAATTTTGTAATGTGAATCCTGTGCAAGCTGCAATTCTGCACTACTAGATTGGCTTCTTAAGGCCTTTCACAGTTTCAATGGATTATTACTCTAGTGCTCTCTCCTGTTGCATGCTGTATAACACTTCATTATGTTGCTTATGTGGAATGTGGCTGTGTCAACTCAACACCTTGTGACCGTAGATCAGGTATACATAACAGGTTTTCACAGCGCTGAAAAACTTATTCTGTACAATGTAGCAAATCGGGACAACCTTGACTATTCACTACACATGAATTAAAGCCTCTAAAGTCCCATTCACTGGGGACATGATTATTTAAGTATCAGTTCATTAAATGGGTCCTTGTGACACCACAAAGATCACTGTGAGCCTAAATGACACACAAAGTATGGAATTCTGAATCTAAGTTATAAACACACAAATATGCAACAAGTAGACCGTGCTTAGGGATTGGGTAGTCTTGGGAAACACGTAAGTAACTATTAAACTGGAATTCCAATAAAGTTTAGATAAGTACGAAAATGTTACAGGCATGGGAAGAAGTCGATACAAACTTAACAGAAAAATGCAATAGACAGGAAAGGCAAATCACAAGGCTGGTTCAGTAGTGTTATATTCAGGAAGCATTTGTTAGTTAATACAGGTCGTTAAAGCAGGTTAGAGTTCTCTTAGTGGTCACTTGTCTTTGTAGTGAGAAGAATTACCAATTTTCTTGGTGTTTTTCATATATTTTAACAAACAATTGGTGTAAAGAACTTGCTCTCTACTAAATGTATGGGAAGGTTAAATATAGGTTCCATGACTATAGCTGCACAATCCATTACATTTGAATCTTGAAACAAAGATACCCAAACGGAGTTGAATCTTATTCATTGCATCAAAATCATTCTTCCAATATTCATTTAAAGTTACAAGCAATTATAATAGACTAGCTACTTGCCCGTCAGTAAAATTGTAAGGCAGGCAATGCTGTTTACCACACAATGCAAGGCTATGGCCCCTCTGAGCAACTTTGGCGCTCATTGCAAGCCTTTTCCGCTCTCAGTGCTCATCGTGAGGCCCTTTGGCGCTCATTGCGGCCATTTCCTCCAGCCTACTGTACGTGCCGCTCATTGCAGGTTTCATTAACCTGCAAGCTTTGTGCTTGGGAAAGCCATGTGTCTTTCCACCATCACCCCCCTGTCCCTTTCTCCTCTTTGTGTCTGCTGAATGTTTGCGTGTTATGCACTGGCTGCCATTGGTTTTATTTTCTAAGTCCCGCATGCCTGGCATTGTTGGTGTAAGTGTTACTGTCTTTGCCGTCGTATATTTTCTAAGTCCTGGCGATGTTCTTAATCGCCTTAAAGCAAGAGCTGTGTATCGCAGCACTGTTTTTAAAACATTTTCTGTATCAATTACTTTCAAGCTGTTATTTCTATTTAACATTATTAGTTAATGTAAGTTAGGATCTATATAGTTTAGGATTCATAAAGTAAACTTAATGACAGGAGTAAAATTGTAAGCCAGGCAATTCTGTTTACCAAACAATGCAAGGCTATGGCCCCTCTTATTTAACTGGAGAGCCTTATTTCTTAGCATAGATCCCAGCTGACTCAGCATATATTGTTTTTGAGTAAACGCTTACTGATCCCCCTACTGAGAAGTGCCAAAGAAAACTATGCTTGGGCTAGAGCCAGTGGCAACTATGGCAAATATATGAAAAAGTGGTAAACTGAGCAAGACGACTCATCCTTAAACGCAGTGGTTGCTTAGTCGTTCAGTCTAACCAGGCTTTCCGTGACCCTATAGACAGCAGCATGTCAGGCACATCTTGTGTCTGCTTGTGCTCATTATCCATAATGGCTTTAAGGTTTTAATGGCAAAGATATTGGAGTGGGTGCCAGTTCCTTCTCCAGTGGGCTGCAATTTGTCTGACCTCTCTACTATGAGCTGCTCATCTTAGGTGACCCTATATCAGTGATGGCGAACCTTTTTGAGCCAGAGTGCCCAAACCGCAATACATGCCAACTTTTTTTCCCTCTAAGTGCCAACAAGGCAATTAAACTGAATACTGAGTCTTAGACAAACAACGACAGGAACGCAGAACGTTGAAAATAAAACAAATGGCAGTTAGTGCGTGCCACGCAAATGGTGCTCAGAGGAGCAAAAGCCTCACATTATGTGGCAAACAGCATTGCCAGCCTTACAATTGAATTACCGTCATTTTTGATAAAATTATAGACTGATCATTTCTTTGTCATGGACAAAAAAAATCCGAAGGGGATCAAATACTTCCCCCCCCCCCCCACACTGTATGTATATATATATACATTTTTAGAGAGAGGAAATTAATATTACATTAATAAGCCCATTCACATGTCTAAAAGGCAGGGCCATGCAAATGAGAATACAATGCACCTCACTCTTTCAATCCAAAAATAGCAATTTTATACATTGCTCCCTTAATGCATATGCCCGCTTCCCCTTGTCGCCCCCTTCTCCCTTGTCTCTCCCCTTCTCTCTTGACTACCACTCCCTCTTGTCTCCCCACATCATTGTCTCTCCCTCCACTCTTGTCTCTCACTTTCTCACTCCCCCTTGTCTCTTACACCCTTCTCTCTCCCATTCTCCCTTGTCTCTCCCCTGCCCCTTATGTCTCCCCTTCCCCCTTGTCTCTCATCTTCCCCCTTGTCTCTTCCCCCATTTTTCCCTCTCCCCCCACCCTCCTCTCTCGCCTCTTGTCTCTCCCCTCCCCCTTGTCTCCCTCCAACCTTGTCTCTTCCTTTCTCCCTTGTCTCCCCCCCCCCCTTGGATCATACACCCTTCTCTCTCCCCTCCCCTGGTCTCTCCCCTTCCTCCTCGTCTCCCACCACCCCTGTATCTCCCCTTCTCCCTTGTCTCTTCCCTCCATCCTTCTCTCTCTCCCACCCTTATTTCTCCTCTCTTGTACCGCTCACAATTGTCTGTTTTCTCCCTTGCCTCTACCCCCCCTTGTCTCTTTCCTTCCCTGTGTCTCTCCCTCCTCCTTTCTTTCCATTATCTACCTCTCCCTTTTGCCTCTCCCCTCTCTCTCACTCCTCCCTTCTCTCACTCTCCCTTTTGCATCTCCGTCTTCCTTTCTCTCTCCTCTCCCTTCCTCTCATGTGCCTCTACCTTCTCTACCATCTCACTCTCTTACTTCTTCCTTTCCCTTCTGCCTCTCCCTATTTTCTTCCTCCCTCCCTCCCTCCCTCCTTCTCTGCTTATCTCTCCCCCACCATTCACTCTCCCCTCCCCCTTGTCTCTCCCCTCCCCCTTGTCTCTCCCCTCCCCCTTGTCTCTCCCCTCCCCCTTGTCTCTCCCCTCCCCCTTGTCTCTCCCCTCCCCCTTGTCTCTCCCCTCCCCCTTGTCTCTCCCCTCCCCCTTGTCTCTCCCCTCCCCCTTGTCTCTCCCCTCCCCCTTGTCTCTCCCCTCCCCCTTGTCTCTCCCCTCCCCCTTGTCTCTCCCCTCCCCCTTGTCTCTCCCCCCCCCCTTGTCTCTCCCCTCCCCCTTGTCTCTCCCCTCCCCCTTGTCTCTCCCCTCCCCCTTGTCTCTCCCCTCCCCCTTGTCTCTCCCCTCCCCCTTGTCTCTCCCCTCCCCCTTGTCTCTCCCCTCCCCCTTGTCTCTCCCCTCCCCCTTGTCTCTCCCCTCCCCCTTGTCTCTCCCCTCCCCCTTGTCTCTCCCCTCCCCCTTGTCTCTCCCCTCCCCCTTGTCTCTCCCCTCCCCCTTGTCTCTCCCCTCCCCCCTTGTCTCTCCCCTCCCCCTTGTCTCTCCCCTCCCCCTTGTCTCTCCCCTCCCCCTTGTCTCTCCCCTCCCCCTTGTCTCTCCCCTCCCCCTTGTCTCTCCCCTCCCCCTTGTCTCTCCCCTCCCCCTTGTCTCTCCCCTCCCCCTTGTCTCTCCCCTCCCCCTGGTCTCTCCCCTCCCCCTTGTCTCTCCCCTCCCCCTTGTCTCTCCCCTCCCCCTTGTCTCTCCCCTCCCCCTTGTCTCTCCCCTCCCCCTTGTCTCTCCCCTCCCCCTTGTCTCTCCCCTCCCCCTTGTCTCTCCCCTCCCCCTTGTCTCTCCCCTCCCCCTTGTCTCTCCCCTTCCCCTTGTCTCTCCCCTTCCCCCTTGTCTCCCCCACCCTTCTCTTTCCCCTCTTGTCTCTCCACTTCCCCTTGTCTCCCCCTTCTCCATTGTCTCTCCCCTTCTCCCTCTCCCTTGTCTCTCCCCTACCGCTTGTCTCTCCCCTGCCCCATAACTCTTACCTTCCCCTTGCCTCTCCCCCTGCGGATCTCGAGGAGAGTCTGTTCGCCTGCGTCGTGCGCGCGCACGCACGCTAGCACAGCCCTTCCTTTTTTAAGTGACGGGAGAGCGCTCAGGCGCCGTGCACGCGCGATGAGCAGACCCAGCATGCTGCCAGCGACCTATGGCCGCGTGCCCACAGAAGGGGCACGGCGTGCCACCTGTGGCACGCGTGCCATAGGTTCGCCACCACTGCCCTATATGGTATAGCTCACAGCTACACTGAAGTACACAAGCCCCTTCACCACGACAAGGTAGCGATCCAGAAGGGGAAAGTCAGAAGTACAACACAAGTAATGAAACTTGCTCAGCATAACAAGGAGGTATCTCATGATGGCTGCCGGGCACTGCTTCAGGTTCTTGTTGTCCTTGTCAGTTCAAACAGTCTGTATCTGTATAATACACTTCTGCTCTAGAGAGATTTATAATTCATACAGTAACAGAGGATGTTACCTGAACATGTGGCGTGTTCAGCAAAGCATTAAGTTCTTGGCTTTCTTTTTGATGACTTGACTTCAAAACATGCTGTACCTAATCAGGAGAAAAATAAAACATATGGACTAAATTAAATCAAAACTTATGAAATTGGAATGGAGCTTACTATGAATTATTGACATATTTAATGTTGCAATTAAGGTATATACATTTTAGCCATATACAAAGAAACCTATAGAACTGTGAGGACTAAGTACTAGCAGGTTGAATTAAGTATATTTAAAAAGAAAAAGTAAAAGTAGTTTAAAACATATCAAAATAAAAGTTACATATTTCCAGTGCATATCCGTACCATGCACTAAAACGGATATGCACCATGCTACATAGATTTCTTTACATTTGTAATCAAGAAATGACTTAACACATTAATAGCATTTTAAACTTATTGATTTATCTTACTTTTGATGATTACAAGATGACATTTGTTTAAATATTTGGGGTAGTAAAGAATCAAAATACTTTGCTCCTCGAACACAACTGTACTTCCTCACATATATAGTTGTGAGCATGCGGGTTGTTGCTAACACTGCGGGCTCGCGAAGTGAGGCCGCAGTTGCTGGCAACTGCGGACCTTGCTAAATTTACGGACTTACGAGAAACAAGTACGAGACCTCGCAAAAATACGACCTTACCGCCCAAAACCCGCGCACATGAAAATCATAAATACGCACAAGAAACACATAAAAAGCTTACACACAGCAAGGGGGGGCACCGAGGACCACCTCAATTTGACTTGAAATACAAGAGTTTAGAGACCCGAAAATACTCTAAAAAACAAAAAAAAAGGCTCCAGGACTCTAGACGCAAAACAGCAAACCGTTACGGATTTTCCAAAAAAGACGGACGCGGTCCGAAGAACAAGGACGACAAATCAGCCACAGACGAGTACCACAGATTAGGCGCAATTTTACAACTCTAACTTACACAATGCGGAAGTACACAGCGACCCTAACGGATTTGGCTCGCCCACTACACACATTACTGACACTTACACAGCAGCTCCACAGCACTCCAAGCACACATTGTATGCTGCAGCAACATCAAAACAGATTGCCAGCTCTTCTGCACATTGCTTCCGGCATATATTACTTCAAAATAGGTAAAGTATATTAATGTATTATTTTATTCATTATTTCATTAGCAAAAAAAAAAAAAAAAAACAATGCTCATAGCACACAAACCGCCTAAGTATTTGTTTGCGATCTAAGCCTCATTTTATTATTAAGTGCTTAATAGATCTGTTTTCACACACTAAAACCTTCAAAACAGTTCCTGCCCTGGGCAGCTCATGCATATCATCTCCAATAGTACAAAATGTTTATGCTGAGAGACACAATCTGTGTTTGGTTACTACATCTAGTACCAATAGAAATACTGTGTGCATGAGCTGCTGAGGGCAGACCTTTGCAGGCACTGTTTGGAAAGTTTACGTGTATGAAAACAGAGGGTTTAAGCACTTGTGAATACAACTGGTTTACCTGCAAACAGTTAGGTAGTTAATTTTAATATTATAAACAGGGGACCTTCCATACCCCTTTAAGTCAATGTAATTAAAACTTTAAATATTATTATTATCATCCTTTCACAAAATCCCACGTTGCATCCATTTCCATTAAACGTTTGAGGAATGTCTCTCCATACAGCTTCTATATCGGAGAGTACAGCTGCTCTCTTGTAGAAATTAGACAACCTCATAGGGAGATAAAGTGCATCATCAGCACAGCATATAAACCACATAATTTTACTTAATTTCTCATTTCGTGAGAATTTTCATGCTTCTTAAGTTCAGGGGTTTATTTGGCATCACCTGCTTAGACATTTCACAATTGACACCCTGTTATTTTGTTCATCATTCATTGAAAAGAGTGCTCCATTGGCACTTTATAACTTACTTATTAGCTTTATCCATTTACAAGCACACGTTGATGAAAAATATATTTGTTCTAATGCTCCCTCCACCAGAGACATGTAAGATATCAAAGGAACACGCATGTCTAGAATGAATGACTGGTAACAGTCTTCATTGCATAAATTACTTTTAAAAACTTATAGAGACCCTATAGTGTCAAATAATTCAAAGACTTAAATAAAAAAAAAAAGAGTTTGTGACTGCCAACATAATAAACGCTCTAATTCTGCTATTCTATAATGTTATGAAGTATTATATTCAATTTACCCAGGTTTATCTCCAGTAATAGAGTGGCTTGGCTCATTCTCCTATCCATAAAAAGAGCATCACAGTGTGAGCTGCATGGGTAGCAAGCTTTGAATCCATAACGAACCTCCATATTTAATATTCTAATGCAAACAGTAGAGACACGTGGTGCTTTATTGACAACATTTTTAACTTTAAATTGGGGGGGGGGGGGGGGGTCATCCTATACACTGAATAAAGAGCAGGGACCTTGGGTAAGATGCTAGATGGCGCTGTCTCAGTCCCTCTGCTGCTATCCCCAGCCCTTGCTCGCAGCTCACCCCCCCCAACCCCCCTAGAGCCTCCTCGGGACACAAGGAGCAGCGTGGAGCCCAGAGCCCAAACTCCAGAGCTTTTGCATGTGTGTCCCGGTCAGAACGTTGTCTTGCTCTCCTCCGCAGTCGGGTGCAGGGCTCTAGTGATGTCAGAGAGCTTGGAGAAGCAGGCGGCTGGTGAGCTGCCGGGCAATGAGGAGGCTCCTGGCAGCCTAGGATGGGTATGTGCCGGAGAGCTGCTCCTGAACCTGGCGCTGCTGGTCGTGCTGGAGCCGGCAGGGTGTAAGTGTGCGAGGGGCCATACGTGTAAGAGGTGCCGGGCCCGAGGCTAGCACTGCCCTGCATGAAGCGCTGTGACTTCAGTCTGCAGCAACTCCATGAGGATGACGGCACCAGCAACCCCAGGATACTCGTAGCTGTTAATGGGAAGGTGTTTGATGTAACCCAGGGAAGCAAGTTCTATGGGCCTGGTAAGGAGGGAGCACATGGATTTATAGGGGTCAGTTTATATGATGTGACCCAGGGGAGCTAGTTCTTTCACTTAGAGATGAATAGGATGACCTGTCAGTTTGGGGAATGTGGTGGGAGAGGCGGGCTCCTCATACTGGCTTAATTAAATACTTTTCAAAATTTTGGGGTAAAAAATCATAGGGATCGTCATATACATGGGGTTGTCTTCTAAATGGAAAAATATACAGTATATTAGAAGATTGAATGTGGAGAGTCACAACTTGCTCAAAAAAGTGAAACATGCTTAGGAATGGCCAACACAGAGGAGAGCAAATGTAAATTTAAAAATTATTAATAATTCTTAACTATATATCGTTGCCATAATAGGAATTTAATTATGATACATGCAACTGTTAAAATTTCATTGATTTGTTTACCATAGTGTTTAAGATTTTAACCGCATCCTTGTAACTGTATCCATTACACCTCGAACCAACAGAACAAGGAAGGGGAGAAAAAACCCAAAAACTTTATTATGGGTTAAATGTTTTAGAAACTTAGAAAAAAAAATAATGTTATGTACAATTATTCTTCTCAGTGCTGGCTTTTCAATCTGAATGTGTTTAGTCCTCTACTTCTTAACATATTTATTAATGACGTAGAAGTAGGACTCGAATGTAGTGTCTCCATTTTTGCTGATGACACTAAGTTGTGCAAGGTAATTAAATCAGATAATGATGTACTTTCCCTACAAAGGGATTTGCATAAATTAGAGAAATGGGCGGTTAAATGGCAGATGAGATTTAATACCAATAAATGTAAGGTTATGCATTTGGGAAGGAAAAATAGCCATGCAATTTATAATCTTAATGGAGCAAATCTAGCGGTATCAGATATTGAAAGGGATTTGAAAGTGCTAGTGGACAACCACCTAGGTAGCAGTGCTCAATGCCAAGCAGCAGCTGCAAAGGCAAGTAAAATATTATGTATTAAGAAGGGTATAGAAGCAAGGGAAGCAAATACAATTCTGCCACTATTCAAATGTCTAGTATGCCCTCATTTGGAATATGGAGTACAATTTTGGGCACCACTTCATAAAAAGGACATTTTAGAACTGGAAAAAGTAGAGAAGGGCAACCAAACTAATAAGGGGAATGGAGGCACTAAGTTATGAAGAAAGACTAACCAAATTAAACTTATTTTCGCGAGAAAAAAAGGCGTCTCAGAGGGGATATGATTACCTTATTTAAATACATCCAGGGTCAATATAAGGCTTTGTCAAGTGAACTTTTTGTAGCAAGAGATTTTCAACTGACAAGAGGACATCCTTTGAGGTTAGAGGAAAAAAGATTTCACCTTAAACAAAGAAAAGGGTTCTACACAGTTAGGGTGGTTAAACTGTGGAATTCTCTACCAAAGGAGGTGGTGACAGCGAATTCGATAGACAACTTCAAAAAGGGGTTAGATATATTTTTGAATAAAGAGGGCATTCAAGGCTATCCTAGATTGTAAGTAGCGAGTTTTCAATCTTGTAGGGTGCTTTGGAAAAAAGCACTTCCTGCAAAGATTCTAAGCTCAAAACAGGGACCTCCATTTTTCTGCGGTTTGTTAACATTGTATTCTTCCTTGTCCTTATCCCCTGTACAGCGCTACGGAATATGTTGGCGCGATACAAATAAAGATTAATAATAATAATAATAATAATAGATAACTAGCAAAGGAATATTGATCCAGGGAGAAATTTGATCGCCAGTTTCTGGGGTCAGGAAGGAATTTTGCTTTTTTTTTCCCCTTATGAGACAATTGGCAAAGTTTCAATGTTTTTTTTTTCCGGTTTGCCTTCCTCTGGATCAATTAACAACTAATAATAAATAGTGAATATATTAAAAAGATCAATAGAGATCTTAAAAGGTTGAACTTGATGGACTAACTCTTTATTCATCCTCAAATACTATTAATAATTATTTAACAAACAATTAATAACTAATCCGCATATTGCAGATCAGATGAGATCTTAACAGGTTGAACTTGATGGACTGAATGTCTTTTTTCAACCTTAATTACTATGGGCCTCATTCAATTGCAATTTGGCCAATTAAATAGGGCTCTAAATAAGCACATAGCATATATTTTTTAAAGAAGCTTTTAGTTGGTGAACTTCTATCCTAAAGCAAGCTCTTTACTAACTAAAAACTTCTTTAAAAAAAATATGCTATGTGCTTATTTAGAGCCCTATTCAAATGGCCAAATCGCAATTGAATGAGGCCCTATGTAACTATGTAATGATATTTCCATTAAAAAAAACAGACAATGCGACTTGCCAAATCTCCATTATAGCAGTGAATGTATCCCCTCCTATTCAAGGTTTCCTCTCACCTGTAGAAGCAAATAAGCAGCAACAAAAATGGCAGTTTCTACTGCAGAATTGCATACAAATCTAATTAAAGGTTGCATTTTTATTTCTTTTTACATTCTAAAACATTTTGCTCATTATCAAAAATAATTCTTCAAAAGAGTATATTGCAAATCTAAAACTAGAGCAGCTATTCACACCTGGCCTGGTGACAATCCCTATGGCATAATTGGTACTTACACATGTAAGAAATTACAGTTTACTTTCATCATAGGAGGCAGTCACAGATATGAACTACATGGACAAGTTAAGAGTATCAACAGACTGAACCCTGCATAGAATTGAAGCCAATGGTCATAGTTACAAGCTAGTGCAAACTTTGACCACAGTCTATAAAGGAGTAAGAACCACGTTAAGCATTGCTTGGAGTGAATATCGGTGGAATGATAAAAATTTTTATATTTTTGTTGAAGGGCATGGATTACCTGCTCCAAAAATTGAGCTCTACATAGTTACATTTTTTTTTTTCTTTGATCCTTTTTGAGTGTGAAATATACTCTGGTCAAGTTGCTAGGTAAAATCACGGTAATATATCAATGTTATAATACTGTATAATGTGCTTAATATTGTTGGTGACAATTTAAAAAATTTCAAGTTTCTGTTTAGGAGTTATTTCCAGTGTTTCAAGTTTTATTTTGAAGTTAGTACGTATCCAATTGACACAATGCGATGAGGGATTGTTCCCTCTTCTCTGTAGTAACGTATTTCTTTATAAACTGTTAAAATTGAGAATAACTACAGTTGTCCTTTAATGCTCATTGGGCAATTTTATTTTTACAGAATTTGTACAATTTTATTTTTATCTTTTTTAATAAATTTACCTAAAACATTAAAACAATAAAAAAAAAAATCTGTTCATTTATTATTTGGTTTCCCCAATAATTTTATTAGAGAGTCTTCAGAAAGCCAGCCAAAGAGTATCAGAATGATAAAATAGCTTACCTCTTGAGTTAATTCCTGTGCATTTGGAAGAAGTGGGTATGGAGGACTAGCTTTGTTCATGTGCACAGCCACAGCATTGTGGATCTTGATGGCATTTTGAAAGTCTACATTTTGTACCAACTGTAGTAGTAAAAAGAGGTCCTCTTGACTTTGTGCATCAGCCAATGTATGTTGGATATCTTTTAAAGAAGACAGCAAATCTTCCACTTCTGTAAAGAAAATGTTATAGTGAAAAAAGATCAACACCTGGTGTGGCTTAAGTAACATTTTACAGTAACCCTATTAAAATAGAAATTCTTGATACTAAATGTGTTAAATTTTGTCATGGAGATTGTCAACAGAAAATTTATATAAAATCTTTAACCAACTCCCTAAAGAGCTCACAATCAGGGTCCGTCTCACATTTCTTGCACTTGTTTGTCTCCACCCCTTCAACTAGTGTGAAAGAACAATAGTGAGAATATGTAGAAGGGCAGCAAGAGGACTTCAGACATTGAAGAATTCATCACACCTGCAGTGAGGAGCATGGCTACTCCATATCTATTCAGTATATGTAAAGACAGGAGTACTATAGAATAATAATCTGAGTTATACCTTATTGTAATATTAGGGGTGCTGTGATAGGTCCTAATGAAATGAAGACACTGCAGGATTTAGGTGCTTTTTTATATAAAATTGTCTAAATTATTTAGAGAGTGTGGTGATACCACAACTGTCCCCCCCCCCCCCCCCCCCCCCAATTGTTCAGCCATGGGTATGAATATTATAACTAACAATTAAGTAGTATAAAATGTCAATATTTTTTTCCAAGGTGACCCTCTTTTTTTCCTCATTCAAGTTGACTGGTTACTTGATTTAAGTTATCTTAATATCTCGACACCAAGTTATCCTCACCAGTATTACATAATGAAATACAAACGCTAAAACAAGATAAAAGCTAACACTTACACATACAGGTTCAAACGTAAGCTGTAGTATTTTATTACATTTTTAGATTAAACCTATAAACCTGTAACACAGGAAAACAATTTCTTATATGCAAGTCTAATGTCTGCTCAGTGAGGATACATGTTTAAGATGAATGTTAATTAACTAAATGTTTGGATTATGAAAAAAAGAAAAAAAAAAAAAAGGTGCGCATGCAATTTATATTACAGTGAAAAGATCTGACACGCATATAAATCTCCAGTCACGTACGAGAAAACATTTCTAGGACGGAGTACTAAAGTCATCAGAATATGAAAGAGTTCACATTTATAAAAATCCCAATCTTTATACACATTGGTAGAAACTAAAAAGCAACAAAATGGAATATTCTGTAATTTCCATCATCTAATCAAAAAACACAATCAATAATTTGCAATAGAAAAGCAGATACAGCTCAACTAAATTACATCCAATTGTAATTCAAAGTCTGCCCACAAGTTTTTACGGAGTCTAACATCTAACAGTAAATACTTTTGCACTGCCCCTGGAATTGGATTAATATCTAAACACTGCTATACAGACTCCGGAGTGACTCTGAAACATTAATCAGTTATATACATATGCCCACTCACTTTAAAGTTGCAAACGGGCAGCAGTAGAACTCTTGCCCCTTGAAGAGAGGAGGTGAGAGAGAGAGATCCCTGAATATACAAAACTGCAGACAAGACCATCACTATCAGCAGTAACTATAGTAATAACACTGAACTACTGCTACATGGAGTCTTCAAGGTATGAAAGTATAGCAATAGGTCAGCTGTGAAAATTGCAATTGCGGACGTCAAATGGGGGAGGGAGGTTACAGAAAAAAAAAAAAAAAAAAGCAAGAATATCAATAAAAACACAAAGCTTCTTTGACAGTCCCATATAAGAGCCAGCTGTCCAAGATAAATGGGAACCCTGTTATTGCAAGCCTAATAAGATGCAACTCAGTATTGTTGCCAATTCAGATTCCATCCTATGATGTTTACGCAAATGAGGGTCTTTCAAAGACTGGAAAGAATGCAACATTTTACACAGCCTTTTGAGCACAAACAACAAATGTTACTTAAGACTGTGAGACATGAAAACTTAGCACTTAAAGCCTGTTGATCTAATATGTCAAGTATGTAGAAGCGTTTTCTACAACACTAAAATCGGAGAAACAGTCTGCAAATGGTGACACGTTTGAGCGGACCAAGGGGAAATGATATTCATTCAAAAATCAGAAGCTTTGAACTGAAGGGATATCACTTTTATTACAATTATAACTTAAAGGACCACAAACCTCTCCATATGTACGCTGCACCATCAGAGGGGGGAAAATAATGTGGAAATGTGTTTACATTTTTAAAAACGATCAAGAATTTACTTCAATATTGTCCTTTTATTTTAGTCCTTGAGGTCGTCCTACAAGGAACTGCATAAAAAATAAGGCTGGAATGTGTACCTGTTACACATTGTATTATAGAGAGTTACATCATATTTGACAGCAGAGTGTTTCGTTTGTAAGTCATAGTTCAATTCCCCTGCCTTTCACTTTTTTGTTCACCAATTATTTTGCTACTGCCGGATTCAATGCTGGTACACTCGACTAATATTCATTATGTACTGCGCAGTACAGAGCATATTACTCATTTTGGCAAAGGCATCACACTGAAATAGCCTGACTTCTATTGATCATAACTCCACTTTTCCACATGTTTTTTACCCTGTATCTAATGGTGATATTATGAGTTTTGTGGTGCTTTAATAAATCTCAAAATGACTTCAGACTAGAACCAATCACCTGCTTAAAACAGGTCGGATTATGACAAATTGCGAAACTCTGAGTAAAGTAAAAGGTATTGTTGATTATTTTTTTTTATATTTTCTGTAAGGAAGACATATCCATACATAGTACAAAAAGATTGAGCATGTTCAGATACAAGCTGTAAACAGGCCCATCAGTTTAGTTACTCCCTGGAATCCAAGCATAGTTAGTCACTTCAGCTGCATTGGGCTTTATATTAAAAAAAAGTAACACTAGAAACATCCTTTACAACAAAACTCTGTACATAAATCTATTTGCATAACAAGGGAACAATACTTAACCATAAAATGTGGTTAAAAAGCTTGTTACAATTTTGTAAACACATTGAGTATGGGGCCTCTGAAAACAGTGAATATTCTTTTTGATAGAAGAAAAATCCAGCTTACATAAAATAAATGAGGATACTTGAAGGTCTGTAGGTGTGACACTTCCTAAAACGTTGTTTCTTCTATTTTTGACCATTTTAAACATCTGACAGTTTCTGGCATCTAAAATATTGTGACTGGCTAATCAAAAAGTTTAGGTGTCTGCCAATATAATTTTGATAATTACTTTTCCAAGGGCTGACATTATTCATAAGTGAATTCAAGCCTAAATGTGAAAACATAAGGCCATCTTGAAGATTAACTGAGCCATTTGTTTTTAGATATATAGAATGAACATTTGTTTCTTATCTACGGCCCAATACATGTTTCTGTGTATGTTGCTGTCACTGGAATGCTTAACCAAGTACTTTAAAAATGTTCAGAGTAAGGGCTTAGTAGATCTACAGTGGCAAAGCATTCCAAGAGCATAGTGTAATCACTGAACTTTATCTAAGAGATATACATGTACATGAGATGAAAAGGAGACATCCCTGAGAGTAAAGCAAAAAATAAAGTTAGAACAACATATGATTTAGGGCAGGGGTATACAAAAAATAGGAGTCTGGGAAAGGTTCTCAAAAAAGTCACCAATGGCCTTCTTACCGCCAAATCAAAGGTTTGGTTCTCGGTTCTAATTCTTTCTGCTGCATTTGACACAGTTGACCACCCTCTCCTTATTCAAATTATCTGCTAGCTTGGAATCCGTGACATTGCTATTGCATGGTTCACTTACCCACCTAGAAGATCGACCATTTAGTGTCTCTTTCTCTGGCACCTCTTCACCTTGTCCTCTGACTGTTGGCATACCATACAGTTCAGTTCTAAGCCCCTCCTTTTCACCATCTATACATTATCCCTTTGTACCCTAATAAAATATTTTGGATTTCAGTATCATCTATATGCAGATGACACTCAAATCTACCTCAGCACCAAAACTACCCGCTTCTCTTCTGGATCAAGTTGCCAACGGACTCTCTAGCATATCCTCCTGGATGTCCATCCATCAACTGAAACTCAACATGCCAAAGACAGAGCTCCTCATCTTCCCTTCATCACTCCACCTCCCTAGCAAATTGTCCTGGGGGTACTACCTGCCCTCTCTTTCACTCCTCACATAAAATCACTCAGCTTCACCTGAAAAGCATCCCCAAAATATGTCACTATCTTACAGGAGACTACAACTAAAGTCTCATTATATCTTGCCTCGACTACTGTAACTCTCCTTGCTGGCCACCGCATTACTCGTCTGTCTCCACTCCAATCCATAATTAACATATCTGCTACTCATATACCATTTTTAACACTCTGTGTCCTCAGCACCACTCCAGTCACTCCACTGGCTTGCCATAGTTTCCAGAAGAACATTTAAAATCATGACCCTAGCATATAGTGCACCCCCTTATATCTCTGCTCTTGTCTCAAAATACTTCCCCAACAGACCTCTGCACTCTGCTAAGAACCTTGTTCTGTTCTCCACTTATACCCTCCGCTCATACCTCAAATCCTTCAAAACCTCACTAAAAACACATGTGTTCAAAGAAAATGGTCACATTCAGTCTTAATGTGCACACTGAATCTATAATCCCTCTATAACTGGCCTATACTCTTTAGATTGCGCGTTTTCAATCTTAATAGGTGCGTTAGGGAAAGCACTATTTACATTTGATTTTAAGCTCAAAGACAGGACCTCCATTATTTTGCAATACTTTAAACTGTTAACTTCTACTAACCCCTGTATATCACTACAGAATATGTTGGCACATAATAAAGGACAATAATGGTATATGTACATGGATATATAGAGAATTACCAGAAACATGTGAGCTAGAAGCTAAATCTCCCTGGATGCTCAAACCTTGGATTAGGGATATAAATAAGAAGAGGATTTTTTCATCCCAAATATTAAAATTTCAAACAGAGGATGGGAAGAATTTAGGAGAGCATGGAGAAGAGGTCTTTAGAAGAAACTGCACTGGCAAAAAAAAAAAAAAAATGCATTACAAGTTTTATATATTAAAAAAAAAAAAAAGCTTAATATAGGAGGGAACAATGAAAGGAAATATTTGGACTTATGAGGGAATATAGCGTTTTGCCAACTTATTCAGTGCTATTTAATGTCAATTATGATTTGAGTAAGTGATAACATCATCAACAAAAGACAAGGATAAGAGAAATAATAGTTCTAACAGCTGGAGCTTTATTATGCTAGATACCCTTCTGCAGAGAAGGTTATCTTGATACCTACGAAACAGAACATTTTAAAAACATATTTTAAACAAAGGAGAGTTCTGCAAATTATCCTGTTCAGATGTATGCCAAAGCGTTTCAAATATTGATACCAGAAAGTTAACCATTTCCGTGTGACTGTTTTGCAATATTTTGAAGGCCCTTCTTTGATACATTGTCACTCTTGCTCAAGGTCAAAAACACAAAATAAAGCTAAAATATTAGCCTGGAAATGTGTTAGACAGGAACTCAGAATAATTATGTCTCATTCATCGGAATACAGGACTGAGAAATATGTATCACTACAAACAAGACTGCAGCTTACAATGAAAAATAAACATTTATATGTTCCTAAACACATTTTTACTTACATTTTGGAAATAAGTCTCTCCTGGAACAAAAGCCAGTTTTGGGATTAGGAACACACCTTATGTAAAGATTTTGTTCCTTTGTTATATTGTAGGTACATAGCAATTGAGGTTGAAAATATACTTTGTCAATCATGTTCAACCTTTTTATATCTCCTCTGATGTTTGTAATATGTGATTAAATTGATCAAAGGCAAACAAAACAAAAAGCCCAAAAAACATTGAAACATTGCTAGTTAAATTCCTTCCTGATCCCAGATACCGGCAATCTGATTTCTCCCTGGATCAATACTCCTTCTCTACTTTTCCAAGATAACCCTGAATGCCCTATTTATTCAAAAATATATTCAATCCCTTTTTAAAGTTATCAATTGAATCTGCGGTCACCACCTCCTTTGGTAGAGATATCCCCAGATAAACCATACTTTTCTTTCTTTAAGGTGGAATCTTTTTCCTTCTAACCTCAAAGGATGCCCACTTGTCAGTTAAAAATTACTTGGCACAAAAAGTTCACCTGACAGACTTATAAATGACCCTGGATATATTTATATAAAAAAGGTAATATTTGTCATTCTTTGTTACATCTGAAAGAGGATATTTGATCATTTGTGTTTTCTTTTTCCAAATGTACCCAGATTTGTAACTGCTCTTGGGTGTTTGCTCTGTGTCGGTCATCGAGATCTGCAGACTAAATGCACACTCTCTGCATTTCCTGTTAATTTGAATGACACTTAAATAGGTTTTAATATTTTTTCATGCAAACATTTTGTAATGTTAACAGAGGTGGATAAATTTGCCTGAAATTTAGGATTCAGCCCAGTTAGGAGCCAGTCAGAATTCTTTAAGAGCCATGTTATGCATGCTTTACATCCGGTAACATACTGTAAGTATATTAACTAAGAAATCATATACAATTTTAGGACAAATGGCTCACAGGATTTGTAAGGCCCTGGTTTAAAACATTCTCTTTGCAAATGCAGTTGTGTAATATATTCCATTTAATAAGGAGATCTCAAGGTTACTATTAAGTAAAATTATAACTTTCAAAACAGAATGTCTTTGTTTGACAAATGAGACGGCATCTTCTGAAAATATTGACAGAAGATATAGTCCCACTTCCACATTCCTGTGTTAACATAAAGGTTAAATGATTAATATCAGTCCAATAACAGCCTTGAGCATCACTCATTCTGCCTGTTTCCAGGAGAACAATTCTTTAAGGATATACATTTGTGTGAAATAGGTATGGTAGAGAACAGATAACAGCAAGTGGTTGCAAAACCTCCAGAGAGTGGACGGTAAGTTTTCCAAACCTATTAGGTTTGTGATTGTAATGTGCTAAAAAGTATTCTATAAAATGTCCCTCAGCTGATAATCGGGAAGAAACGGATTGTCATCCCAGAGATAAAAAGGAGTTTTCCAGCAGCAGGGGAGAAACTTTAAGACATACAAGCTCAAGGACAGGAAAGGGAGTAGAGCAGAAACACAAAAATATTTATGTGGAGCTTTGGAGAGCCACAAACTATTCTATTATCCATTTGCCTTCATCCGGGTGAAGGTAACCAAAACCAACAAACAAACAATTACTTTGTACACATTTCATAACCTAATTGGGTCACATTCTCTGAACACCCGGGAGGGGGGACTAAGGTTGGGCAGAAAATAGCAATAGAAATGTATATAAGCGACACTGGCTGTGTAAACTCAGATGTTAATTTTATTTTATTTCAGTTACCATAGAGAAAATCAAAGTATACCCATAAGTACCTGGCAGATAAAAAATGTATTTTTTCAGCTGCCTTTTAAAAGAACACGGTAGGGGTAAAAAAAAAAATCAATCTTTAATAGTACAACTTGCTTGTAGCATAATAAGAAACCTTTTATATAAATGATTACGGTTTATAATTTCCTTCTAACTTGCTGGCAATTATTGTGCGTTTAGTTGGAAGTACTATAAAAACTCTTTGTGAAGACAGGTACCAATAAAAGATTGATATCTAAGTTAAAAAGCGTGCTGCTAATAAATGTGCATTTATAAAGGGGATAGAAGTTTACTACTTACCTACTTTAAAACCACATACACCAGTATGCCTTGTAGAACCAGCGTGTTGTGGCAGTGACATAATAAAATTACTACAATAAAGTATTTTATAAAATTTTGGGGAAGCTGAAAACCCAAACTCCTTTCATTCATTTTGAAGAAGTGGTTTGAAAGTATAATTATCCTCCTACTTTAGAAACTATGGAATGTGGTGAAAAATAAATAAATCACTCTTATCTGGCTTTATGGGGAAACAGGCTTAGTTCATAAGCGATCATTGGCTCAAAACTAATTATAATTAAGGGGTGTCCTTAAATCTCTGTAGACTTATTGCATTAGATTGTATTTCCTTTAGCTAGTTCCTTTTATGGCATATTGTCATTTATCCACATACAACTTTTCTTTAGAGATGCATAGATAATGTACATCTCAGAAACTCCTTTGGGAAAAATAACTTGACTAGTATGATGAGTACTCATTGAAAAATAGGAATGCCTTATCGGTATTAATTGATCTAGTTTAACATTAATTAGAATGGAGATTAATGCACAAATGTAGTTTTGGGGATTTACAAACCCATTTCACTCCATGCCCTTTTGTGTATCCACTGGATCATCTGTCGAGGAGGATGTCCTGCAATTTCTACTAGACCTGTTCACCTGCAATAGTCACTGCAGTGAAGGAAGTCGGTAAAGTCTTGTAAAATAACCATCCAATACAGATTCACTATCACACCGTGGAAAACTAATAGGATTAGAGAACCACCAGTGTTGACGTTTGTACAGGCTACACTGAAATGTATTTATTCAAATACTGATTTTATTGTGATTAATTGAACAAATGGAGCTCTACTGTATGATCACAACTGTGGTCCTCAAAAAAAAAAAAAAACTCTTGAACACAAGTGATAACAAAACTGTAAAAGTGAGGTAAATGACATACCTTCATGATAGTGTTCATGACTAACAGATCTATTGCAAAACCATAAAAATGAAGCCCATGACTCTTTATTAGGCTTTCTTTGCCTAAAAAAAACAAAAAAAAACTTAAGAGCAAAGAACCAAAGACCATACGAATTCCCATACTGCAATAATCTTGTACCTGCATCTCATGGGCCACAACAAATTAATGGATTTTTAAGGGCTTTCCTTCTCAAAATCAACTGCCAGTAAAAAAATATAATAAAATGCTGGAATCATAGGCACAGACAAGGTCTCTATTC
Source organism: Discoglossus pictus (assembly GCA_027410445.1). Lineage (NCBI taxonomy): Eukaryota > Metazoa > Chordata > Amphibia > Anura > Alytidae > Discoglossus > Discoglossus pictus. The sequence goes on along the minus strand of CM050168.1, from coordinate 235,125,211 downwards.
TGCTCTATTGAAAGGCTACCACAATAATAAGATCATTCACCGAAGTTGAATATATATATATATATATATATATATATATATATATATATATATATATATATATATATCTTTGGTATTATTATTATTATTATTATTATTATTATTATTAATAGTGCATTGAAAGATTTAGATTTAACTTTAATTCTTCACACACAATATAGGAGTATTAGAATGCTTAGTTTATATGAACACATACTCTTGAGTTACAAGTTTAATCTGTTGAATAAAAGCAAACCTCACATTAAAAAACTAATTACATTAAACAGTTTTAAATAAAAAGGTTATGTTTTTGTTTTGCTTTCTAAAATTCATTTTGTGCATATCATTAAGTTTAGTCATTTAAAATACCATAAAAAAATGACAGTCATCCTTCAAGTGTTATTTTATTTGCTTATTTAGTACAGCAAAAATTACAACAACGCGGACTTTCTTGGTTTCCTTTTTCATAGATTACATCCAAAAAAAAACCTCATTCAAATGACACATAACCAACCACAATCACCCAAACTTTCAAAATAATCATCATCAATGACTTCCACACCTGCTATCTAACCACTTTCATCAACATCTGTTGTGGTCCTAACCAATTATAATAGTATCACATATTATAATTATCAAACTGCGATTTGTCATCACGCTTGCGAGCCTCGCGAACCGAGGTGAGGCATTGAAGCACGCAGAACTTAGGCTGAAATACGAATTTAAAAGGCCGACCTATGGAAATCGAAAAACAAGGAAAAGGAAAAATAAAAGAAACATAAAAAAAACTCACACATACAGCAGAGGGGGAGAGCCGGGAAGCCTGGGAGTGAGTCTGCAAGCGATTTTGAGCCTTATTTTACATGTTTAGTCACTCGAAAAACGTCTAAGCAAGAAAAAGAAAATAGGTGGACGAAAAACGTAAAAAAAATCTGAAACTGGATGAAAAAGATGCTGAGCAAGCCAGACACGCAGGACTAACAAAAATACACGACGGCCAAAACAGTAACACTTACACCAACGCCAGGGACGCGGGACTTTGAAAATATAACCCCGGGACCTCCAGTATATATTTAAAAAGTTTGCCAATTAACAACATTTCTGGAAAAGAACATACTATAAAAATGTGATTCCACTTAGGAATTTAACGGACTTCACCGTTTGCACTAAACATTACAAAATGTGCCTAAAAGGTCTTTTTTCATTCACTCACAAATAGGGTCCTTCTATATCCTTTTAATGGAGCTTTGCAACAAAATGTAAATTATGGTTATGTTCTTTTCATTGTAGAGGGAATGCCGATTGACCTTTTATTCTTACACTTTTTGTCTTTTTTCCTCTACATTTTTTAAGTTTTAAGGTCTCAATGCTTAAAAAATAACCATTAACACAATTCATTTGTTTCTTTTTGACCAATCCCACTGTATTGGTTTAAATAAATGCATGTATTATACTGCTGCAACTCAACATTTTCAGGTGCATTAGCAACTTTGTCTTATCATGGCCTTACAGCTTTACAGAAAACAGACCAGCTGACAATTTATGACTCAGACGTTGGCTAACGTATACAGAAAAGGGCAAGGCACAAGGGAGGGCTCAGGATGTTGAAAAGGCTTCTATGTGATTTATTACAAATAGTTCAGTGAGTTCTACATGGTTTTATCCAACATTGTTCCTTTTTAAGGAGGCAATATGTCATCCTTTCAATGAGATAAAGTAAGGCCACGTGTGCAAGGATTTGAGATTATTAATGGTCTACTCTGTCACCCCAAAAATAAAGTTTAATTGTTTTTTAGTTGAGATATTCTTTAAAAAACATGACTAATTAGCTATACATTGTAAAGTAATTTTGCTCAAAAAATAATTCTTGAGATAATCAGCATTAGTGGTATTAAGATGCAAATGGGCAGCTCCAGAACACTAAGCATTGTTATTTCCTTTATTTGTAATGCGCCAACATATTCTGTAGAGCTATACAGGGGTTAAGTACAAGAGAAACAAAATTAACACATTGCAAAAGATTAGAAGGCCCTATCTTTGAGCTTAAAGGCCATTTAGCTCATGGTAAGTGCTCTTCATGGTGTAAAAGCACAATAATACATGATAAAATTATCTATATTTTCTAAATTACACTAATAAAAGCTAAAAAATTTTTTTAAGGCCTGCCTATTGGCAGTTTCATGATTAACAACAGAGCCGAACCACACGGTGAGGACACTGATACCAATTTCCCCTGGACTCAGGAATGCACTAGGAAGTTAACCCACAACTGCCGTGTTTGCTGATTCCATGCTCTGCATGGAAAAAAATGTTTCACTGTTAATATGGCCTTCATAGCTTTAAAAAAAATTGTGTCATCACCATATATAGTATCTTATAAAGATTTCCTTATAACAAAAAAATATATATATATATATTATATATAAGCAGCACTCACCTAACACTTTCACAGCAAGGTTTGGACTTTCAAGAATAAGTCCTTCTTCAGTATCAAAGATAGGGTTGTCAATTCCAGTTTTAGGGAGGATTTGTGCTAATTTCTTAAGCCGCATGGAAGATGTAACATCTAATTCCTGCTTCTTTTCTTCTTCTTCGCGTCTACGTCTCATGTCCTCCTGTTGCTGCCTTATTCGCTCAAGCTGTGCACTCCGGCGAATTGGCATCACCCTTGAACCCAAATCCCCTGGACAATCAACCGCCATCTCCCTATGCTTCTGTGGCTCCTCTGGAGAAGAAATATCTGCACTTTGTTTCTCGCTGTCAGAGTCTTCTGTTACATGTCCATTGACATGGGAAGTTGTCATGGTTGCCAGAACCGTCCTATCTAGTCTATTTGTAGGCCCTTGTCCAGTTTATAAAATTCTAGCCCATTGTAGCTCAGATTCTTCTCATGGACCACACAGAGAAAGTAACCATATTACCCAAGGAATAATCTGTTGGGAAAAAAAAAAAAACAAACACAAATGAACGTTCTTTATAATATTTACATCCCTACTAGTTTATTATTTATTTGTAACGATTCCAATATATTCAGTAGGGCTATACATAAGTTGTGATCAAGGCAAAACAATATTATATTAATACATTAAAAAGGATAGAGGGGTTGGTCTTTGAATCCGGTGTCCATAGAGCTTTCCCCAAAGCACCGTGCAAGGTTGAAAACTTGCAGACTTACAATCTTAAGGCTTTTGACCACCATAATATTTGTTCTTTTAATATTTTATTTCCCCTTCTGGATTGTTACCTTGTCGTGGTGAAGGGGCTTGTGTAGCTCAATGAATCTGTGAACTATACCATGTAAGATCACTCAAGATGGACAGGTCACAGTAGAGAGGCCAAACAGACAAATTGAAGCCCACTGGAGAAGGAACTGGCAACCCATTCCAGTATCTTTAACAAGAAAACCATATCATTAAGCACAACCAGAAACACAGACAAATGTGCTTGGGTGTTGCCACCCAGGGTCGAAAACGACTAAGACTGAGCAACAACAATAAACATTTATTTTTAGTTATTAATGTCAGTTATATGTGCTTATAGGATTTTAAAAATGAAGCAATATACTGTACTATTTAAGACAACTATGGATTCTACTGGGGATTAGAGAAAGTACTTTCAATGATACTTAAAACATGGTATTTGTAGAGATTACTATACACCTTTCAACTACTAAAGGTTTTTCTAATTTTATGAGATAGGAGTAAAAAAAACAATTGGGGCTCATGAAAGCTATGTATCTGGATTTATTATACAGAAACGTAAACAACAACCAATATCAGACCAATCATTAATCAGCACTTTTTTTCGTTATGTCCAGCAAACAAGTCAAATTATATAAATAAACACAAACAAAAAAAATATGACAACACAACGCAGTTCTGCTTAACAGATTCCAAAGGTCACATTACCTTATTTACAGAATTTAACACTTGACTACATGTAAATAATATGCAAAGTGTTTCTATACAAAATATGTGGATCTGTAAGAATTCTTCTCTACAATGCTTCCACTTTTTCAAGCACTGAACATTAATTAAGCAGGTATTTCTGATAATGTTATATTCTAATCTACAACTTGCATGGGATGATACAACCAAACAACTTCTAAATACCTGAATGCAGAAACCAACCAAACAACAAACCAGAAGAGCCATGGATATGCTTGAGGTGGTGATTGTTTTCGAAACCTTCGATCATAACTATTTTATAAAATATTTCTAAAATGTACTTAGAAAACAGAAACTAAAGCAATATCGTTTAGCGGAACTGGATAAGGAGATTGGAATCCATGAAAGATTTATCTATTAGATCATTTAAACTCACAGTTCCCCTCTATAACACCTCCCCATCTCTCTCTATTGTTTAGAAGATAAACAATTTAACATAGTTTGCATTTATTATTCAGGACCGATTACCTGGATCATGCTCTGTAGGATAAGGTGGTTATAGCTGCAATCCCACAACCCCTGCCTCCATTAGGTCCCCTTTAAAGGGATAGAAGTAAAAAAAAGAAAGTAAAATAAAATTTAAAATGTTTTGTCAATGCTTTGTTTTCCTTAACAGACTTAGCAAATGTATTTAAATGTGCAGTTCTTAAAGATTAATAAAAAAAAAAAAAAAAAAAAAAAAAAAAAAAAACAATGGATTTGAGCGGTGCTTGAGACTCCATGACCTCTCATGAAATTCTCATTAACCATAGGGAGGAGCAATCAGTGGGGTGAAGAAGTTTTTAGACCAGACATTCCTGTGAGGCAGCTTACAACATCAAGTGTTTGTTTTTTCTGTAGTCTTTATTTCTGTAGATTTTGCATTAAAGAGAGAAAAAAAAAAAAAAGGTAAAAATGTTTCTATTAATTGTATTAAATACTTTTTCATTAATTTTTCACAATGTAATTATTAATGCTAATTACCTTTAAGGAGCCACTCTAGTTCAAGAAAAAAAGGCTCATGTTTGTGAAATAAATAAAACAGAAGTGGTGTAAACCAGCAATAAACATTATAGAGATAGTCAGATTTGTGTTTAAAGACTTTTAATGTATATAGGAAGCAAAAAGAAAAAAAAAAAAAAAAGGAAAAAAGGTGAGCAATATTGGATTTGATGACTATGGGGCTGATAAATATAGAAGTTTCACTGTAAGTCAGTAGATACACAACAGCTATGTGTGTTAGTGAGACAAAGTTGCAATTTTTATTTTGCAGTGACTTACTATTTTACTAACTACTTTTAGCCGAGCAAATTTACTCTTTTTTTTTCTTCAAATGTTTATAAAACTACGAATCTGCAATCAGAGCATTCACTGTGACTAGGTGAGAACACTGTATTTACACAGGTAGGTCAAGACATGCAGTACACTCCAAAAATTAAATAACCAAAACCCGTTCAAAGGTAAACACACTTTACAATTGAAAAAGAATGTGTGAAGCACGCCAAGAATCCTGTTGCCCTGTCTGTGGCCTGACAGCAATCCTGACATTGTGCAGACCTTTCTGTTTATGGATGAGAACTCCCACAACCTGAAATATCTCATCAGGAACACACAAGAGCCGCTCTGGGAGTAGAAGATTCACAAAATCTGTTTGCCTAATGTGCATAGCCAGTATTAGAGAGTAAGTATCCAGTCAAAGATCGTTCTGATGTAAAAACTAAAAGGAAATTCCTCTCCTGATCATATTAAGATAACGAAAAAAAAAAAAAAAAAAAAGCTGTGATATTGGAGTGGTGTAATATATCAGAAATAGGATAGCTAGGTAGATATTAAAGGTGTATGGAAGTTTCCCCATTTTAAATATTTTCTAATCTAACACATATTGCTTAGATCAAAAATATACATTACATTGATTCATTCTATATACACAGATTTAATTTAAAAAATGGTTTCCACACCCCAAGAGGTGCCTATAATGCCACCTTGTACTAACCAATAGAAACACTGTGTTCCTGTAGGTTTTTTAACCCTATACTAAACTTCCAGTCAGTAGCAGCACAGGGTGGCGATCCAGAGCAGCAGGAAGGAAAGGTGTGCTTGGGAAGAAAAAAAAAAAAAAAAAAAAACATATCCCATGGGGCTTTGCTGCAAAGGCCGAATCCCCATAATTTTCTACAATGTTGTGGCTACCACTGATTCCTCACAACAGATTAGGAATTATGATAATTTAGCTTGGATTTCCAGGGGCATACCTTCTCAAAATCAAACTGCCAGAAATTTGAGGAAACTTTTGGGCAGGGTTATTAATGTTTATTCTTTGCACAAACATGTTTTCATACACTACTGAATCCCCTTCAGATGCATTCATAATCAATTTAAAACTTCTATATACCTTTAATATCTTAGATTTTTGCATGAAAAAAAAATCCCAAAATAAACTCCCCCTGATGTTTGCTAAAACCTTGAATTCGCAAACAGTTGATTTTTGGAGTTAACATCCCTGCATATCCAAGCTAAAATTAGCATAAAAATCATAAATTTGTTTTGGCCATATCACAGGCAGCTAATAAATTGTAATCTGTAAAGCCTATTTGTGCACCAAAGAATCCTGGGATGGGAGGGTTAAAATCTGTACTCAAATACAGTTTCTATTGGTAGGTACATGGTGACTATGTAAGCAGCTCTGGGGTGCAGAAAACATGTTTTATTTTTAAATAAAATAAATCTGTGTTTCAAATGACTCAATGTAATGTGTGTGTGTGAACGATATGAGCAGATTAGAAAGACAGGGAAACTTATGTTTACCTTTAATTTTAAAAATTATCAATAAGTTATGCACAGTAAATATTTCATGCAGTAAATCTAGTTACAGATTCAATAAGGTAAACAAAGCAAAAGGACGTTTATAGTGTTGGTCCACAAGAAGGATACAATGTTAGGCTCTCAGAATACGCAAACATCGTGCTATTGGAGCAGATGTTCGAAAATTATTAAAATAAAAATTTGAAGAATGGAAAAAATAAATAAATATATATATATATATATATATATATATATATATATATATATATATATATATATATATATATATATATATATATACATACATACATACATACACACACAGTGGATATAAAAAGTCTACACACCCCTGTTAAAATGTCAGGTTTCTGTGCTGTAAAAAATGACAAAGATAAATCATTTCAGAACTTTTTCCACCTTTTAATGTGACCTATAAACTGTACAACTCAATTGAAAAACAAACTGAAATCTTTAAGGTAGAGGGAAGAAAAAATATAAAAATAAAATAATATGGTTGCATAAGTCTGCACACCCTTAAACTAATACTTTGTTGAAGCACCTTTTGATTTTATTACAGTACAGTCTTTTTGGGTATGAGTCTATCAGCATGGCACATTTTGACTTGGCAAGATTTGCCCACTCTTCTTTGCAAAACACTTCAAATATGTCAGATTGTAAGGGCATCTTATGTGCACAGCCCTCTTCAGATCACCCCACAGATTTTCAATCGGATTCAGGTCTGGGCCATTCCAAAACTTTAATCTTCTTCAGGTGAAGCCATTCCTTTGTTGATTTGGATGTATGCTTTGGGTCGTTGTCATGCTGAAAGATGAAGTTCCTCTTCATGTTCAGCTTTCAAGCAGAAGCCTGAAGGTTTTGTGCCAATATTGACTGGTATTTGGAACTGTTCATAATTCCCTCTATCTTAACTAAGGCCCCAGTTCCAGCTGAAGAAAAACAGCCCCAAAGCATGATGCTGCCACCACGCTTCACTGTGGGTATGGTGTTCTTTTGGTGATGTGCAGTGTTGTTTTTGCGCCAAACATATCTTTTGGAATTATGGCCAAAAAGTTCAACCTTTGTTTCATCAGACCACAACACCTTTTCCTGCATGCTTTTGGGAGACTTCAGATGTGTTTTTGCAAAATGTAGCCTGGCTTGAAAGCCTTTTCTTACAAAGAAAAACATCCGTCTTGCCACTCTACCCCATAGCCCAGACATATGAAGAATACGGGAGATTGTTGTCACATGTACCATACAGCCAGTACTTGCCAGATATTCCTGCAGCTCCTTTAATGTTGCTGTAGGCCTCTTGGTAGCACCCCCAGACCAGTTTTCTTCTCGTCTTTTCATCAATTTTGGAGGGAGCTCCAGTTCTTGGTAATGTCACTGTTGTGCCATATTCTCTCCACTTGATAATGACTGTCTTCACTGTGTTCCATGGTATATCTAATGCCTTGGAAATTCTTTTGTACCCTTCCCCTGACTGATACCTTTTAACAATGAGATTCCTCTGATGCTTTGGAAGCTCTCTGTGGACAATGGCTTTTGCTGTGGGATGCGACTAAGAACATTTCAGGAAAGACTAACTAGAGCAGCTGAACTTTATTTGGGGTTAATCAGAGGCACTTTAAATGATGGCAGGTGTATGCTGACTCCTATTTAACACGATTTGGAATGTGATTGCTTAATTCTGAACACAGCTACATCCCCAGTTATAAAAGGGTGTGCAGACTTATGCAACCACATTATTTTTTTTTCTTCCCTCCACCTAAAAGATTTCAGTTTGTTTTTCAATTGAGTTGTACAGTTTATTAAAGGTGGAAAATGTTCTGAAATGATTTAATCTTTGTCTCATTTTTCTTACAGCACAGAAACTTGACATTTTAACAGGGGTGTGTAGACACATACATACATACATATATATAGTACATCTGTGCTTACATTTGAATGTCTTAAGCAAGTTAAAAAACCTGCTTCCAGCCCAGAATGCCAAGAAAAACAGTTATTACACTGCATTCTGGGAAGCTGAACCAGGACATAAAAATGTGCCCACAAAATGACTCTCTTTTCAATCCATAGCCAAACATGGCTTCCTTTAAGCTTATGCCTGCTGTATTACACGGCTTTAATGCAAAGCCAAGGCTGGATTTTACACAAGCCGAGAATCCTATCCATGTACAGCTGTTTCAAGCTTATTGGCTATCATCAGGATGGAGCGGGATATCAGCTTGTGTTGTGGACGTTATATATGAATAAACCTAACTTCTATAACAAAAAAGTAAGGCTCTGCGACCATTATTCTCTATCAGTATTTGAATCCAGCCAATCATGTATTTAACTAGACGTACCAGATAAAAGCTTCTTAGGAAACGTAAAACCTTCATTGATTTTATTAAACAGTAATCTTGCTTATGCTATTCCAGATTTCCTTTTGTTTGGGTACTGGGGAGTATTTGGTCGTCAAGGGAAATAGAAGGTATAAAGCAAAAGAAAGCTGCCAGTAGTAAAATACTTATTTTTTCCAGTTAAAATGCATAGGCACCTAGTTTATCAGCTTTGCTTTGGTACACCCCTGTGATCAAGGCCTTTATTTTCCACAATTCAATGTATACAGCAGTTTAGCTAAATGTCAGGAAAATAGCTTGTTAAATATAAATTCAGCTCCACAAGTTCTACAGTTTGAAAAGTTAAAGGAACATGGAAAACAACTATTTTTTTTCATGCATTTAAATCATCATGTTTGCTAAATCTCTTGAGTTTGCAAGCAAAAGCTTTTTTGAGTTAATACCACTGAAAATCCATGCTATAATTAGCAAAAAAAAAAAAATAAATCCACAGAGCTTCAATGAAGCTTAGTTCACAGTACACTGAATTTTATTTAGGCATGTCAGTTTTACATACATTAAACAGAAGATGGCTTTGCGAGAGTGAACTACAGTCTCAATGTTTAATATGAGAACATATATTTTATATAGCGGTGCCTGAAGAAACATACCATACAATAACTAGATCAGAGATTGACAAATCCTGGGAGTTGGCAAATAATATAATATATCCAAAAATATTCCGGGCTCCTATGAAACGTTTCTCCGGCTTCTAAGTCTGGTATAAAATGTGAATACCCTTGAAATAGATCAATGTAAATAACTAGAGATTTTTAGTTTGCGGTCACTAAATATTGTTATTCTAGGCAAGCCACTATTCCCTTTTCTGGATTCCCTCATTTCTTCTGACACTTGCAAAAGGACTGCCTGGGAAAAAAAGATTAGCATTCCAGGAGCATTCCTGAGTCAAAGACCATTTGTTCCTATGACAACTATTTTGTAGGCCTGTGAATGCCATTCAAAGACCAGAGAAAAGGCAGATCACAGAAATAAAGGTGCTTATGTTGTGCAGGATATATTTAATATTTTCATTCATTATAAATGATCATTGAGATAGAAAACATGTCAGCTTATGATATGGCATGAGGTACAAGGGGCTCAAAAATTGTCTGATTATAGAGAGTGAATATATTATGTGACCAATGAAGTCCAATATGTACAGTATGTATCTACAGTATGCTCTTTTATGAGTTAAATGTTTTTAGATCATCCTTACTTCCAGATGGTCTATACAGATTGAGCCATTGCATGAGGAAGGCATTGCTAGAACTTTATAATGGTCTCAGCTGTATCTTCAAGTATTAAATTCTATTTATGCCAGAGCTTGACACATTCTGGCAGCTAGGAAGTCAGGGATTCAAAAAGGTAATTTCTAAAATTTGCCAACCCCAAATTTATTTACGTGCAATATTGGGAATGCTTGCGACCATCATCTGCTGCCTGGAGTAGCTTTTTACAAGTTTCTACATGGTGTTCTTTTCAAAAATCACTAGTAGAAACAACATCGGTAACTTCAACCAGTAAAGGAGCACCAGGATGTACAATGGTTTGGCCACAAATTATAATATTGTTTGTATCTAGCAAAAGGAATTTCAGGTCTCTAAAATACATGAAACAAAATATCTGCTCAAAAAAAACCCATTAGAAACAATATACCTTGTTCAGAAGGTTCTAACCTCAGTCATCGAAAGATTTTCGGTAAAAGAATTATCAGAAAAATGGTTCCCCAAAGCTATGGGCTCATTGGTAGTCATTTTTAGCAGCAATCCCACTGATTATGAAGTTTAACTCTGCTCTCCGACAAGAACTCAAATTGCCTTTTTGTAAACTAAGCTTTGGAGGGGAAAGACAAGTTTAGTCATAGTCATGGAAAGGGGTATTGGTGATCTGACAGACTATCATGCAATTAATGTGTTACTATTTACAAACATTGCAAATCAAACCTCACCCACTCCAGATACAATTATTGAAGTCATGAGCAATATCATAAAGTAACAGTTTATTGTGCCAGATTATATAAATCGTTGCATGCCAAGACATGCTTAAAAGTGTGTTACCTTACTGCTTTGGGTGTTGCACCAGCACAGAAAACATCAGAACAAAAACATATTTTTATCTTGGAATCAAATGCTGAAATTGTCAATGGCATCCCAAGTGCATACCAACAAGAGCCAAAAAAAAACATGAGTGGAGAATTGAAATGTTGTCCAATATGTTTCTAAGTAGTGGAGCAGCAATCTTTAGCTATTAATGTAGCAAGTAGGCTTCTGATTAAGCACTCTTCCTGTATACTGATAAAGTAATAGTGTGGAAACTCAAACATTGGAATTGTTTAAGACAATTATATTAGTATATACAGCAAAACTCTTGTAGATGTGTGCTGGATATGCGAGCAGTGTAAGATTTGTAAGTGAATAAATAAAATGATGCATCCTTACAATTGATACATGTCTGGATATTAACTGCAAGCATCAAGTACAGTAACATGGAACCCATTTTATTTGAAAGGCTTAATATGCATCCCCTGAGTCCTTAAAAATGGCCTCTCTGGGCTTTAAAAATTTTATTTTACCAAACGCAAAATGGTAATATCTGTGGAGGAAAGGGATTAATTTCCGAAAGAGGTGAATAAGGAGAAGTATTTACAAGTAGAGTTAGTTATTAGTTGGCAGTTTTAGATCGGTAAAATGGACTGTGTATTGTTCAAGGGGTTCATGATCTATAGAGAATAGTCTGAGGAGGAAAAGGAAGTGCCTAAGGGATAGCTGTTGCCCACCACTGATCTACATATGAGAACTGGAGAGCTTACATTCAATATAGGTATATGAGAAGTGGGAGGAGATGTATAATGAGAAGTGGACTGGTCATACTGGATTCACTTAAGGAATTGTCTGTCTTGGGATATGAGAGAATTAGCAAAGCCCGTCATAAGTTCTTTGTATTGCAGAAATTAATGATAAAGTAGATACATTTCTGTAAAATAAAATATTAGGTAGGACATGAATAAAAATAAATAAATAAAAAAGATAATCAAGACTCTGCATAAGTAAATCTTGAGAAAAGTGCTACAGATGGGGGTATGGGAAGATGACAGCATGAAGAAGACAAGTAAATGCTTAGCACAGTGAAAGGGGTAGTTAGTGGAGTATTTGTGAGAAGGGCTGAGCCATTTGGTTGTAGTATTTTTAATAGCTTTAGAAGTGAATTCAGAATTTTAAACTTTATTTTGGAGACTTACAGATGTACTGTAGATGAAGAGTGTTGACTAATATAAAGAAAGTCTCGTTGAAGGATATATGATGGATTAGAGAGAATAAATATGGAATAAGGGAAGCCAATAATGAGGAAGTATTCAAAGTAGGATAAGAAAAGGAAGTACTCTGGAGATAGTATTTTAGGTGAATACAACTGGATTTAGTAAATTACTGCATGTGAGATGTGAAAGAGCTTGGAGTCATGTATAATTCTAAAGTAATGAGCCCGAGGAGTTGGGGTAATGTTGACCTCGCGATTTTAATAATGGTGAAATGTGTCAATTTTTTTTTGCTTCTTATTGTCTTTCAATGGTCCACCTGTTCAGAAAGCTTTAAATAATGATGCCCATGGTATTGGATAATTACATATGGCAGTTAATAAGTAAAGGGCTTTATTTAAATTGTGAAAGCTGTCATCAGTAACTTGTGTTCCATCATGTCTACCAAATAAGTAAATGCTACAATGGCACCTTTGTACACAAAATACTTGCATATCATAGTTAATAAATTGATGGCTATATTTATATATTAAAATAACTGGAACGTAAATGGTCTTTCAATAAAGAAACAGTAACCAGAAAATATTTAGTAAGATACTATGAAAGGAATGCTTCTCAATGCCACACCAGATAACCAAATGAAAACAAAGACACTTATGGCAGGGCATGAAAAATAACATTAATAAAATTAAGCTTTTCATGGCAAAGATACTGGAATGGGTTGCCAGTTCCTGCTCAAGTAGACCACAAATTGATTGACCAGCCTATCTTAGGTGACCCCACATGGTATAGCTCACAGCTTCATTGAGGTACACAAGCCTCATCACCACGGCAAGGTAGCAATCCAGAAGGGGCAAGATGTACATTTATTTTTATATATATAATCCATGCTTTGACAACTACAAATGTTTGGCTGGCTTCTAAGTTTCAAAGTGGCTTTAAAGTGTGAATCTGTATTCACCAACTCACAGCTGGGAAAGCAAAAATATCAGGAGCTTGCTACAGCTTATGATAATATTTCTCAGATCATCACATGCAATTCGAAATATACTATTTTCTTAATATATTGCTGTCCAAAAAGACTGGGCTACAAGCTGATATGAAAAATATAGCTTTGAAAGAGGCTGAATTTTCCTAACAAATAGCTACCCCCCCCCCCCCCGATAAATAAATAAAACAAAAGCAACAGTGTGACCACAGTAGAGTAAACAAAACTCTGCAACCTGCCAGCCAAGATAGGCGATTGTTAAACTGTGAAAAGCTAACACTCAAAATGTATGTGATGATCTGTCACATCAGGCTTGTATTGGCAATTAAGAAAACGTACAGCCATTAATATCTCTTGTATAAAAATATTTATTTCAATATTAACACACAGTATGGTTATATTTATTTTAAAGCAACCTTAAACTCTTTATCTAAACATTAATTTAGAAAATCCCTACATGCTCAACAAAAGAAAGGTCAAATTTTAATTCATCAAATTGTTATTACCACACAAAGATCCTTGTTTCCTTGAAACTACTAGTTCTAATTTAAACTAGTATGTGGGATAAGGTCTTTGTATTAAACAGAACTACAAGCTGCAAAAGATAAGTAAAAATATGATTGCTCAAGAAAAAATCTAAATAATGCATACCTCTAATTGAAAACAAAACATTTCTATTAACTTTTATTTGTAATACACCAACATATTCTGTAGCGCTGTACAGGCGATAAGAACAAGGAAGTATACAATGTTAGACTGTAGAAAATGGCGGGCCCTGTTTTGAGCTTAGAATCTTTGTAGAAAGTGCTTTTTTTCCCCAAAGCATTCTACAAAATTGAAAACTTGCTACTAATAAGCTAAAAGAACTAGAAAATAAGAATTTTATTTGCATATATTTTTAAAGCACAGATATGACACAATGAGGTTACAAAAAAGTGAACAAATCCAATCAAGCAACCCACACACTGCACTTCTAGCAGTAAAGTGTCATTCTAATGAGTAGATAAAAAAAAAGAAACAGAAAAATCTGCACTTAAGCAAAAATTATACAAACAAACTGTCAGTTGCATACAGTCAGGTCACATGTCTGATGCACAGCTTTGTATATTCTTCTATACAACCTTGCTATTAATGCTTATGTGATGAATACATATTCTAAAACATGTACATTTATGTTTAGAAGCAATATGATTAATGTATTAAATGAGTCTTGTGGTATTAATAAATCCTGACTGTGGCTACCAACTGGTTTCTTTAGTAATGAATGTCCATACTAAGTAAAATTAGTAATGAATACTTTACAGACCTATTTGACCAGCCAAATGTAGGGCAACCGAGGAGCACCAGACTTACAGTAATTGGATGCCAGATGCACAATGTGTCATAAGCATTTCTGAACCAAAGGAGATATCAGGAGAATTTAACTGAAGATCTGGACCACTGCTTCAATAAAACATGACTATTTGCACCCAAGAGCTACAGTATGGGTTTATAGATAAACATCAAAACAAGATAAAAAAATGTTACAGTAAGAATAGTATATATATATATATATATATATATATATATATATATATATATAAATGAAAGAAAAAGTATTGCAGTATATAGCGATAACTCCAAATATTTTATAATAATATACCAAGAGCTGTATAATGTAACGTTATTACATTATATATAAAATATTTAGGAGCCAGCAGTAAGTTTTAAAAAAAAGGCATGGTTTCTGTGTGAAAGACTATATTTGACGTATTTTTCTCACCTGAAGAGTCAACACATTTTTGAATTAGAATGAAATGGAACAAGAGAAGATGTTTTTCTAATTTACCCACTTTTATCTTTAATACCATTTTCATGAGATGTCAACATATGTTCATGTTATTATAGTAAATTTGATTACAAGGGGGTCCCCCAGTATACATTAATATAATGTGTGTTAAGTCACTATTTGGGATTTCAAACCTAATTTTGGAAAATCTTATTGCCACCAGTTGGTAAGCAGAAAACTAGCATGGTGGTAGTATACATACATTTTCATTTACTTTTACTGAATGGGAATGTATAATGTTACTATAAAACAAAGTGAGAGCATGAGAGAAAGCCAATTGGATACAGCTTTTGACTAAAGCCTGGGGTACTATGGCGCTCCTGAAGGACAATAAAATAACGCTCAAAATATTTTACTAGTGGTTCCTGACTTTTGGAATTATTATTTATGTATCTACAGTGGACCCTCTGTTCCCAACCTCCTTGGAACTCGCTGCGTCTCACTGACCAAAAATTGCCTTGGAACGTGACACGTTGGATTGACAAAAGGGTAGCTTGTGCTTACAAGAACCAAAGGGTAGCTTGTGCTTACAAGAACCAAAGGGTAGCTTGTGCTTACAAGAACCAAAGGGTAGCTTGTGCTTACAAGAACCAAAGGGTAGCTTGTGCTTACAAGAACCAAAGGGTAGCTTGTGCTTACAAGAACCAAAGGGTAGCTTGTGCTTACAAGAACCAAAGGGTAGCTTGTGCTTACAAGAACCAAAGGGTAGCTTGTGCTTACAAGAACCAAAGTTCCAAGCAATAACCTCTCTCCTCTACATCACCTCCATCCCATTGGGCCCTCGAGTGCTCTCAGTACAGTTAAAGAGTTATTTCATCCAATTATTGTTTTGTTTTTAAATTTAGGTCTGCTTTGTTTAAAAAAAAAAAAAAAATATCAAAAAAACACCACTATCAGTTCAAAATAAAATTAGAAAATTCTGGGGTCCGAAACAGATGATTTCAATTTTAATTGATCTCTATGAGAGATGCTACCTTGGAACTCAACCTGCCGTCCGGAAAGGATTAAGGACAAGTTTCAAGGTACCACTGTATATACAGATACCATTGCCTGGCTCCTCATAAACCTAGGTGGCTCCTAAATCCAATACAAATGTGTCAACCCCAGCAGTATGGTATTCATTTGGAGAGCAACATCGTGGAACTCTTGCTTTAGGTTTAAAAATTATTGTGCAAACTATGTGCAGCAAGGAAATCCTACAAGTAGGTTATGTGCAAATCCATAAGAATGAGAAGGGAGTGGTGCTCTGTGCAAACCCGTGCATGGAACAGGGCGATCCCACTATGTGTCAGACGAAGGCAATCTTATTGAACTCTGGCAAAATGAATGGGTTTAAGAGGGATAATCCTTGAAGTAGGGTCAGGTGACATCTCCAAAGAGAAATGTTTACCCTTTCTTTGCCGACCAGATGGGAAACCCATCGGTGAAGAAATTTAAAGAGAATTGAACCAAGTGCAGTGTGGTTTTATACTATGATTTTATTCTGTATTTAAACAGTTTTCTTAACATAATGACAAAATAGGTCATAAGCATTAACTAGTATTTATGGCAAAAAGTATGCAGAACAAGTTTCTAGGTAGTACAAGGTATCCAGAAGGGGTTATTCAAAGTACATTTATGTTTGTATGTCTGGAATACAAGTAATGTATTTACTTGTATTATATATTTAAAGATATATTTAATACAAAATATTTCTTACTGATATGTATATGATGTATATACTAGTAATTATGCGATATGACCCATGTATTTAAATATATAATTGAGAAAGTATTTTTATTTGTTTAATATACATTTACAAATATTTATGGGATATGAAGTATATATTTAATTAAGAAATATTTATGTGAATGCATTTTTATGTATTTGGTAGTATGACAAAGTATAAAATACTTAGATAATATTTACATTCTATTCTTATGGAACTACTTACACGATATAAAATTCTCAATCCAAATTTCTGACACTAAATATAGATTGTATATTCAGAAGACATTGTGACACTACATAAGTAGTCTATGCTCAAAAGTATTTGTGATGTGTATTCTATGTTCAGAAGAATTTTGATATGAATATGTATTGCATGTTTTGAAAAAATGTGCCATGAAATGATTTATGACAATTTGTATACTTTATTGTGATGCTAAATATGTATATTTAGAAGTATTTGTAATCTAAACTAGGTATTTATAAGCATCCATGTGAAATGAACAACTTTTAAATACTTTAGTGATATGAACTATTTTATGGACATATTAGCTATTTATATAAATATTTGTATCTATTAAAAGGAGATGCCTTTATAGGAGATTGGATATGCCCAGAGGGGGGGTCTCAGTCACTCTACAGGTGGACTGGAACATGCTGCAGGAATGTAATTCACATATATGTTTGTGATATGAACTATTTATTTTGTGCTTAGTAGTAGGTGTATTTAGAAGCATTATCACCATATGAAGTATATATTGTATATTAAAAAGCACTAGTGTGACATGAAATATGTATTGGTTAATAAGCAATACAGTGACATGAAAAATGTATTGTATATTGAAAGGCAATATTGTGAGAAATATGTATTGTATATTGAGAAGTTCTTGTGATATAAAATCATGAAACAAATATGTATTCTAGCACTATTGTGATAAAAAAATAATATGTATTGTACATTGAGAAGTACTTGCGATAGTAAATGTATTCTATATTGAAAAGCACTATCATGATAGAAGAATGTATTGAAAAATACTTGTGATGTGAAATGCATTCTATAGTAAAAAGTACTTTTGATAAGAATAATGCAATTTATATGAAAAAGTACTTTTGTGATACAAGTATTTGTGTCAGAAGACCCTATAAGTAGTATCTATCAGTACTTACACATGTTTAATATAAATAATTATTATCCAATAAGGTAATATAATATGTACTTCCCTGTAAGCAGCCCTCTCTCCCCATTCCCTGTCAGCCCAGTCATATTAATGTCCCACACACAGAGCTGTTCGAGTAACTATGGAGGCCTCCCCACGTACCGCAGCAACAGGTACAGCCCGAGCTCACTCACCTCACACACAGCTCTCGGGCGGTCCCACAGCTCCGTGTCCAGCTTCTTCCGGTCTCCTCCTCGGTTCACCCGTCACTGTCAGTTCACCGGGACGTTCGGTGTGATACCGCGTTGGGAGCGTCAGGATAATGACGCCAAGTCTCCACCAGACTTCAAACTGGGAGAGTGCGCATGCGTTCGCTGTGAGCGCGAGGTAAGCTCTGCGCATGCGCTCCAGCAGAGCCGGGCCAGAGATACTGCGCATGAGCCGACTAAAGAATTCAGGAATATGGGCAGTGTATCAGAATGATGTGCTGCGCGTGCGCGTGCGCATGATAGAGTGACGTCAGAGTGACAAAGCACGCGCATTTACCTCAGGGGTTAAGGCGGGAAAATGCGCAGGCGTAGTGCGACTGTTGTTTTATTGTGAAACAGGGACTCCCTCTGCCGTTGGAAAGATGGAACTTCGGACTTTCCAGGTATAATCAGCCGTCATACATAGCTTGACATATTTTAAAGTATATATGATGTTCTTAAGTGAGCACTTCATCGAAGTTTTGATGTATTCACTTGCAGCCCTTGAATCTCTCAAAAGCACATTTGTAAGAGAAATAACGTAATTTATTGTACATGACCTAACATATATAGTAAATGTCACAGGTAGTCAGTTAGTGTTCATAAATGGGTAAAACTCCAGTTTAGGTGCGTAAATTATTTGTTGTTATTTTTAACATATTTTAAGCATTGAAAGCTCTGTATTGTAACAAAACTAACCTGTGCACACACCACTGTTATCCTCACTCTGTCTTGTGTATACCCCAGCTCTCTCACATCCTGTCCTGTGCACACACTCCTGTCCTCTCCTCACCATGTCCTGTGTATACCCCCAGTTCTCTCACATCCTATCCTGTTCACACACCCCTGTCCTCTCCTCACCCTGTCCTGTGTATACCCCCAGCTATCTCACATCATGTCCTGTGCACACACCCCTGTCCTCTCCTCACCCTGTCCTGTGTATACCCCAGCTCTCTCACATCCTGTCCTGTGCACACACTCCTGTCCTCTCCTCACCCTGTCCTGTGTATACCCGAAGCTCTCTCACATCCTATCCTGTTCACACACCCCTGTCCTCTCCTCACCCTGTCCTGTGTATACCCCCAGCTATCTCACATCATGTCCTGTGCACACACCCCTGTCCTCTCCTCACCCTGTCCTGTGTATACCCCCAGTTCTCTCACATCATGTCCTGTGCACACACCCCTGTCCTCTCCTCACCCTGTCCTGTGTATACCCCCAGTTCTCTCACATCCTATCCTGTGCACACACCCCTGTCCTCTCCTCACCCTGTCCTGTGTATACCCCAGCTCTCTCACATCCTGTCCTGTGCACACACTCCTGTCCTCTCCTCACCCTGTCCTGTGTATACCCCAGCTCTCTCACATCCTGTCCTGAGCACACACTCCTGTCCTCTCCTCACTCTGTCCTGTGTATACCCCCAGTTCTTTTACATCCTATCCTGTTCACACACCCCTGTCCTCTCCTCACCCTGTCCTGTGTATACCCCCAGTTCTCTCACATCCTATCCTGTGCACACACCCCTGTCCTCTCCTCACCCTGTCCTGTGTATACCCCAGCTCTCTCACATCCTATCCTGTGCACACACTCCTGTCCTCTCCTCACCCTGTCCTGTGTATACCCCTAGTTCTCTCACATCCTATCCTGTGCACACACCCCTGTCCTCTCCTCACCGTGTGTATACCCCCAGCTATCTCACATCATGTCCTGTGCACACACTCCTGTCCTCTCCTCACCCTGTCCTGTGTATACCCCCAGTTCTCTCACATCCTATCCTGTGCACACACCCCTGTCCTCTCCTCACCGTGTGTATACCCCCAGCTATCTCACATCATGTCCTGTGCACACACTCCTGTCCTCTCCTCACCCTGTCCTGTGTATACCCCCAGTTCTCTCACATCCTATCCTGTGCACACACCCCTGTCCTCTCCTCACCGTGTGTATACCCCCAGCTATCTCACATCATGTCCTGTGCACACACTCCTGTCCTCTCCTCACCCTGTCCTGTGTATACCCCCAGTTCTCTCACACCCTGACCTGTGTATACCCCCAGTTCTCTCACATCCTATCCTGTGCACACACCCCTGTCCTCTCCTCACCGTGTGTATACCCCCAGCTATCTCACATCATGTCCTGTGCACACACTCCTGTCCTCTCCTCACCCTGTCCTGTGTATGCCCCCAGTTCTCTCACATCCTATCCTGTGCACACACCCCTGTCCTCTCCTCACCGTGTGTATACCCCCAGCTATCTCACATCCTATCCGGTGCACACCCCAGTCCTCTCTCTCACATCCTGTCCTGTGTAACTTCCCTCTCAGCATCAGAACCAGACTGGAAATCAACAACAAACCCTCAAAATAATTTACGCACCTAAACTGGAGTTTTACCCATAAATGTCACGAGGGTCTAAATGCATATCTCTCAACATTTCAAATAGCCAAAAAGGGAAACGGTGGTAATTGTTGTTAATTGGTTCCAGTGGTGAAAACGACGAGTATAGAGCTATTTTTTGTTTCTTCTTCCGAAGAGACAAGTTAAAACCTCATACAGGTCTTAGCAAGCATGCCGAGCAAGCGTTGAGTGCTGAAGAAGGACATTTCCTGTTTTCTACCTTCCAGCAGTGGCAGACGAAAATTTGTTCAATTTCCTAGGGTTAGGATTAAAACTATTTTAAGGATCTATCCCTCTGTGTCTGCGCATGTGTTCAGCAGCACTGACAGCTGCAGTTATACGAGCTATCCGCCAGAGGGCGCCACCAGGTTTCAGGGAAGGCAATTAACTATTCCACTCTCCTTCGTGGCGCAGCTCAACGGCGCTGAATCTACCGCAAGACCATTGCTATTTTTGGCGCGGGCCTCGGGCCCGCCTCTCATAGCTCAAGGCTTCTTCTGTCGGCGCGCCTTATATGCTATGTGCAGAAGTATCCGAAAATCGTCATTGCCATCTGTTGGTTGGCGGAGGAACTTCTGCTGTCAAATTATGCGTAGGTGTAGAGTGAAAGGACCCCATTTTACTATGTAAAGCTTATCATCTGCTACTACCCTAAACCCTAACATCTAACACACTAACAAGAAATTGATGAAATTCACTGCAAGCAACTGCCGCGTCACCTAGTGTCCACTGGCTGCTATTGCTGGGTTGCAGAAAACAAGAAAAAAGATCCCTGAAGCATTATTTCCTTATTAAAATATTTTGAATACCGAATTTGACAAGTTTTGAAGTCAAAGAGTGCCGAGGTACCACCGTACTTTAATTCTCAAAACATTATACACTATTATTTAGTGTTTCATATAAACTAATTATCAACATACAAATGTATGTGTGTTTGTGTGTATATATACAGTATGTCAGAAAATGTAATTTAAATTGATATCACTACATGCAGATAATTCTATTAATTTGCAATAAACTCTTCAATGACTGCATTGGCTGGATGAGATGCGTCGTCCTAGACCATAATCTGGGGGTACTTAACCTTTGAGGTGTGCCTCCCCTGGCGAGGTGCAAAGGTTAGGGGGAGGTGTGATGTTCCTTATTAACATTTTTGTAATCTATTTTTTTAGAACTTAGTTTAGATACAATATCGAGGTAAAAAAAATGTCGGAGGCATCCCATATAATCAAAAATAATATAATCTAAGTGTTCAGAAAAATGAAAACTGCTTTTATTGTGTGCGGTTATGTTTGGTAAAATGAAGACTTGCAGCCTTATTAAATTGCGATTCAGTAAATTTAAAAGGGCTCTAATTAAGCACACAGCATATTTTATTTACAGAAGTTTTTAGTTAGTGAAGACCTTGCTTTTGGATAGAAGCTCACTAACTAAAAACTTGTGTAAAAAAATATGCTGTGTGCTTAATTAGAGCCCTTTTAAATTTACCGAATCGCAATTTAATAAGGCTGTAACTGTCCGTTTAGTTTAATCTTGTGCCAAACCCAAACTCACGACACTTGCTTACAACAATGGCAAGAACAGTAGAAGAGCACTTGCACAAAGCACAAAATCGTTGGATTCCAGGAATGACATAGCTTTTCCTAAAATTGTATCCTGAATGTGTGGTCTTAATGATCAGAAGCAGCAACAAGTGTCTCTTTCCCTCCCCCCTCCTCAACCTCAATCCCCCTCAACCTCGCCCCTCAACCCCAACCCCCCCCCCTCAACCTAAACCCCCCTAAATACCTCCCCCTCTCCCCTCACTTACCTGCTTCTGCTCCGGCCTCCGCTCCTTGACCCGGTGACGTCACGGCATTAGCATATACCGGGTGCCGGCACCTGGTATATGCTAATGACGCGGCGCGCATGTGACGTCACATGCGCGCCGGGTCAAGGAGCGGAGGCCGGAGCAGAAGCAGGTAAGTGAGGGGAGGGTATTTAGGGGGGTTTAGGTTGAGGAGGGGGGATGGGGTTGAGGGGGGTTGAGGTTAAGGGGGGTTGAGGTTGAGGAGATGGGTTGGGGTTTGAGGTTGAGGAGGGAGGTTGGGGGAGGTTGAGGAGGTTTGTTGGGGTTGAGGGGGGTTGAGGAGGGAGGTTGAGGATGGAGGATGAGGATGGGGGGTTGAGGATGAGGATTGGGGGGTTGAGGATGGGGGGGTTGAGGATGGGGGGGTTAAGGAGGTGGGTTGAGGAGGGAGGATCAGAGGGAGGTTGAGGATAAGAAGGGAGGTTGAGGATGAGGAGGAGGGGGGTTGAGGTTGAGGAGAGAGGATAAGGATGGGGGGTTGAGGAGGGGGGGTTGAGGATGGGGGGTTGAGGAGGGAGGATGAGGATGGGGGGGTTGAGGAAGAGGTTGAGGATGAGCAGGAGGGTTTGAGGAGGGGGGTTGAGGTTGAGGAGGGGGGTTCAGGATGGGGCGTTGAGGAGGGGGTTGAGGAGAGAGGATGAGGATGGGGGGGTTGAGGAGGGAGGTTGAGGAGGGGGTTGAGTATGAGGAGGGAGGTTGAGGATGAGGAGGGGGTTGAGGATGAGGAGGGAGGTTGAGGATGAGGAGGGAGGTTGAGGATGAGGAGGGAGGTTGAGGATGAGGAGGGAGGTTGAGGAGGGGGAGGGAGGTTGAGGAGGGGGAGGGAGGTTGAGGAGGGGGAGGGAGGTTGAGGATGAGGAGGAGGGAGGTTGAGGAGAGAGGATGAGGATGGGGGGTTGAGGAGGGGGGTTGAGGATGAGGATGGGGGGTTGAGGAGGGAGGATGGGGGGGTTGAGGAGGGAGGTTGAGGAAGAGGTTGAGGATGAGCAGGAGGGGTTGAGGAGGGGGGTTGAGGTTGAGGAGGGAGGTTTAGGATGGGGGTCGAGGAGGGAGGTTGAGGATGAGCAGGAGGGTTTGAGGAGGGGGGTTGAGGTTGAGGAGGGGGGTTCAGGATGGGGCGTTGAGGAGAGAGGATGAGGATGGGGGGGTTGAGGAGGGAGGTTGAGGAGGGGGTTGAGGATGAGGAGGGAGGTTGAGGATGAGGAGGGGGTTGAGGATGAGGAGGGAGGTTGAGGATGAGGAGGGAGGTTGAGGAGGGGGAGGGAGGTTGAGGATGAGGAGGGAGGATGAGGAGGGAGGTTGAGGAGTGGGGAGGGAGGTTGAGGATGAAGAGGGAGGTTGAGGATGAAGAGGGAGGTTGAGGATGAGGAGGGAGGTTGAGGAGTGGGCAAGAGACACAGGGAAGGGAGAGGTTGGAAGAGACACAGGGAAGGGAGAGGGGAGAAGAGACACAGGGAAGAGAGAGGGGAGAAGAGACACGGGAGAGAGAGGGGGACACAGAGGGCACAAGAGGGACACAGGGGGCAGCACATTTCCCACCCTTGGCTTATACTCAAGTCACTCATTTTACCCAGTATTTTGTGGTAAAATAGGTGCCTTGGCTTATACCCGGGTCGGCTTATACTCGAGTATATATGGTATATCATTAAATGACACTGAGAACTTCAAGTGACTTCATAATCATGCTAAAATATAAATAGATGTGCTTGAAGAACAAACATTTCTTTACTATTTCTGTGTATCGAAGGATGATAAAATAAAATTTTCACATCAGTTATGTAATTTATCTATTATTAATTGCGTTCTGATAAAAGGGGAAAAGTGAATTTTAAATTTAGGATGTGTGAGACTAAAACGGTTAAAAAAACCCTGGTTTAAACAAAAAACACACCACAATAATGGTGTCAAATTTAAACCCAGGTTTGCTGAGAATATATATTGACGTATAACATAAATATATAGGGCCTCATTCAAATGTGATTTGGCCAATTGAATAAGCCTCTATATAAGCACATAACATTTTTTTTTACAGAATTTTTTAGTTAATGAAGACCTTGCTTTTGGATAGAAGTTCACTAACTAAAATCTTCTGTACAAAAATATGCTATGTGCTTATATAGAGACCTATTCAATTGGCCACATCGCATTTGAATGAGGCCCATATTATGCAATACATAATAATGGGTGCTACTTTAGCGTGCGGCCTACCTGAACTATTCTACTTCAGTGTGTGGTCTAGCTTACATCTTACACTATAGCACGCAGTTTGATGTCATAAATTAAATATAAAGCACCATTGTTCATTGTTTATTTATGATAAATGCCCTGTTAGACTGCATGCTATGAGTGGTCCAAGACAATGCCAAGAAAACATTCCCCAGACCATAATGCTACAGCCACCAGCGTGTGTTCTTCCAACAATGTTTGCAGAGTGTTTGTTCTCTGTGTGTTTTTTTCCGCCTGACAAGCAAATGGCCGTCCAGTTGATGGAGCAGTAAATGTGTCTCATCAGAGAAGGCAACCCTTTTCCAATCAGAACAGGTCAGATTTTGGTACTATCATGCAGATTGAAGCCGGAACACCATACACCACAAGGTTGGTTGTACTGTCGTTTTAGATACACGTCTGGTAGCCCCCTGGTTCGTTTGATGGGAAGTTGCTGAACTGTAGTGTGTCAGTTGGTCCTCACACACCTTTGCAGCCGATGTTCACCACTAACATTAATCGCACGTGCTGCTCCACATTTTCAATGCAGCGTTTGCAGACCTTAATGGCTTGAGAATGATCAGGTCATGCTGTAGTAGAACCAAGAATAATTTTCATCAAATACAGTGTTCCTTACACTTCTCTGTACTTTAAGATCCTTAACTATTACCGTATTTTGAAGAACTCCTTTGTTTTTTTTAGTAATCTGTCAAAGGAGATCAATATTCCATCCCATCAAGTTTTACCACAGAGCTTCAGTGTCACTATTTTATTCTTTGTATTTTTTTCTTCTTGCTTCTTCTTTCAGACTGCAGCTACAATATGTGTAGCTTTTACACATTTTATAATTTATTTTGCTCTTCTATAGATCTGTTGTAGGGTGTCCCTTTCCATGATGTGATTGAGAAGCACATTTAAACCATAAATTGCACATTCTATTGCAGTAATATGTCGGTACTAAACCATTATGATCTCAGATGCCTCTTTCATATTACTTGCCTTGTCAGCAAAGCAAAAACTTTACCACTCCCAATTTTCTGTACTTCCCATATTTTACAGCTAATATACTCTGCAGTATATCTGTTCTCTCCTATTCAGATTATTCTGTAAAAAAACTGGCTAAGGTATTCAGCCAGACACAGTGCTTCTTTGATTTTTCCTTGAACAGAATCTTTTACTCATTCATATTCTAACTCTAAAAGAGGCTTGCTCAAATAATGTCTGCTCGGTAAATGGTCTTAGTAAATTAAAAGCTTTCTGTCAGTATGTATTTTCAGTTATTGACAATTGGGTTCCAGAAAAATGTATTACTCTTGCAAGAGCTTGGCAGTTTATTCCTGATCTACAGGTGTCATCTTGTCTACAAATTAAGGCCCCTATGCTAATCCCTGAAAAACCAATTATGAGTGCCGTAGTAGCACAAAAAAAATTTACGCAGCGATGTTAATCACCCACCCCAAAAAAATTTGCGAGAGAACTGTTATAAGTTACTGCGGCAAGGCAGAGTTGGAAATTACAGATACTTTTTTTTTATTGACTTTTCACACTGACTATATATTACGATTTACTCCGAGAGACTTTCACCCCTGAACCTATGCAAATAAGATTTTACATATTGCTCTCAAATCAGGGCACAAAGATGGATACATCTTTTAAAGAGACTGTACATCCAGAAATAGCCTCAGAAATCACAGTGACACAAATGGGAAAAATATAAATCGTATAAATACATCATTAAGTTTCACCTCAATATGTTTGGCTACACCTGTCCTTGGAAGTCCCACGTCATTGCTGCTGTGCATATGCAAATACAAACATGTATAACAATAATGAGCATGTGACAATTACTTATACTCCTCAAGTAACAATTGAGCATTAATTACACATGTCAGTTTCTTAAAAAACCTTCAGTGGAATAATGAGGTCCATTAGTGTCACTATGTATATGTATCTAACTATTAACTCATAATAATCAATAATTATCTAGTTCACCCATGTTTCACAAAATAGGGTGGAAATAATCTTAAGAAGTGTGTGAATACATATTGGATGTATTAGCACGTGATCACTTATAACCCACGCTTCTATCACTGGAATGTTATGGGTTCCCTGGTGGTCCAGTGGTTAGGATTCTGTGCTTTCACTGCTGCGACCTGGTTTCGATTCCAGTCAGAGAACCAAGAGGTCACACTACCCTGAAGCCATGCAGGGTTGGGCCTGGTGAGTACTTGGATGGAAGACCACCTAGGAATTCCAGGAGCTGTTTCCTCTGTAAAGTGCTACGGAATATGTTGGCGCATTACAAATAAAAGTAATAATAATAATATGCTGTGGCCCACTGGAAAAAGAACCAGCAATCCACTACAGTACCTCTGCCATGAATACCAAGTGGATGAGCATGGTATGTTGCGGGTCCTTGAGGTCACAGAGAGTCGGACACGACTGAATGACGCAAACACACATACAAAACAAAATCGTTTTTTAGTTCTGGATGTTGACTATTACAAGTTTAATAAGTCCCTTGGTGCGCTAAATGGTGGCAGTCTGTACACTGGAGGTTCAGTAAGAGATTGTCTTTCTCCATGGAAGCCTAAAAGGCTAGGAGACCTGAACCCACTGAGAGCAGTTGATTCCAACTGGAGTGCTCCTAATTGGAGGGAAAGAGATTACATCTAGTATAAAAGGAAAATGTTAATTTTCCATGGATAACCTTGTGGATGGCCCAGATATAATCTGGGGAAAACTTAGGGATGTTGTTGCAACTCTTATAGTGTGCATGAGGGTTTAACACTGACATCTTTAAGCTCCAGACGAACTTGCTTACACACGATTACTCACTGAATTCTATTTTAGCTCCAGAGATTTCAAAAGACTCACTATAGACTGATTTACAGGGAAGACTCTGTGAGAGGAATAAGTAACAGTCAAGTGAGGGTCCTTTTGCCTTGGGATGATATTTATGGACAAAAGTGTGTTAGTGTAAAGGACTCCCCTCTTCAAGTTCTGCATTTGTATAGAAAAGCCACCAGATGCTATAAACTTTGCTGATAAAGGACACAGTGGTGAAACTGAGTCAACTTTTATAGAGGGATAATAAAGTCCCTACATCCCTGTATATGAAGTGGAAAGACCCTCACAGACTTGATATAGTATATATGGTTATTGAGTGTAACTTTTACTGTATTTATTAATTACCTACCCCATGTTGTAAGAAATCCTGGTAAAAGAGGGTGTTGAATTGAAAAGAGTAGACTAGGAGCAGAGGAAAGAGATTAAAGGTAAAGGGATAGAAATGAGCAAGCTTGAAAAAATGAGAGATAAAGAGAATCAAGGTAGTAAAAGTAAATCAAGAGAAAAAAAAAACATATCTAGAGTAAGAGAGGTAGCTCCGTCTCCACAAAAAGGAACTAAAGAGGAAAAGCAAATGGATAGTTCTTCTAGCTCACAGTTAGACTCTTCAAACACCCAATCTGGGATGGAAGAGGATCTGATATCTAAAAAAAAGAGGTTGACCAAGAAGAGGGGGAAGAAAGAGTAACGCTGAAATCAATCAAAATACTTTTCAGAGAATTTCAAGAGACAATAAAAGTAGAATTGTCTCAGGAAATAGCCAAAAATACATTAGCTATAACAAAGCAAACTAAAGCAATACAGGGATTAGAACTTAGTTATAATGATCTTTCTTCAGAACAAGTAAAACTTAATAAAGAAATTAATGACCTAAGAGAGCAAATGATAGAACCTAATTTTAGAACTGTTCGGTTAGAATCAGTTGCTAGAAGAAATAATATAAGAATTCAGGAAATTGTAGAAACAATACCAGCTAAGGATTAAAAAAGTTATATTATATAATTTCTTGCTTATTTTTTGGAAAAGTTAATATTAATGAAGAATACCTAGATAATGTGTACCGTATCCCACTTCCAAAAAATCTGTTCCTAGAGATGTGATAGTAAGACTAAGCCACTTCGCAATAAATGATAAAATAATGAGGCTTTTGAAAAAAGGACCTTTCAAACTCCATATGATAAGAGACAAATTTATCCGGATATTGCAGGAGAAATATTAAATAAAATATATTTTTTTAGAGATATAACAAAGATTTTAAGAGAAAAAGAAATCTCTTATAAATGGGCATATCCTGTAAAATTGATAATTTCCTTTAATAATTAAAAAACTATAATTACAACAAAAGAAGAAGGAGAATCTTTTCTTGCGAAGTGGTGTAAGTAATTAATGGGAGAAAATTAATGAGATAGATGACGGTCTATAATTTTATTTCCTCATTGTCAATTAAGTTCAATTTTGATTTCCCTTGAATTTCCCTTTGCTTATTAGAAGCTCCATTTTCCTATGTTATTTTATTTAAAGAGGATAAGGTAATCGCTGCAATGAAATTTTGATGTTGATGTTAATTGAACACTATTTATTGAATTAAATCTGTCACTCACGAAGCACTTTAATATATAAATAATTTTATAAACAAAATATTATCACATTTAGTATTATATAAATAAATGATATAGAAATACAGTGGATATGAAAAGTCTACACACCCCTGTTAAAATGTCAGGTTTCTGTGCTGTAAAAAATGAGACAAAGATAAATAATTTCAGAACTTTTTCCAACTTTAATGTGACCTATAAACTGTACAACTTAATTGAAAAATAAACTGAAATCTTTTAGGTGGAAAGAAAAAAAAAAAAGAAAGAAAAATAATGTGGTTGCATAAGTCTGCACACCCTCTTATAACTGGGGTTGTAGCTGTGTTCAGAATTCCAAATAGTGTTAAATAGGAGTCAGCATACACCTGCCACCATTTAAAGTGCCTCTGATTAACCCGAAATAAAGTTTAGCTGCTCTAGTTGGTCTTTCCTGAAATGTTCTTAGTCACATCCCACAGCAAAAGCCATGGTCCACAGAGAGTCTCCAAAGCATCAGAGGATCTCATTGTTAAAAGGTATCAGTCAGGAGAAGGGTACAAAAGAATTTCCAAGGCATTAGATATACCAACACAATGAAGACAGTCATCATCAAGTGGAGAAAATATGGCACAACAGTGAGATTACCAAGAACTGGAGCTCCCTCCAAAGTTGATGAAAAGACAAGAAGAAAACTGGTCTGGGAGGCTGGTCTGGGAGGCCAAGAGGCCTACAGCAACATTAAAGGAGCTGCAGGAATATCTGGCAAGTACTGGCTGTGTGGTACATGTGACAACAATCTCCTGTATTCTTCATATGTCTGGGCTAGGGCGCAAGACGAAAGCCTTTTCTTACGAATAAAACATCCAAGCAAGGCTACATTTTGCAAAAACACATCCGAAGTCTCCCAAAAGCATGTGGGAAAAGGTGTTATGGTCTGATGAAACAAGGTGGAACATAATTCCAAAAGATATGTTTGGTGCAAAAACAACACTGCACATCACCAAAAGAACACCATACCCACAGTGAAGCATGGTGGTGGCAGCATCATGCTTTGGGGCTGTTTTTCTTCAGCTGGAACTGGGGCCTTAGTTAAGATAGAGGGAATTATGAACAGTTCCAAATACCAGTCAATATTGGCACAAAACCTTCAGGCTTCTGCTAGAAAGCTGAACATGAAGAGGAACTTCATCTTTCAGCATGACAATGACCCAAAGCATACATCCAAATCAACAAAGGAATGGCTCCACCAGAAGAAGATTAAAGTTTTGGAATGGCCCAGCCAGAGCCCAGACCTGAATCCGATTTAAAATCTGTGGGGTGATCTGAAGAGGGCTGTGCACAGGAGATGCCCTCGCAATCTGACAGATTTAAAGTGTTTTTGCAAAGAAGAGTGGGCAAATCTTGCCAAGGCAAAATGTGCCATGCTGATAGACTCATACCCAAAAAGACTGAGTGCTGGAATAAAATCAAAAGGTGCTTCAATAAAGTATTAGTTTAAGGGTGTGCATACTTATGCAACCATTTTATTTTATTTTTATATTTTTTCTTCCCTCTACCTAAAAGATTTCAGTTTGTTTTTCAATTGAGTTGTACAGTTTATAGGTCACATTAAAGGTGGAAAAAGTTCTGAAATGATTTATCTTTGTCTAATTTTTTTACAGCGAAGAAACCTGACATTTTAACAGGGGTGTGTAGACTTTTTATATCCACTGTATGGTTAAATTAGTTAAGGGGAAAGAGAAGGAAGAGAATGATATAGAAATAATGTAGTTGTCACAAAGCACTTTAATTTATAAGGCACTTTAATAGGAAGACTAAATGAATGTAGATGGTACAAAATGTTTTTAAGAGGATTATGGATATTAAGACACTATGGGTGGCAGTATCAAGAATAAAAGTAGAACTAGAAATATGTGGTAGGTCATGTTAGGTTTGATATTTAAAACGTAAGGTAAAATGGGAAATAAATAAGTCAAATTTTATTAAAAATAATTGATATAAAGAAGGGTTTGAGGTTAAAGCACTAGAGCACTTTTTTTGAAAGGGACAGATAAAAGAGAGGAGGGTAATTAAATTAAATAGAGATAAGGGTGAAAGTTATATTGAAAGTAAATAGAGAGTATTTGCAGGAAGATGCTGAAACGTTCGGAAATATGTTGGGTAGAATAAGATCTATAAGGACAGAAATATAGGAAAGGAGAGTTGAAATATTTTAGCTAAAGGCCGCACAAGTTTGTTGGGTGAAAGGTAAATAATTATTATGTATGGAGGGATAAGAGATATGGAAATGACCACCGCCAAGTCATTCAAACTTTTGTTGAAAGTTTGCCCATTGCCACTTAGACCCCCTTCCTATTCCCTTGCTTATTAGAAGCTGGGAGGAAGAAGTGGATCAGGGTGTCATTCAAAACATATTGAGGACGATTTGTGTATGATGATAGGATATGTTGTTGGTTTTCTTGTTGTTTCCCCTCCCTCTCCCCTTTTTCCCTTTTTTATAAGGGGGATGATGATCAATTGGAAGAGTATAAGAAAGAAACAAAGAGGAGCCATCTTAAGACAGTTGTATACTGATTTATATAAGTGAGAAATGCTAAATAAACAAAATCCGGAATTAGCCCTGTTTAATAGAATAAAAGAGTGCCAGGCTCAATTAAAAAAGATTAAATCAAATTATATCAGATAGATCTGTATGGAAGATTCAGCAAAGGCGGCATCATTATGGAAATAAAATCAGTAAAGTACTAGCTAATAAAATTAAAAATAAGCTGACTAGGAAAAGAATAGAAACTTTGCATAGTGAAGGTAAATGCATTAGTAATCCAACAGATATTGCTATGACATTTGCAAATTATTATCAAGAATTATATAATTTGGAAGTAAAGTCACAATTTATAAAACCTACAACAGAACAAATTCAGGAATTTTTGGATAAAATATCTCTGCCGAGTGTATCAGAATGCCAATTATAATATCTTAATAGTCCTATTACAGTGGTTGAGGTTGAAGAGGCCATTCAAGATCTTAAAGTATATACATCACTGGGGCCCGATGGCCTCACCAATCTCTTTTATAAGATTTGTAAACCGGTTATAGCAGAGCATTTACGGGATCTTTAAAATGAAATAAAAGACACTGGTAATACTACAGGTGAATTTTTACTTTCAACCATTGTTCCAATTCCTATAAAGAAACAGAATAATTTAGATTGCAGTGAATATAGACCTATATCCCTTTTAAATACAGACTTTAAACTTAATTCAAAAATCTTAGCTACCCGGTTAAAAACTACAA
The DNA here is from genome assembly GCA_027410445.1 of Discoglossus pictus. Classification (NCBI taxonomy): domain Eukaryota; kingdom Metazoa; phylum Chordata; class Amphibia; order Anura; family Alytidae; genus Discoglossus; species Discoglossus pictus. The sequence continues at coordinate 235,092,732 of CM050168.1, read as the reverse complement.
TACAAGTTTTGATTGTGAAAGATCAGAATGGTTTTGTTCCAGGTAGGCAGGGAAGTGATAATTCACGTAAAATAGTGAATCTTATTGACTGTATTGAAAGAAACAATACTCCCACTCAGTTTGTTTCTTTAGATGCAGAGAAAGCATTTGATAGAATAGGGTGGGAGTGTATGAAACTTACTTTAGACAAATTTGGTTTTGGGGCATTTGTTCGTTTAGCTATAGGAGCTATATATACAAACCCAGAAGCAACGGTGGCTAGCTTGGGATTTAGATCAAATAGATTTTCTATAAGAAATGGGACGAGACAGGGGTTCCCTTTGTCTCCTGTCCTATTTACTTTTCTAATAGAGCCTATGGCTGAATTAATAAGGTCTTCAAAGAATATAAAGGGAATTGAAATTAATGGAATGGAACATAAAATAGTTTTATTTGCAGATGATATAGTATTAATGTTGACTACACCTAAAAACTTGTTGAAATATCTACAACAAATTTTAAAGGAATTTAGTTTTACCTCATACTACTAAACTTGACTTTCAAAAAACGAAATATTGGATATTAACTTAAAATTGGAGAATAAAGAAGTATTAAAATTAAAATATCCTTTTAATTGGTCGAATGGTAAATTTACACACTTGGGAATAGTGTATGATAAATATATAAAGAAGATTATTGCATTAAACTATAAAAAAATATCCAAAAAATGCTTTAATATTATACAAGATTGGAAAAATAAGAATCTCTCCTTTTCGGGTAGAATATCTGCTATAAAAATGGCTTATTTGCCAAGATTTAATTACTATGCAAGAAATATTCCAGTTTGTCTTCCTTTGTATTCAATTAAGAAGTTTATAACTCTATTAGATTATGTTATGAATGGAAGAAAATCAAGAATCAAAAAGTATATTTTAATGAGAAAATTTAATAATGGAGGTATATCATACCCGGATCTTAAGCTTTATCATGATGCAATAATTATTTCCCAAATAGTTAAGTGGATAGATCCAATGGTAACATATTCATGGACACAAGTTGAAGAGGCTAGTCTAAAAGAAGGAAATTTAAGAGACTTGATTTTTTTTGGAGAATCGGTAAAAAAGAAAAAAATCACGGATTCTTGAATCATTAAAAAAGCTATAACATTTTGGTGTAAAATGAATACAAAATTTGAGCTAGTCCAGTATCCAAGTTTAATTATGCCAATTAAAGAATTAGAATATTACAGATTTCAATCTCAAATAAATGGATTAATAAAGGTATCGATATATTACAAAAACTTTACTTAGGGACAGAATTTGCACCATTTGACCATTTTGTTACACTATAAAATATTGATAGAAAAGATTGGTTGGAATATATGAGATTGCAATTGGCAATAAAGAAATATAATTTGTATTTCATAAAGAGAGAAGAGTTGACTGACTTTGAAAGATTGCTAGTTCAAAACAATAGAAAGCATTTAATATCTAAATGCTTTCAAATTATTTGAGAACCATCTCAAAAAGACAAAACAATAAATATGAGAATCTGGGAAAAAGAGTTAAAACTTGTCTTTTCTATAGAATCTTGGAAGAAAGCGTTCTCAATAACTGACAAATATGTTAAAAACGCAACTTTAAGAGAAGTCCAGTTTAAAATTTTAAATAGATGGTATCTCGTCCCAGAGAAAATTAGCCAATTTACAGGAAATTTAGATCAAAAATTATGCTTGAGAGAATGTGGTTTTCCAGGCTCTTTCTTGCATATATGGTGGGAATGCCCACGGATTTATTCCGTTTGGACTAATTATTTTCTTAATATATCACAAATATTGGGTACAACTATTTTTTCATCACCACAAATGGTTATTTTGCATATAATGACGCCTGGACTGAATTATCCAACACAAGCCTTCATTTCAAGTTCTTTCAATTGCAAAATGGAAGTTGGCTTGTTACTGGAAACAACAAATCACTCCGTCTTGGAATGAGATATTAAATGTATTGCAAAGAAATAGAGCACTAGAGAAGGATTTTCAAAAGGCGGACTTAATAAAGCAAGATTTTATAAAATGGAAAATATGGGATAATTATTGTAGTTCTGAAAATAATTAGATTAAAAATGACGATCTGGGGAAAGAATGGAAAAGGGGTTCCGCCTTATTATATGTGAAAGATAGTTTGAAGCTATATCCCGCTCCAGAAGTACCACTCCCCCCCCCCCCCTTTTTTTTTTCTTCTTTCTCATTATGAAGGGGAAAGAAAAAGAGAAGGAAAAGAGTCTCAAAACTCTTACAAGGAACAAACTTTGTAAGTTTTGTCCATTTGTAAAATTAATCTATTCTACATAAGTCTGTATATGTTTTTGTATTGCATTTTATTTATTCTGTCTTTTTCTGTATGTTGATAAAACAAATATTGAAAAAAATACAAATAAATCACCCTACATTTCCACAGAGAAGAGGATTATGGACCATGTGATGGGGGGTAGCCATCTGCTTACAAAATATCACCATCACATAAGCCATGATCCTTTCCTCTGTAGCCAGGGTAGGACCAATAGATGGTCACAGAGGAGTGCAGGAGGAACCATCCCCCCTGGAGGCAGCAGGAATTGTGGAGGTGGGGGCATGGAAGGAAGCAAGGAGGTGTGCGAGGAAGGCCTCTGGAGTGGAGGAGGCGGTGCTGAGTACCAGAGCACGCTGGGCAATGTCCATGCTCAGTTGAATTAGCGTGCTCTGGTTCTGCACCATCAGGAGTAGCCTTGCCATGTATGATTCCACATGGTGGTAATGCCTCTTTGTATCCCTATGTAGCCTCCAAAGACTGGGCATGGCTGTAGGAGGAGGTAGCGGTGGTGGCCAAGTGAAGAGGTGCTGAGGAGCAGGGGAAGCTGGTTGTGGTGGTTGCCAAGACGTGATGGTGGTGGGGGGAGGAGGAGCTGATGGGGCATGGCCTTTTTTATCGGTCCAATAGCTGGGCCCGGGTAGGGAATCAATCTGTGGGAGGAGGGGGCCAGTGGAGTCAAATGCCACTGATGTGGCGGACAGTCCGGGCAGTGCCCCCACTGACCACAGGATTATAGAGTCCTCCTCAACCGCAGGTCCCTGGGATTCTCTCCCGGGCTCCTCCTCCTCTCCTGTTGGATGGGGGCACTGCCTGCAGCCTCTGGTTCCACTTTACTCCACTCCAACCTCTGTGGTGGACCCAGACCTCGTTTGAACTGTGATGAGAGAAGAATGGTATATGGTTAATAACAGTGTATGATATTGGAATAGATGTGTGTTCCTATCTATGTGACATGCACTTATCATGCACCTGGATTGTTCACTTATCAGTTAATGTTTAAAGCTATCCTTTCCTGGATGTGATCATATCTTTATTTAAGGAGCTTGTTTGTTATTGGTTCATAAATATATCCCGATTGTAACTGATGTGTGGTCTCTGCAGCACATGCATATACATGCTCTAAAGAAGTTGCTGCACATTGTGTCATACTAACCAATTAATGAGTATCTCTCAGCAAGAGTTGTTAAGATGATGTTCCCTGATGGGCTAGTACACTGTACTGCACAACCATTCCTACATAGTCTTTACCTGCAAATGGTGCAGTGGCCACACCCACAACTGTTTTCTCAATTTCATGTTGAATGTATTGTATACAGTGGATATAAAAAGTCTACACATTCAGTTAAAATGTCAGGTTTCTGTGCTGTAAACAATTGAAAAACAAACTGAAATCTTTTAGGTGGAGGGAAGAAAAAAAAGAAAAATAATGTGGTTGCATAAGTCTGCACACCCTTTTATAACTGGGGATATAGCTGTGTTCAGAATTAAGCAATCACATTCCAAATTGTGTTAAATAGGAGTCTGCATACACCTGCCATCATTTAAAGTGCCTCTGATTAACCCCAAATAAAGTTTAGCTGCTCTAGTTGGTCTTTCCTGAAATGTTCTTAGTTGCATCCCACAGCAAAAGCCATGGTCCACAGAGAGCTTCCAAAGCATTAGAGGGATCTCATTGTTAAAAGGTATCAGTCAGGAGAAGGGTTCAAAAGAATTTCCAAGGCATTAGATATACCATGGAACACAGTGAAGAAAATGGAGAAAATATGGCACAACAGTGACATTACCAAGAACTGGAGCTCCCTCCAAAATTGATGAAAAGACGAGAAGAAAACTGGTCTGGGAGGCTACCAAGAGGCCTACAGCAACATTAAAGGAGCTGCAGGAATATCTGGCAAGTACTGGCTTTGTGGTACATGTGACAACAATCTCCCGTATTCTTCATATGTCTGGGCTATGGGGTTGAGTGGCAAGACGAAAGCTTTTTCTTACAAAGAAAAACATCCAAGCCAGGCTACATTTTGCAAAAACACATCTGAAGTCTCCCAAAATCATGTGGGAAAAGGTGTTATGGTGTGATGAAACCAAGGTTGAAATTTTTGGCCATAATTCCAAAAGATATGTTTGGCGCAAAAACAACACTGCACATCTTCAGCTGGAACTGGGGCCTTAGTTAAGATAGAGGGAATTATGAACAGTTCCAAATACCAGTCAATATTGGCACAAAACCTTCAGGCTTCTGCTAGAAAGCTGAACATGAAGAGGAACTTCATCTTTGAGCATAACAACGACCCAAAGCATTCATCTAAATCAACAAAGGAATGGCTTCACCAGAAGAAGATTAAAGTTTTGGAATGGCCCAGCCAGAGCCCAGGCCTGAATCCGATTGAAAATCTGTGGGGTGATCTGAAGAGGGCTGTGCACAGGAGGTGCCCTCACAATCTGACAGATATGGAGTGTTTTTGCAAAGAAGAGTAGGCTAATCTTGCCAAGTCAAAATGTGCCATGCTGATAGACTCATACCCCAAAAGACTGAGTGTTGTAATAAAATCAAAAGGTGCGTCAACAAAGTATTAGTTTAAAAGTGTGCATACTTATGCAACCATATTATTTTATTTTTATATTTTTTCTTCCCTCTACCTAAAAGATTTCAGTTTGTTTTTTAATTGAGCTGTACAGTTTATAGGTCACATTAAAGGTGGAAAAAGTTCTGAAATGATTTATCTTTGTCTCATTTTTTTACAGCATAGAAACCTGACATTTTAACAGGGGTGTGTAGACTTTTTATATCCACTGTATATCTTTTAATAGCTGGGTGTATTTGTCACATGTCTGATGCTGGCCACCAATGAGAGTGATATGTGAGGTTCCTGGATTTGATGAGGGATAGATAATCCATTTATCCTTAGTGAAATCCAGGGAGCTATTGCTCAGCATTTCCATGTGATTAGAGTTATCTATGTGAGTGTAGTGTACATGTGGTTGTATGTTGGTGTGTGTGATATTCACCTGGTAAGGAGACTGGATCCTGTGAATCCACCAAACCTGTAGTTCCGGGGATGGGCCCTGCTGCCATCTTGTCCTTTAACATCCCCTCCCACTGCTTGTAACAGACCGTCACTGTGGGGCCACCGCTGGTAGATGCGGCTGCTCTGGCCTCCTCCATCATCCTTTTGACCTTTGCCCGGCTGTTGTCATAATGATGCCTTACAGGCCTCACATCCCTATTTGCAAAACTAAACTCTGTGACTGCGGCTACTACCTCCTTCCAGTCCTTGCCCCTGGGGCTGGCCTTAACTTCCCTATCCCTAGTAATAATGTGGGCACAGGCACAGTACAATTATCTCCTCTGGCCTATAGTTAGCGGCCCTCTGTTTGGCTCAAGCCTTTTCCTGACGACTGTGGACTTAGATGTGGATATCCCTGCTGTGACCCTGAGGCCTGTCCCCCCCTACTCCCCTGAGATCAGGCCCCTACCCCCCTGACCATGAACTACATGTGCATACAGTAACTTATCAGATACATTTGAACAGTGCATGATCAAGTTTGATGTATTCATAGTGTTTTTAATCTGGATAACATTTCCAGTTATTGATTGTAAATATAAACAACACTACTGTTGTATACAAAAACCTACATTTAAAAAAAGTAGATACAATAACTATTATCCTATTTCCCGTTATTTTGAGAATTTTATTTTTTACATTTCAATATTAAAATGCCCCCCATAAAAATGCAGCATTCATAACTTCTAAATTGTGAGGATCAGTATAAACATTGTTTTAATTTATTGTGAGAACAGTTAATCTTGTCTGACAATTCTTATACTGAAAATAGCTATTTTTCCCCCTCTGAGGAAGCTGACTTACAGATGTCAGAGTATAGGGAAAAATAGGTTGCATATTCTCCTAAAGTTTGTAAAATATGGGATAAGCTTTAATCTGATGGAACAACAACGACTCTCAATGTCATTTTTCACACAAAATTACATTATAATGTTTGTTCTGATCTTTACTGCTTAAACTATGAAAGCTGGACCATTAACATTGCCCGTTAAGACACTGCTTCAGGAACAGTCTACTTCAGGAGTTTTTGTTATATTATAAGCAGGTTACTCTTTCAGATGTCTTATCTTTATTGTATTAAAATATATGATTTGTCCTCTTTGTTGTTTGCTTCACAATAAAAAAAAAGAAACATCTTCAAAGTTGTGGGCATGTTCTGTAAATTAAATTATGCAAATCCTCAAACATTCCATGTTTATTCCAGTTTGTGAGCCAACAAAACACAAAAAATGCCAAGGGGGGTGAATACTTTTGCAAGGCACTGTAGATCTATGGGCTCATTCCACTCTACCTTACCTCCTGCTCCCCCCCCCCCCACCCAGAACTACCACTCGTATCTCCCTCCACCATCCCTATGTCTTCTTCACTCACCCCCCATTTCCTCCCTCTACTCCCCAGGGCCATCTCTCTCTCCTCCCGTCTCTCCTCCCCGCATCACTGATAAAACAAAAAATAAGTGTAAATAAAACAAAGTGTATGCGTATATGTTTTTGATAAAAAAAAAGTATGTTTTATATGTTTTTTTATGTGTTGGGTCTTAGGATGGGGGAGTGTGGATGGTGTGTCATAGCTATAAGTGTGCAGTTGTGGCTGATAACGCATCATAGATGTATTCCTGAATATTTACCAATAGAAATTTTATTCTGAAGTCACAATTTACCCTGATATTAAACGGCTGTTTTATTAGCCTCAATAACATATTTGCCATTATTTTGTGAAATAGCCTTGTGCACTTGCTGTATGTACTTTGTACCTGATACCAGAATTGTAAATATGTATATAATTTTTTAATCGTCGGTTTTTAAAGTATTGATTTTAAGACTTCTCAATAAAAGTTAAGTATTAATGAGCAGTAAATTCCTCTGATCATTTCCCTCACCAATTTGCTCTGTACTTAAGGGGGATATAGACCAGTTTCATACTGTATAGTGTACTTTTTCTCTCTTGGTCTGAGCTGATATTAGCTAATATTTAAGACTTGCCAATTGCCCGTCAAAAATTATGGCAAGAACATTTTAAGTCTGGCTATGCTGTTTGCAATACAATGCGTGGCTGTGCCCCCTCTGAGCACCTTCAGCACTCATCGCTAGCCTCTCCCTGCGTCTACTTTGGTGGTTCGCAATGATCACCTTTGGTGCTCATCGGGAGCCGCGCGATGAGTGCCTTTGGGATTTAGGGCTTAAATTAGCTTGCAACCTCACTCACAGTCTCCCTGGCTGTCCCCCTGAGTTGTGTGTGAGGTTTTTAATTTATTTTGTACATTATTTTTCTTTTTTGTGCATTTTTTTGAGTTACGGGATTTGGCGACGTGTTACTGGCTTCGGTTAAGTGTTACTGTCTTTGGCTATGGCCGTCTTCAATCACTTTCCATCCTCCATCGGTGGAGCGTAATCGGGCAAATGACATCTCTGACGGGACAGAGGACCCTTAGAGGGACCCTGAAAAGGCACTATTGCGAGAGCTGCAATGAACGCTATCGGCGCTCATTGCAGCAAAGTGCTGTGAGCCTAAGTCCTATGGCCCTTATGATGAGCTTGTTCATTGCAGCCTAAGTCCTATGGGCCTCGCAATGTGCTCCTGTGGCCCGCAATTTTTAACATTGCGTGACCAACATTGTAAGATCCACAATTATTTTATGTTATAGCTAGTATAAGAGGTACTTATACCCATCACTGATATATGGCATTACTATTTGTTATAATTTTTTGCCTCAGCCTTTCTGTTTACTTTAGAGCGCATTATTCCATTCAAAGAGAAGTTTTGGTATTAGATTTAGTGGCAATAATTGGGATTACCATCACTAGCTATCTTACCCCACTATCCTAGTACCTGTTCTATTTTTTTCTAATAGCTATAAGTATATCTATGTGTATTTTTATCCTATGTGTATTTATATTATGTGATACAACAACATAATTAGAGGTGCTCAATCTGAGAACTGACAATACCTGAATTAGGTTTGTCCTATAGGTCTGGTTACCTACTCAGAGAGCATCCTCTTTTAGCTCACTTGTGCCCTTCATAGGGAGAAATATCCTGAAGTATATCAGTCTAGTCTCACTCAAAAGAGTGGCCCCGAAATACTAGGCAATTCCACCCTGAACAGGAGAAACCGCAAACCCCATACACGTTTCGGCCTCTGTGGGCCTTGTTAGTGAGGTACAGCTTTACTCCGTAAGGCACAGTGAGCAAGGAGTCCACGTCTGGAGTCCCCCATCACCTTAGGGGAGGAAAACCCCTAAGGGTCGTTTGCATACACAACAACAAAATTAGAGATGCTCCATCTGAGAACGGACAATACCAAAAGTAGTATTACGTGATATCATTATATATGTCTAATGTGAAGTTAAGTGTAAAGTATTGAAAAAAATATCTAGAATAATTAAATAAATATAAACATGCTCTCAAATCTTCCACTTCTTCTATGTATATTTTTTATCATATTTGTATGCATATTATGTGATATCATTATATAGGTCCAATGTGTAATTAAGTGTAAAGTATTGAAAAATTATCTAGAATAATTAAATAGATATAAACATGCTTTCCAATCTTCCACTTCTTCTGCACTCTCTATCTATCCAAAAACCACCAACTCCTGGGACCTGCATGCTAATTTGTAAAAATCTACAAAACAGTCAGCACTTGGGTGGGAAACTCACAAATATATACAGTATGTCTGTCAATCACTAAACCGTTATCCTTTCTCCATTGGCCGCTATGGCTGTGGGGCAGCAAGAGTATCTGTAACTGTTAATTGATTGGAGAATGTTTGCGCGCATGCCTCAATCCAGCCCCTTTAATGATACTGAATGAAGCATAGTTAATGTATGTGGCCTGAATGCTGTAATATGAGGAGCTACAGTTTTACATAAACATGTAAAGTATGGCATCCTTTACACCACACTGCAGACTACTCTGGATGCATAATTCCTTAAAAAAGGGTTTGGTTGTCAACCAAATGGAGATATGTGTTTAAACAATGTGAGAGACCCAGGAGTTTATTGCACCTCTTGGGGTTGAAAACATATCAGATCTATTATCTCAGAGGAAGGAATGTTGGGGGAGGAAGGTGTGGGGATGTGGATCTTTGTGTGCTGTGTAAAGTCTATTTGTAAGAAAGATTAAACTGGCAGTCTGCTGTATGCACTAAGAAATGTTGTGATGTGATTTCTATACTTCTCCATAAATTATGTGCTAATCTGAATTGCTGGGTGCTGGGATGAATATAAAGTCACAACCTGGAGATTGCTTTTATAAGCTACAGTAATAGAATTAGGGGTGTACTGAGTCCCACGTCTGTGGGTCGTGAGAGAGGATATGTCCATCTTATGTAGTTCAATTTGACAGTGTGCTGTGGCTGTTAGTGTAGTCAGTGGCAAGTAGAGTGTGAAAATATTATAAAAATCTATAACATGATCCCAGCTTATAAAGCCCTGATATGAAGTGGTGATTTACCTATTTTGGAGTTTTTTGATTAGGAGGAATTAAGCATTATCTAGAGAAGATGGGTGACAGGCTTAGGCCCTCATTCAATTGCAATTTGGCCAATTGAATAGGGCTCTAAATAAGCACATAACATATTTATTTTAAAGAAGTTTTTAGTTAATAAACATCTATCCAAAAGCAAGGTCTTCACTAACTAAAAACTTCTTTAAAATAGATATGTTATGTGCTTCTTTAAAGCCCTATTCAATTGGCCAAATTGCAATTGAATGAGGGCCTTAGTGTTCTTCAGATACAGATACAGTCTTAACATATTGCATTATGTTGCCAGTCAAGTATGCTTTGTAAGTTTATAGCTATGTAGTAATAATAGTCATATCACCGTCCTCTGTCAAAATATAGGTTGTCCCTTTTAACCCTTTTTTATCCACTAAAACAGTTCACAGCTACTTGCCAACGCGACGGGTGAATCCTGCAACTGCACAGTTGTGGAACGGAAACGCCAGCAGCACGATGAGGGGGCAGAGAGGGGAGAGAAAGAGATATACAGAGCGTGGGGGAGACAGAGGGAGGAGGATACAGAGGGAGGGAGACAGCGAAGGAGGAAGACAGGCGACAGCAGCATGGAGGGAGAGGGGGAGGAGAGTAAGGAAAAAGGGAGGGAAACAGGGAGTGAGAGGAGGAAGGGAGGGAGAGAGGGATGGGGATAGAGAGGGAGACAGGGAGGGAGAGAGAGAGGAGGCAGGGAAAGGGGGGAGATATAGAGAGCACACATAGCACAGAGAGAGACAGAGGGCACACACACAGAGAAGGGTGCACTGAGAGCGACACAGTGCACAAAGAGACAGAGGGCTCACGGAGAGAGGCAGAGGACATACAGAGAGAGGAAGAGAGCACACAGAGACAGCACAGAGAGAGACAGCACAGACAAATAAACATAACATATATGACACTGTCATTTATGATGGGCAAGTTACTAGTATGTCATAAAAAAAGCATATAGGGATTGCTGGAGCTTATAGAAAGGGGGATGAGATAGAAATTGCATGCATGTTGTATAATAGGCAGGGGAGGATGTTTCTTTTATTATGTTCACTCATCCCAGACAGGATAACAAAACAAATTCTATCGCAGAACGTCCAATTATATTTTTTCCAATATGTTGATGAAGTTATCTCTGAATAGCTGGTTTCTGTGAATGGTATAGTGATATTGCTAGATATTTGATCTTTTGCGCATTGCCAGATCAATGGGAAGAACATTTTGATGTTTTAAAAAGCAGAGGTCTGAGTATTTAGAGCCATAAATGGCTGTTTTTTGTGTCAAATGTTTTTCCATGCTGATTTATAGAAGCATTAGCTGCTGACTAGTCAGAATAGCATGGTCTATAAGATGCAGAACTTTTAAGGTATTATTTCAACCTTTTCGGCCAGGAAAAATCAAACTTGATCAGGATTGATTAGACATGGAAAAAGTGTGTTTAGGTGGTCCACCAGACTTAGTATAGTTTGCTATCATTGTTCAACAATTATATGTGATGGAAGCTATCTGGGTCAAGATGTCTTTTTCATTTGTTGTGTATAACAGCATTGTGAGCCAAGTGGAGGGGTTACCATGGGTGCAATGGGACAGGGCTATGGCACTGCCTGTGCCAGGGCTCTTGCCTGCATGAGTTTGTTTTAAGGCTATTTCTGTTGCCTCTGCGTTTATGGGAAGGCCAAGTGTGTCTGCATCTTGTGTGGCTATACAAGGAGGTGGTGAGTGTTAGCCATATATGAGTGAAGGGGGTCTGTGACTGGATTTCCATCCTGCTTTCTGAGGTTGAAGTTACTAAAGTACTTTGCATAAGGATATGGGCTTTAGATGTCCTGTACTGTCTTTGATGCTATGTATGTGTGTTTTATGTTTCTTTTTCCTGAGAGAGCGCTTTACAAGAGTTATCCATTGTGTCTGTTGTCCCATTCATAGTATGTCATGCTAGACCTTGATGAATAACGTGTGCTCTGTCTTGCTTACACATCATCATTGTGTGTGTGTCATGCTGGGGAAAATAATAATCCTTGCCCTGGGTTATTGTTGTTGAACCTGCCTGGAGGTTGTTACCTTGCTTCTGGTCCTATTCCTGCTAACAGGGATACCAATGGATTACACAATTCTGTTGTATAAGATTGATCTAGGATCTAAACCCAATCAAGCAGTAGATCGTAAGCTGTATTATTTGAACACCTGTAAATGGACTGGATCCCTGTTGAGGAATGCAACTTCTTTGGTATTGGGGCATGCATTGCAACGGTGATGTATAAAACCATTGACTTTTCCCTGATCAATAGATATCCCCCCTCTGGGTTTTTTGAGTATTGTAAAATATTTTTTTTTTTTTTTTTTTTTTTTTGCTTATCAGGATAATTACATCATTTTTGATGGGGCCTGACCAAAGATGTAATACTGGAACTACTTGTTCAGGTATTTAGGTTCTGGGTCTCCTTAACAAGAACAAATTTGTTTTTTGAGCAGTGGAAGTCTGTTAGTATGATTGATATTTTTTTCTATATTTTTTTAACACTTTGCAGTTTGTGTGATAATTTTGATGTGGTGTTGGTAAATGTATGCCATTGTCTCAGCTTATCATTTAGGAGAAGCGCCTAGGGGTTGTTGTTACACTTCAATCCGCAGTTGCAGGGTAGTTTGCAGAAGAGGTTAGATGCAAAAAAGAAAAAATACAAGTAACAATTCTACAGCAATAAGTAACTATAATCTAAGATGGTGTCAAATGTCTCATCTCAAGCCGGAATATCTTTTTCATCAGTGATGTCAAGAAACAGGGTTCATGGGGGAAATAATGTTATTTCCCCAGATAGTATGTAGGTTATGCTGAGCATCTCTGTTGATCTTGATTGGGGGACTACCGTATATACTTGAGTATAAGCCAAGTGTAGCGGAACCCATCACTGTTTTAAACTGTTTTATGATTATTATGGTTAAAATATGATCCTACTATATGTATGTTGGTTGATGTTCTACAGAATATATTGGCTCAGAATATTAGCCAGACTTTTGAAGACCTAGGCTAATAGATAATCCTGTTACAGAGATTCAAGAGATAAGAAAGTTGTAAAGGATCCTTGCATTTTCCAAAGTGTTTTCATTCTCTGATAAGAACAAAGAAGAATGATCTAATTAATGTCTGATTGTATCCAAGTTGCCAGGGAGGTGTGACTCACCTATTGTCCTATATGTGTATTGTATGGGGGATATGTGCAATGTCTGTGTGTTATGTGTAAAAACATACTTTTACTAACTTTTGAACCCCTGGTCTGATTCATGCCATTTTTGTATATGTTGTTCCCCTGGGTGAGAGATATTGAATGGTGCGGGACTTAAAGGTGTACCCCCTGTATTTGGGGTACATCCAGAATGTAGTTAAAATTGTGTCTGTTTTAATTGTGTTACCTGTTATCTGAGGGGAGGAGACGTGGGGGTTGAACCATGTAGATAATTGGCTGTTGTGATAATTATGTGGGTGTAGCCCTTCAGAGGGCACCATTGCATAAAAGGAGATTCCCTGTCATTAAAATATAGTTCCTCTTGACCCTTCAAAACGTAGCCTCGTCTCGTTATTAGAGAGGATCGCTATCATACTGGGGATTGCTATGCTTCTGCATACTCCCTTGAGCTGTAACTACTGAACGCTTGTTCCTGATGTACTATCCTTGGAGTCTGTGGTGGTTTTGGTGTCCGGTGCGGTGCTTGTAGGCCTCGACGCAAGCTAGGACGCATCCATCAACGGAGGTACCCGGTCGGGGTGCCAGTAGATCCGTTACACCAAGTTTTTCAGCTCTTTTTTTAAGGCTAAAAAGGGCCCCCTCGGCTTATACTCGAGTCACTCTCCCCCCGTGTCTCTCTAACCCCCCCTTGTCTCTCTCCCCCCCGTGTCTCTCTAACCCCCCCTTGTGTCTCTCTACCCCCCCCGTGTCTCTCTAACCCCGTGTCTCTTTCCCTCCCCCCTCCTCATCCTAAATACCCCCTCATTTTAACCCCCCCCCTCCCCTCACTTACCTGCTCCGGCCTCCGCTCCTTCCGGGTCTTGATGTGGCGTGCATGTGACGTCACGGCATTAGCATATACCGGACCTCACATGCGCGCCACATCAAGACCCGGAAGGAGCGGAGGCCGGAGCAGGTAAGTGAGGGGAGAGGGAGGGGGGGGGGGGTATTTAGAGGGGTAGTATGAGGGGGAGTTGAGGCTGAGGAGGGGGTTGAGGATGGGGGGGTTGAGGTTGAGGAGGGAGGTGGAGGAGGGGGTTGAGGATGGGGTGGTTGAGGTTAAGGAGGGAGGTTGAGAAGGGGATTGAGGATGGGGGGGTTGAGGTTGAGGAGGGGGTTGAGGATGAGGAGGGGCCTGAGGATGAGGAGGGGGGCTGAGGATGAGGAGGACGGTGGAGGATGAGGGGGGTTGAGGAGGGAGGTTGAGATGGGGGGTTGAGGATGGGGGGTTGAGGATGGGGGATTGAGGTTGAGGAGGAAGGTTGAGGATGGTGGGGTTGAGGTTGAGGAGGGGGGTTGAGGAGGGAGGTTGAGGTTGAGGAGGGGGGTTGAGGATGGGGGGGTTGAGGAGGGGGTTGAGGATGAGGAGGGAGGTTGAGGAGGGGGTTTAGGATGGGGGGGTTGAAGATGAGGATGGGGGTTGAGGAGGAGGGGGTTGAGGATGAGGAGGGATGATGAGGAGGGAAGTTGAGGATGAGGAGGGAGGTTGAGGATGAGGAGTGGGGTTGAGGAGGGAGGTTGAAATGAGGAAGGGGTAAGAGTCACAGGGAAGGGAGAGGGGTGGAAGAGACACAGGGAAGGGAGAGGGGAACACAGAAGGGACACAGGGGGCAGCACATTTCCCACCCTCGGCTTATACTCAAGTCACTCATTTTACCCAGTATTTTTGTGGTAAAATAGGTGCCTCGGCTTATACTCGAGTATATACAGTATTTGTTTTCTTCGATGGTGTGAAAAAGGGGGGGGGGGGTATTTAGAGGGGTAGTATGAGGGGGGGTTTAGAATGAGGGGGGGTTGAGGCTGAGGAGGGAGTTTTAGGAGGGGGTTGAGGATGGGGGGTTGAGGTTGAGGAGGGAGGTGGAGGAGGGGGTTGAGGATGGGGTGGTTGAGGTTAAGGAGGGAGGTTGAGAAGGGGATTGAGGATGGGGGGGTTGAGGTTGAGGAGGGGGTTGAGGATGAGGAGGGGCCTGAGGATGAGGAGGGGGGCTGAGGATGAGGAGGAAGGTGGAGGATGAGGGGGGTTGAGGAGTGAGGTTGAGATGGGGGGTTGAGGATGGGGGATTGAGGTTGAGGAGGAAGGTTGAGGATGGTGGGGTTGAGGTTGAGGAGGGGGGTTGAGGAGGGAGGTTGAGGAGGGGGTTGAGGATGGGGGGGTTGAGGTTGAGGAGGGGTTTGAGGATGCGGGTTGAGGTTGAGGAGGGGGTTGAGGATGAGGAGGGGGGTTGAGGTTGAGGAGGGAGGTTGAGGAGGGGGTTTAGGATGGGGGGGTTGAAGATGAGGATGGGGGTTGAGGAGGACGGGGTTGAGGATGAGGAGGGAGGTTGCACTATTGAAAATATTTCAATATTTATAGTTTTCTTTCACTCTGATCTCTTTTGTTTTCTTTTAATTAGCTCCCTATGTTTGTGAGTTTTGCTGCGGTGTGAGGTCACACTTGTGGACACTGCTAGAAGTCCTGCATAGAATTATCGCTGGTCAGATCGTTACTTAGTGTAATCCGGGATGGAGTTCATTAATAATAGATGGAGGTATGTAATGACCTTTTAAATGTGCAAGTGGATTAGGGGTTTAAGATGATATGAACCTATTTGTCTGTAGGTCTCACACAAAATGTTAAGTGCTCCAAGGATGAGAGGGATATGGCCTCTTGAGAGCTGGTGGGATGTCAGAATGATCTGTGGTGAGGCCCTCAGTGATGTGATGTAGGATCTATGGGCTAGTTGAAAAAGGAAGGGACGTTGAATACTTTTGGATACATGAGCAGTTTCTCCACTAGTTAAAAATTATTTGACTGGTTGTACAGTGAACCCTTTCTGCCGTTTCAACCGGTCAGCAGACCTACCTTCATTTTCCCCACCTATTCACATTTTATTTACAGCTCAGCCTCTGATGCTGTGGTTGATGTAGGTCCGTTGGCAGAGTAGACACAGGACCAACATAAAGCTGATCTCCATGTCTCCGCTGTAACTGTCCAGTACAGAGTGTGTGGCCAGTCTGCCTTGTAGTCACATTGGGCTTGGTGAGCAGGTGCAACTCTCTGCTGTTCATCAGGTCTATGATTATAGCTTTGTCAGTTTTAGAAGGGAGGGAAACTAATCATTAAAGTGCAGGCTGAAGATAGGGGTACATGGTCCCTTCAGAGGATGATTTTGTGGCCACAGGAAAGTATATATGAAGGCATACTGGAAGGCAGCCATCTTGGTCATGGTGCTTGTTGCTATTATACTTAATGGTAGACCTGTGTACGCATTTCATTATTATTGGAAAACTAATAACTTGTCCGTCAAAATTGCCGGGATAATATTTAATGTGTGTCTCTTCCCCCCCACTCTCTCTCCTGAGGGAAGCCCCCCTCCTCTGTGTCTATTCCCCCCCTCTCCTGTGTGTCTCACCCCTGTGTCTCTCTCACCCTCCCCATGTCTTCCCCTCCTCCTTCCTCCCCTGTGCCCCTTTCCCCTCTGCCCCTTTTGCACATGCGCGGCTAACACAGAGCATGTGCAGTGCACTTGTACGGAATTCCGTACAATAGTTTCCATAGTGCGCATACGCTCCCACTGGAGCGTTACACACTACAGAAACTATTATATGTGATACACGTCTAGTTTCAAATATTTAGTTCATCATATTCTTAATAAATGTATATTTTCCTTTTGGTTGACTACCATTTAAATTAATACATTATATGGCAAATTTTATATGTCTAATATGCTGTTCATTATGTTTAACAGTGGTACCTCGTAAAGAAAATAGAGAAACCCACCTATCCAAAGGAAATGGGAGCTTTGGAATTATGGCATCTCAGGTAAGATGATCTCCAGTTCAATTCACATCAAACAAGAGTCTCACCGATCAACACCATTTACTCTGCTTCTGAATTAATCTAACATGCCCTCCCACCTAGCCTGTCTAGGTCAACCACCTATGATTCACATTGCTTTATAGTGCAGGTTTTTGCAAATCTCCTCAATATTTCACAGCTGCTACACCCACAGACTAAATCACTAATTGATAAAAGGAGAAGATGATACAATAGATCATGAGGTGGTATTTGCCATTGGTCTCATTGAAGGCACTTGGAATTAGAACTGCAATATTTCAATTGAAGTACCTGAAGTCTTCTCTCCTTTTAAGGTCCCATCACAGTTTTAGAAGCAGATAAATAAAAAGCTGCTATTCACACTGTTGCATAATTATATATTAAAGGATGTACTTATTTGCTATAATACACATAGGTTTTTCAACAATTTACATTTAAAAGACAGAAGGTAAAACAAATAGTTTTGTCAGCTTGCACAATCCTGCACGTAATATGCAACATAGATCAGAATAAAATAATCTTATATATAGTAGTACAACCAATGAATAGTACATTAGTGATTATATTTGAATGTCTAAAAAAATAAGTTAATAAACTTATTTCCTGCTCAAATTTCTCAGAAATACAGGGCGGGGACATGCAAATGAGGCGGGGACATGCAAATGAGACCACAATGCACGCTCACTCTGTCAGTCGATTAACCATTTTATACATGGCTCCTTTTAAGCATATGCTTACTGTATTTCACTGATGGGTTATTCACAAACCAGGTCACTTAACCACATACTACTCTGTTTCACTGCTACTATCAATCATCAGTGTGGGGTGAGTGCCTGATTTTTGTAGCGAGTAATTCACTACAGCAATCATTTCAAATATGGTAGGCTAAGAGTGATAGAATCTAATTTGCATGTCCCTGCCCAGCTTTCCCAGAGTGCAGTGCATAAACTGTATTACTGAGAAATTTAAGCAGGAAATACATTTATTTTTTAGACATTCAAATAGAATCACTACTGTACATTGTACGGTGGAGGCCTTCTATCACTGTTAGCCCACCATATATGAAATGATTGCTGTATATATATGCTAGGGACTTGCCAAAAATGACGGCAATAAAATTGTAAGCCTGGAAATGCTGTTTGCCACACAATGCATGGCTATGGCCCCTCTGAGCACCTTTGGTGCTCATCATTCGCCTTGCAATGAGCGCCTTTGGCACTCATTGCAAGCCTCTCCACCTGTGTACTTTATAGGCCTCGCACTTGAGCACCTTCGGCGCTCATCGCAAGCCCTCATATATTTTAGGGGCCTTACAATGAGTGTTAATGCCTTGGTTTGTGTTACTGCCTTGCGTTGCGTTACTGATTAGGGCTCCTTTTTTACATCCTTCGGCCACGTTTTCGTTGTGTTAAGTTTTTTCGGCAGCCATTTTTTCTCTCTCGCTTAGATGATTGTCGATCGTGAAAAAACAACAAATATGCCTCAAATTAACTTGCAACCTCACTCACAGGCTCCCTGGCTCTCCCCCTGTGCTGTGTGTGAGTGTGTAAGTTAGTTGGAGGCATATTTGTTTTTTTTTTGTGGTCTTGTCAGTTCGGTGGTTCGGCTGTTAAAGTCGTAATTTTTCAGAGGAAAATGATTTTCAGTCCCGCACTGCTGGTGATGAGCCTTCGGTGCTCATTACAGCCTAAGTCCTGCGCCACTGGCGATGAGCGCTCATTGCTGCCCAAGTCCAGCACCGCTGGCTTTTAGCTCCTGTGGCGCTCATCGCGAGGCTTGCAATGTGCGCTTTTGGCGCTCATTGCAGCCTAAGTCCCGTGTGCCTCGCAGTTATGGCCCGCAATGGCTCGCTTTGCGAGCCCCGCAATTTACCCCCAAAAATTAATTTATGGTGGGCAAAAGAGCGATAGAAGCTTCCACCGTACAGTCAATAAATAGTACATTTGTGCTCACAATGTCTAAAATAAATTAAAAAAAATATTTCCTGCTCAGAATTCCAAGAAATACAGTTAAAATATATATAAATATATATATATATATATATATATATATTTTTTTTTTTTTTTATAAAGTACCTACAATTATAATTTCAGACAGGGGAGGCTTACATTGCACCTGCTTTGAGAAAAAAACAACAACATTTTTTCAGACCAATGCTTTGCCCTCTTGCACGCAGCCTATTTCTGTTACATTCATTACACTATATCCTCAGGCCAGCAACAGTCCAACTGGACATTATATGCTGCAGGACAATAAAAAGAGATTGTTACCTCTTCAGGATATTGATTGTTACATATATTAAATTAGAAAAAGGTAAACTATATTAATGTATTATTCAATTAATTCATTAATTAGTATTTAAAAAAATAGAGAGAGGAGCCAAAGCACACCCGAGCAGAGGCTCACAATGAGCCTAAGGCGCTCAGCGTGAGGTTCACAATGAGCGCCGAAGGTCCTTCGAGTATAAAAAGCTTAACATTGTGTGCCAAACCGCATTGCCATGGCTTCAAATTTTATTGACCGTCATTTTTTGACGGGCAAGTCACTAGTTTCATATAAAATGTAAAACAAAATGGTCTACTTTTTTATGTTTTAAAAACATCTGGGCTGCTGTAAAGCTTAATTATTCTAAATGCCACGTAAAAAAATATTGACCACAGTGGTCCTTTAATCCTTTGTGTGCAAGGGACTGTTTTTTTTCTGAATTAGTTTAGCTTTCCATTGGTGTCATTTATTTTGTATTTTATGTTATATAGAAACAGTAATGTAACTAAATAAGTAAAAAAAATAGTGTATATTTTTAAAGTAAGTACATTGTATCATTAAGAAAGTTAGTCTTATAGTTTAAAATTAAAGTTACAAAATATAGCATGGATTTCCTCCGTATACTGGTACCAGAAAATACTGTATATGGTTTTAAATTTCTTCATGAACAGTGCATGCCAGAATAAAACCCATATATTTTCTGAAAGAGCACATTCTTCAGAATTAAAAACTTGTTGGCAGATCATATTTCACATAAATACCCACTAACAAACATTGGCAGAAATTCATATTATTTTTATTATTTTAGCAGACTACAGATAGTATCCCATTTTTTCAGCAAAACCTCTCACACAAGTGTATTGCAAGAACAACCTTATATATAAAACTCACACAGGTGCGTAACTCTCAGATATCATACACCCTATGGGTGTTCAGACTGTTTTTAATAACAGGCAGGGTTTCCTTAAGGCTTCCCATTAGCAATTTACAATGGTATTCAGTGGAAGGAAAACAGAGCAGCGTGTTGTAGTGGGAAAACTTTTAGAAGGGTTAATATGGGATAGTATACAAGAACATGTCTATTTGAACAGGATTCAACATGGATTTATTAGGGATAGGTCATGTCAAACAAATCTAATTAGTTTCTATGAAGAGGTTAGTGGGAACTTGGATTAAGGCAACTCAGTGGATGCAGTGTTTGGATTTTGCAAAGGCTTTTGGTACAGTGCCACATGGAAGACTATTGTGCAAACCAAGGGATACTGGAATTGCAGTAAATATCTGTTGATGGATTGAGAGCATGCTAAAAGACAGGAAGCAAAAGGTTATTGTAAATGGAACACACTCAGATTTGACTAATGTGGTAAGTGGGGTTCCTCAGGGTTCAATATTAGGTCCAATCCTTTTTAACATATTAATAATGACTTAGAAGTAGGACTGGAAAGTAGTGTCTCCATTTTTGCTGATAACACTAAATTGAGCAAGGTAATTAAATATATGCACTAATTTGAGCTGCACAGCTTGCTTCCTTTCTACTCTCCTCATCAGAGAAATTGGCTGAGTTGCGGGTGACTTCACATAATGGGCCCCATTCAGTTGGCCAAATTGCATTTACTTGAATTCATAAAGCAGCTTGTAAAAGTTACAGATATTTAATTGGCTACAATTCGCTATTCACATTCCAATTACGAGTTACCCACCCACAATCACTATGGCCCAGCCAAAGCCGCAATACTGGCCTTAGAACTCCATTGGTTTTAGAATAGCTCAAGATTTACAAGTGCTAAATAATTAAAGTTACACAAAATCAATATTAGATTGGTAGCTCTAGCTCGCAAATTAGGTCTGATAAATGAATAAGACTCGCAAGGGCTTTTTATTTATCATATTTAACATTTATCTGCAACAGTAATTTAAAAGACACTAATGTACTTTAAAAGCAGAGGGAATATATATATACCGTATTTATCGGCATATAACACGCACCGGCGTATAACACGCACCTCATTTTAAGAAGGGAATTTCAAAGGAAAAAAAAAGAATTCAAATAAAGAACTTTGAAGCAAAATCCTCAACCTCAACCCCCTCCTCAACCTCCCTCCTCAAACCCCCCATCCTCAACCCCCTCCTCCACCCCCCATCCTCAACCCCCTCCTCCACCCCCCATCCTCAACCCCCTCCTCCACCCCCCATCCTCATCCTCCTTCGTCAACCTCCCTCCTCATCCTTAACCCCCTCCTCAACCTTCCTCCTCAACCCCCCCATCCTCAAATCCCCTAAACCCCAATCCTCATCCTCAACCCCCCTCCTCATCCTCCCTCCTCAACCCCCCCATGCTCATCCTCCTTCCTCAACCTCAACCCCCTCCTCAACCCCCCCATCCTCATCCTCCCTCCTCAACCCGCTCCTCAACCTCAACCCCCCTATCCTCATCCCCTCTCCTCAACCTCAACCCCCCTCCTCAACCTCCCTCCTCATTCTAACCCCCCTCATTCTAAACCCCCCTCCTCCTCAACCTGAGCCCGCCTCCTCAACCTAAACCCCCCTAAATACCTCCCCCTCACTTACCTGCTTCAGCTCCGGCCTCCGCTCCGCTCCTTGGGGGAGGTATTTAGGGGGGTTTAGGTTGAGGAGGCGGGCTTAGGTTGAGGAGGAGGGGGGTTTAGGTTGAGGAGGGGGGAGGGAATATCGGCGTATAACACGCACCTATCATTTGCCCCCTATTTTCAGGGAGAAAAAGTGCGTGTTATACGCCGATAAATACGGTATATATATATATATATATATATATATATATATATATATATACACACATTAGAATTAATTGCACAACAGTCGTAAACCCACAAATATGTAATGTAATTAAAAAATATTTTTTCAAAATTTTTTGGGTGAAAGATTCCGGGACTTAAGCGGTTAATACATATCACGGAACCCGCTTAGACTAGAACAGTTGCTTTAATGATTTTTATTGATTTTGCTGGATTGTGAGTGTGATTGCAAAATGTACTTCTCAACGCTAATTAATTAATAGTCTCTGAGTGAGGTTTACAAACTCCATGTTTTACTGACATTATGATGATGGTCTCATTTACTATTTGCTGTGTCTAAGAAGTAAATTACATAAACATAACAGTACAAAATAGTTAAATGTTCTTTTGCTTTACATGACAAAAAATGTATTAACTTATAAGGTCACACCTTAATCTCTATATCTTATTTTTTTTTTGTTGTTTAGTCGTTTAATTGTGTCCGACTCTCAGTGACCCTGTGAACTGCAGCATTCCAGGCACATCTTATGTCTGGTTGTGCTTATCCATAAGGTGTTCTTCGCAAGGATACTGGGCTAAGTTGCCAGTTCTTATTCCAGTTGACACTGATTTGTCTGAGCTTCCTGCTATGACCTGCCCATCTTGGATGACCCTGTATGGTTTAGTTTTCATTTTCATTTAAGTACACAAGCCCCTTCACCACAATAAGGTAGTGATCCAGAAGGGGAAATGAAACAGTTTTAGTTAATTTTGGGACACTGGCTTAATATAGTGATAGAAGACAAAACGTGATCTGCAAACTTGGTGAAAAAATCAAACCATTTTATATAATAAAATGCATTTTAATAATCCAATAAATGTTTACATTTTAGTGTTCACTTAAACATGCAGGCATTCTTCTCTCCTATTCTTTCTCTCTTCTTAATTTATTTATTTCCCGAGTCAGCATATGTGGGACCTTTCCAACAGAATTCACACAGAACCTTTGAAAGGTTACATTTTAATTTGAGACAACAACAATATATGGTTCCTTGTGAGTTTGTCACTGGCCATTGATCTTGATTCTGTTCCTGCCTGACCTTCCTCTTGTAATATGGTGGCAGCTACAGATTTGTACACCTACTGATGCAAACCATGCCAATGTTTACAGGTAATCAGGCATACGGCTACCTCCAAAGTCTCCCAATCCTGTTGTAGGCTCTAATACCATAACCCCCCTTTCCATACTTGATCTGCTTCAACTTCTGATTTGTACTGCTTTTATCAACACTTCTGTCTATGGATGCTTGTTTCTTCTAGCTATCTTCTTTCCAGTTAGGCATGCATTAACATAACAAATGATGAAACACACAATACAGAATATGTAGATTTACAAGACATTTCTTCATGTCAGCATTTCCTTTCAATGTTACCATACATTCCTGCTGTATACTTGTTGTGATGAAATGCCATGTATACTTTTGATTTTATACAACAACAAATAATTTAAAAAATCAAACATATAAGTATCATTGTAAAACATTGCTCCAATAATAAAAATATATATTTAAAGTGAAAGTTTCAGCCCTATGTAATAGACCTATTAGTTTGTGGAAGTGTAAACAGTAGTTGAACTAGCTTATATTTTACAAAACAAGGTTACACTGTCATATTTAAAAATCACATTTTAGAGACATCATTGTTTTTGTTGTTTAGCCATTTAGTTGTGTCTGACTCTCCATGACTCTATGGACTACAGCATGCCGGGCACATCTGTCAGCCACTGCCCCTCTGAGTTCCATCAAGCTCATGTTCATTGTTCAACAATCTCATTTATCCATCTCCACCTCTGACGTCCCTTCTTTGATGACGGGAAAAATTGAAGGCAGACAGCTGCACAGGACAAAATATTTAAGCTTCAGCCTCCTGATCAAACCTTCCAGTGAACAGTTTGTCTTGATTTCTTATAGTATTGATTGATTGGATGTTCTTGCAGTCCAATGGACACTAAGCAGTTTTCTCCAGCACCACAATTCAAAGGCCTCAATTCTCAGGCACTCAGTCTTCTTTATGGTCCAGCTCTTACATCCGTATGTTATTACTGGGAATAACAGAGTTCTAACTATGCGGACCTTTGTTGATAGTGTAATATCTTTACTTTTTAATAGCTTGTCCAGGCATGCCATATATTTCCTCCCCAGTAGCAAACTTCTTTTAATTTCATGGCTGCAGTCACCATCTGCAGAGATCCCCCCCCCCCCCCCCCAAAAAAAAAATCCGTCACTGCCTACACTTTCCATCTATTTGTGAGGAACTCAAATTGCGTTGAGCCATGAATCGTTTTAACGTTGAGCAACAGACCAGCTTTTGCACTCTCTTTTTATCATCATCAGTAGGTCCTTTAGTTCCTCCACTTTCAGCCATCAGAGTAGTATCATCCGTGTATCTGAGGTTGTTGATATTTCTCCCAGCAATACGCATGATTTCTTCTGCATATAAGTTGAACACATTTTTTTTTTTTTAACAAACCAAGACAAAACAAAACAAAAAAACAGAGAAGCAAAAACATAACATTGCAACTCGTTATATATAATCCATTAAATGCATCAAAATTCAGGTCTAAAACTTTCATAAAGGTTGACCCATATTAACCCCTAAGCATATTACATTGTTCATGAAATATTTAACCTCTATGACCTTCGGGTTTTCAGTGGGATATCCACTCCTATTATACCCCTGTTAAATAACCATAAATTTCATACATATTTTTTGTTTCTTTCCAGAAATACAAGTTGCAATGTACAATCACTCAACATACAAGCATGGTTTTAGTATTTTGCAACTATTAGTGTGAGAGTAGGATCGTAGTATGGGTCTGGAGAACGGGAGGAGCTTATTATATTGTTTCTTTTGTCACAAGCTCATGTTGGGACTTAAGTAACAAGAGGAGTTAACTTATCCCAAATCTTCCATTTGACTAAAGGGTTAGATATAACTCCCATTTCTGTGAAGTTTAATTCTAATAAACGATTTTTAGTTATTTTTAATATTACTTCATCCCATGAGGGTAAATCATTTTGTTTCCATTTTGCCACCATTAAAGCCTGCTCTTTCCCGATCTTGAACCATTCTGTTGTCTCATTTTCGGTTCTGACTGTGGCTTCTTGATCCACATACAGATTCTGAGATGATCTGATCCCATCTTTTAAGAACTTGCCACATTTTATTGTGATCCAAACTTTACAAAAGTCTATAAAGCAGAGGTAAATGTGTTTTCTGGAAATCTCTTGCTTTCTCTATTATCCATCAGACATTGGTAACTTGATCTCTTTTGACTCTTCCTCTACTAAACTCATCTTGCACATCGGGTAGTTCTTGGTCCATATATTGTTGGAGCTGAGCTAGCAGCATCTTAAGCATTACCTAGCTGGCACATGAAATTAGTGCAGTTATTCCATAATTGGCGTACCCTTTGGCACTGCCTTTTTGGGGATTGGTATATAGACTGACCTTTTCCAGTCTACTGGCATTAAGGTACTATAATTTAACTTCATATTGTGTGGAAAGGCCATTCCATTTATCCTGGTGGTCTCCCTGTAGCCCTTTTCCTGAATATGTTCAAATGCCTATAGGTTCTTAGACAAGATATCCCTGAACAAGAAACAGATGGATGCTCAATGCAATTAACTTAATAATATTAAAATCAAAAAGCACATAAAACTCTTGCGGCACAATGGGCTGTGTGCAGAGAGAAGGATGAGTTTGCGAGTTTTCAATCTTGTGTCAGTGCCTTGGAAACAAGCTCTGTGTACATTTGATTTTATGCTCAAAAACAGGGCCCTCCATTCTTTACAAGGTGTTTAATTTGTTTTCTGCTATGTACTCAACCCCTGTACAGCGCTACGGAATATGTTGGCGCGATATAAATAAAGATAATAAATAATAATAAATAATAATAAGGATAGGAACTTAAAAACAAACAATGATGACCATTCTGAGTCTATTTGAAAAAATTTGAGCAATTAGAAAAATAAAATTGACAATTTTTTTTTCAATTGAATTAGCAAAAATATAGATTAAAAGCTGTTGTTATACAGATTCCTGTATTTTAAACTTGTGTATATACTCATGCTAAATGTGGCAAACCCTTAAGCTATGAACATGCTTTCACCTCCTCATGATGGCTTCTTAATCTTTCAAGTGAGTCCAGGATATTTTTCTCCATGATAATAATTGGCTAAGAAGGCTATCTCACAGTAAAGGACAAAACACAGGAGGTGATGTAAATATTAGGCCTTTGTTTTCCGATTATGCAGTTTGTGAATAAGTTTACAAACATCTTAAAATAATTTGTTTCAGTAAACTGTATCCTCTAAGTTTTATGATGCATCACTTATTCCATGGAGAATAACATTATTTCACAGTCCATTTCATAGATTAAAATGTATTTACATAAATGATTTGTTTCAATAAAATATAGCAAATTCAACCTATATTTAGTTTTCATTGCTCTTTAAAGATAATCCCAAATATGTCTTCAACTAATAGTATAGAACTCAATTTATTTTCATGGGAGTCTTTTTAGATGTATTAAAAAAAACACCAAACTAATATTTTTGCAAATTGAGCTATAATATAGTATTTCTGCAAATAACATAAAATGTAACTTTGAACAATTGTCACTCCTTGAAGTAATCAGTACAACTTTCAAACAAAAACCTTTCCCTTCTACATGAATTCTAACATTTTAGTTAATTTTCAAATAGGGAAATAATCAACTTAACTTTAACAATAATTCATAAAGTGATTAGAATGATGAACATTTTTTAATCATTAATTTTGATTCCATAGAGAAGTTACTAGTTATGAGGTGTTTACTTTCGAGGCACTAAAACAACAAATGTTGTTTTAAGCTTGGCCTTTCTTAAATCATATTCAAAAAACAGATTTTGCATAGTAAAATGTTGCCTTATTAAAGGGACATAGCAACTTCTTTGATGTATTTTCATGTGAAAGAACACTTTAAAATTAGCTTTCCATATCATTACCTTGTAAATTAACTAATTTTGTGCTTCAATTTAATTGCAAACTGATAATGCCCTAAAGATTTGCCCTCAATTTCTGGACTGCGTCATACACTACCTTGCAGGAAATTAGAGAAATGAGTTCCAATCTGATAAAGAAACCACCTGTAACCAGAAGTACAGGGTGTGACATGTTGGAGATCTTCATTCCTATGGAACACATGTACTAAGCACATCTTCAAGAGTTCTATCATACTTTATACTTTAGTAGATATGGGCCATGGTGCATAACCTACAATTAGCCATATTAAATTCCAGCCTCGTAACTCCAACGTAAAGCACGTAACGGCAGCGGGGTTGAAATTTGGCCTACTTAAGTTGCTATTAAATTAGAAAGGGCTGCGAGCTACTAGCGAGAGATGCTATTTCGTAAACCAGTTCTCGGACGTCGGGGTTGCGAGCTCGAACACAAACAATCAAGCAAGCACGTAGTTACGGATTCAGATGGAGCCAATGGAAAAAGAGTTTGTTAGCGTTCCGTCACTGAAAAAGAGGAGGGTAGATTTCGAGGTCCTATGTGCCTCAATTACACTTTGGGATCGGCCCCGAAGTCCAGATATAATACAATATTAATAAAGCAGTAAATATGATATTCTATTACACGCGAGTTACAGTATATGTCGGGATCGATATAACACAACATATGAACATGAAATAAAGTATTTTTGTGGGCCGATTTGCAGGCTTGAAAATGTTGTGCTATTAATTCTAAGACCTAAAATCACTTTCCCTTATAATACATGTACAGTAGTGTGTTTTTATTTGATTTCGAAGTGCTACGTATTGGACTTTACCCCCCTTGCGGGTGCTCTCGAGCACATGTTGGCCCTTGGGTTCCATTTGCGTGTTACATGCTTGCTCGCGAGTGACCATGTTGCAATTTAATAGCTGAATTTAAGTAGCTGTTGCGGGCATGACAGATCAAATTATTTACGTGCGTGAAGTTCAACGTTGCTCAGTACGTAGCCTATTCTCGTCCGTCCTGCGTCTTAACACGCAAGTCCACTGCGAGCAACTTTACAGGGCTAATTTAATAGCCGTAACACGTAAATCTGGAGTTACAGGCTACGCTTTACAACGTAGCCCCAGTTTAATAAGGCTGTATGTATGCACCTAGATTACCGGAGATTAGGTCAAGTCTGAGATGTAAGATATAGGTGTGGTGTATGAAGTAATACTACTTCTCTTAAAAAGTTAGTGTTCTAAGCACATATAAGGATATTTTTTAACTTCCTGACAGTGACCATTTATGAGTTACACAGAAGACGGAAAAGTTACATATAAATTAACAATGAATATAAGGAAAAGGCAAATATAGATATTTCACTTACATGCAAAACAATATTATTATTTTTATATTTACAAATTCTTAAACAACTGATGAGTGAGCCTTATATTTGAAGACTTTATCAGACACAATTTTCCAGTACATAAACCACTCAAAATTATTTGACTGTAGGATGCTTATCAGTCAAGGATAATCATTTCCGTGTAACAAATTTCAAATAGATATATCCTTTATAATCGCAACAATTAAAATAAGACAAAAGAAAACAGGTCTTCTATTTTTTTTTAAATAATGATCAAGGATTTAATTCATCTTGTTTCAATATCATTACAGAAAATGTTATGGTACAGAGTTCTTCAATATTTTCTTTGCTTTTTTTAATTTCCACATGAATGCTGGTACACTGTAATCTGTACAAGATCAGTTTTTGATTTTTTTTTTTTCTGTACATTTTTTTAAATGTATTGGTTAAAAAGGCTGTCAGCACTTAAGGAAGCAATTTTTTGTTTAAATAAAAGGTATTCAGTTACTGCCCAATAGTACTGAGCGGAGCGATTGCCAGGATGAGTCTCCTCCTTGGTAGGAAGTTGGAGTCTTGATCCAGAAACAACCACTTTGCTTTTGGCACTGTGCACATCAACACCAGATACAAGATAAAGAACAAGCAGAGCTCTCTTGTGAAGCGATTATGAAGCATACTGAGGGAAGTAGCAGTGTCATCTAAGCTAGTATAAAGTAAGCAGACAGCCTTGTTTAAGAGCTTTAAGTATTTGTAGTTTAAGGATGAGAAAAACACAACTTTTGCAGGCATCTACTGCTGTCTACTAAAAGCTACTGCTATTAGACCTAGCATTTTAACACACAAAGCAATTGCAATGAAGGAAAAGTTGCCTTGATATAATCAGAATAAGGTTTTATAAGAGTTTTTTTTATTCTTTTTTTGGAAAATATTTTTTTTTCAGTTTTTTTTCCCCAAAGTCAATTTTTTTAAATTTTGTTCAAGATGTTGACTACACTGATCAACTTTATCCAAATCATAAAAACTAGCTGTGCCGTTGCATATTACAGGATACAGTCAATGATATGTGGACATGCATCAAAGCTTCTTTCTTGCAGGTGTCATCATAGCCTTCCAATGACCATGACATCCACCACCTCTCCCTTGTGAAGCTCCACATACTGCTCTGTCTTTGGAGGTAGCATCAACAGTCCATTGGCACTGCGCATACTCATCAGGCGGCTGCTCATCTGATTACCTGTGGGGATAACACAAGGGATTGTTGTGGATGCAAATAAAGGATAACTCACCACTATGGAGTACGTGGTCATCTCTCTCAATTCTACAAAGCTGGCTGAACATTTATTTATTTTAATTATCACAAACAAATACTGTTGGTCCCAAGAATAGACTGATTGCTAGAGTGTAATGTGTTAAACATCTATGATACTACACACATTTTTACAATTTAGCAAATAATTTATGTAACCAGAATGCAGTATTATAAGCATTTAAATATGCCATACCTTAAAAAATGAGAAAATAAGTTAAACATTTTGCAGAGGCAACACACTTACACTGACCTTACACTGACCTTACACTGACCTTACACTGACCTTACACTGACCTTACACTGACAGTTTTAAAAATGTCTCGCTTAAGCATGAAGAAAAAAGAAACAAACCCTGGCCATAACAATGATTATGGTTATTAAGGCTCTCAAACTGGAAAACTGACATAATGATGGACAAAATCTACTACTCACATGGGTCAGTTAACAAACTGTATCTGAAGCCCAAATTTCAAGTTCAGAATCAAACAAAAAACTTAATTGTAAGCTCTTTTTGAAGAAATAAAGAAAACTCAATACCTCTATAGCATCTAATCTAATCTTAAATCTGTATTTTCTTAGAGGAACTTAAAGTACAAATGCAAACAAAGTGAACATTTCCACTGTAACCTGTTGGTCTGACAACTTCAATTTTTAAAAGGCTTCTTTTTTTTAATTTTTTTTACATGAATTATAATGACCTGTACTCTGTGCCCAAGGCAGTGGCTCTTGGTGATGCCAAGTCAGTATGCAGCGATGGTATTCTGGGCGTGGATCCAGCTTCACATCACATGATAACTGCAACAAGAACAAAGAACTGGTTTCAGGAGAAAGTTTCTTAAGAAAGGTTAAAGAGCCTGTGCAGATAAACCCATCTACTCTTTCCTACTGACCCCTGTAAACAGTTATTCTAAAAAATGATTAAGCAATGAAAAAGTTTGTGATTCCTGAAAAGCACACTGAGGACTTAAACAGGCACTTAAGGACCACTGCACAGTGGGAAAAAAAGATATGTTTGAAAACATAATAAACCAGGAAAAAAGTCACACAGCAATGTTTTAATTAGAAAACATAATGTTGTTGCCTCTATTGGACTCATATAATAGGGGGCTTGTATTTGTGAGAGAGGCGTTTACATTTTAGGAGAGCTATGGTTGCATTGAATGAATCGAGGAGTGTGCTTCTAAGCTCAGGAGGGGGAAGGGGTGTTTTTGTCAATTTCACTCTTATCCAGTTATCAAACAAAAGCTCTAGACTTCTGCCTATTTCCGCCTCACGCACCCCTCCCTCTACTAACAACCCCCTCCCACACACACACACACCATCTAGCCCTTAGGATGTGTTGTAGCAAACATAATCACAAGGGACGCAACTGCATTACCAACATAGCAAAAGTTCCAAACATTTCCAAGATCCACAACTATATATATGATATAATTAACACACTGGTACTCTCACTGCTACAGTAGCCCAAACTACCACCACCAGTGTCCCTACCAGTCCCACTAGTGTCTCAAATCAGCAGGGCAATAGGACACAGATAATGAGGACAGAAATGTTATTTGGCTGACTGACTGATATCAGCTCAAGCAGGGAGATCTATAAAACCTATCATACTGGATTTAGAATGAGACACACTTCTATAAATGGGCATAGATTATGGCTAGAAAGAGGAAATTCAATCACATATCAAAAATGATAGATAAAAACATAATTTAAACACATTGATTTTTCTGCTCGCTCCCAAGCTCTCGCAGGCTGAAACAGAAATGTCATCATGGGGGTAGGAATGGACAGAAAATCTAAACAGTATTATTATTGAGCTGTCTAAATGTTCTCGTGTAAATCGCAATTTCTTGCTTCAAAAAGAATAAAGTCAGGGGAAGATTTTGGCTACAGGTGGGTAATATTTAGTTTGTCAGTAGTTTCTCTAAAGAAACAGAGAACTGCCGTTGCAAATACCCTGGCTTTGATGATTGTAGGCCTTGGATCCAGGATTCCCTGCATCTTTCTTAGTGCTGGTACGACAAAAAGATTACAGGTAACAACGGCTGACACAGGGTTCCCTACAACAATAGAGAAAAACAAAATCACTTTAATATGGATTCGCCCAGTGAATTTACAATTCTGCTGCAGATCCCATTTTGTGTACAACTATTTGTGCACAGAAAGTTACAAAAGCATAACGATGGAGTCTTGCACTGCAAAAATTAAACTGCATAAGATTCATGCCATTAGGTCCATACATCTTTTATTATTATCAAAGCCATTGGAAACGTTACACAAAAATGACAACATTCTAGTATAGAAAATAAAACTGACTGCAAAGGTGAGCTTTTGCCTAGGTCTGGAACCAACAAACTCATGACACAATATAAGTTTTACAAAATATTAGCAAAAATGCTGAAATGGAAAAACGGATGGCATTATTAAAGGGTAATTTTGTTTAATTCTCAAAGAAATGGGAAAAATGAAATAACTTTTTGTGTCTGTGATCTCATGTAAGATATCTTAAGAGAAATAATGAAGGATACTATCTAAATAAAATAAGTGGATGATCAAGGTATATTGTAATGCAATTATGGTTTCTTGCGCTATGATGTTGGATATAGTGGCAAAAAATGTGTTTTGTTTTATAAAATGTGTCTTATATAATATAGCTATATATATATATATATATATATATATATATATACATATATATGAAACATTTACTAACAAGAGCTATGTCTGATTCATTTGTATAATATGCTATTTCATATTATGCTTCCCTTTTATCACCCTTCCCCTCCTTTCTCCATGTCTACCTCTTAGTTATGCCGATCTAAAACAACAGAATGTATACAACTTTTGTATTATTAAATTTAATTGTTTATTGTATTATGCTTCTTGTTAGAAAATGAAAAATAAACAGTTTAAAATGTGTTTATGCAGTATATGGAGATTTATAATTGTTATATTGATAAGTTTATTAGGCACTCAGTATTAGAAATCCTTGGTTGGTTTGCACAGCTATAAATTAATACCACCAACATTTTATCTCTGCTTAGATTTAAGTTATCAGTTGCTGTTTAATAGTAGACATGCAAACAAAATTATTTTAATGATACGTTTATTTCACAATCTTCTTTTCTTTCTATTTAAATCCTTACCTGGGAGTGCAAATATTATTTTTCTTACTCCATCAATGTCCAAGGTTGCAAAGGTGGTTGGCAGGCTGCAAAATAAAGCAGAACAAATATGAATTAGATCCTTACATTTAAAAACAAAATGAATAATGAAATTACTTTGAAATTATGTATCTGAAATAATGTGAGGGATCCATCAGTTGAATGATAATGGGAGGAGAAAAAGTGCAAACCATGAGATTTGTATGATGAGATTTGTATTAAGGAATAATGTCAAGCCCTGATCTAATGAGCAGGTGTGGCTATCCATTTCAATGTGCTGAGGAGTAAAGAAAGTGGGCTTATTGGATTGTATTTATGGAGTATGGTAGCAAACAGTTTTAGAGAATCACTGTAGTCATATATTTTCAAATGATACCTACTTGAAAATAGGCAACATGCTTTTTGATTGTAAAATGTATTAACTTAATATAAAATGATGCTACAGTGAGGCAAGTGTGGTCGACGGGTCTGAGATCCTTGGTGACTTAGGGCCTGTCTACCTATGCATGCGAAGACTGGACCTGGCTGAGCAGAGGAAACCTCACTGGTTCCAAGGTCAGGATGGCGGTGACAGCAAACATTGTGGAACACTCAGATCACTACCAGACACGTAAGGTGTCCCGGTTATCCACTGTGTCCTGCCCTATCTCCAGCCATCTCAACGTCAGTACAGCCACCGGACACAGATGGGAACAGGGAAGAGAGAGTGAAGCTGATGTCTTGCAACTCCCGGGCACTCTAATCCAACTCACTCTCCATGCCTTATCAAGTCCTATGGCGATGGGCAAGAAACAAAGCAGAAGGTGTGTACACTGGGAGCTGTACACAGGCAGTTCAGGCTTATTGGTCATTCCTCACTGACCGAAGTAGTAGTGAATTGCTAGGGTCATTGTCTGCTTAGCCTGATCCTGTCCAGCATATTGCGGATGATGGGAATTTAACATAAGAGGACGAACAATAACACCACAGACAAGAATAGGTATTATTGTTAAGGAAGGACAGCTGTCCGAAATAGTCAGTGGCTATATAATCTTCTGGAGTTGTCTTCAGGAGGAATGATTGACACAAGGCTGGAGTTGGCTTCACCATCTAAAATGGTCTTTTGTGAGTGACGAGTTG
This sequence comes from Discoglossus pictus, assembly GCA_027410445.1. Classification (NCBI taxonomy): domain Eukaryota; kingdom Metazoa; phylum Chordata; class Amphibia; order Anura; family Alytidae; genus Discoglossus; species Discoglossus pictus. Next base: position 235,058,810 of record CM050168.1, on the reverse strand, counting down.
TGACAAGGCAGCACCTGCTTCAAAATGGAAGACAAGTCCAGACCTGTGGATTTGAAAGAGCAGTTCTACGAAGATTCTGCTTGTTGAGTTTAACACAAGAGTAGGATGTAATGCCACAGCCTGGGAACTAGTTATCAGAAGAAATGGAGTAGGCAAGAGTAACAGCAATGGCCTGCTTACTCTTGAAAACCTGTGCACCACATGACCTTCTCACATTGTTCCGTCTTCCCTGCTCGCAACATGGATGTATTCTTACTCCAAGCACTGGAACCTGATCGACTCTGGTATTGTCAGGAGAAGAGACACAATATAAGAGTGACAAAGACTATGTGCAGCGCCGACTGTGGGATGGGTTACAGGTTCATAATATCTGAAGTAAAGCTCTGTATCATGCCAGGAAGGATCAAAAGGTTATAAGGCTCTTAAAAAGGATCAACGTGTCAAAGCTGAAGCACAGCTATATCACTGAAAATCTAGTGAAGATATAGAGAATGAGCTTGTTTATTTTCGTTCTGAGGATGACGCAGAGAAAGACTGGGATCAATTCTGCAACACAGACATACAGCTGCATTGAAGGTATTAGGGCCCTTCGCATGCAGGCATCAATACTGGTTTAACAAAAGTGATGTGGAAATCCGGGCCTTAATTGCTAAGAAGCACCACCTGCATTGTGCCCATCAGCACAACCCGTCCTCAGCTGCAAAGAAGTCTGGCTTCAACAACGCTCACAGAACAGTACAAAACAAACTGCTCAAAAAGCAGGACTCATGGCTGAGCTCCAAAGCAGATATAATACAGACGTATGCAAACAGGAATGACCCCAAGCGGTTTTATGAACTACTCCACACACTTTATGGACCACAGTCTTCTAGGAGTTCTCCACTCCTCGGTTCAGACAGCACTACCCTCTTTACAGAGAAGACACAGATCTTCCAGAGATGGGTTGAACAATCTGAAGCAGTTCTTGACAGGAAGACCCAGGTTGCTTTTAATGTTTCAATGCATGCTCCACCAGAAGAGGGTGATGTAAAGAAAGCCATCAACCAGCTGTCAAGTCGTCAAACCCCAAAGTCAGATATATACCAGCAGAAGTTCATAAAGTCGCTGATCCCATGCTAGTAAGGAGACGCACTGAACAGTTTCAGTACTACCCGAAGCAAGGGTTCATTCCACAGGAACTGTGACAGACATTCATAATAAACCTCAATAAGAGGAGGATCAATCACTAGGAATACGACAATCACTATGGAATCTTGCTGCTCTTGACAGCAGGAAAGTTCTGCTGAACTGTCTGATCACTCACCTGGAGCACGGCTTATTGCCAGAAATGCAGTATGGCTTGATATGATCTTCTCTGCATAACAACTACAGAAGAAGTGTTGAGAGCAGAATAGTGAACTTTACCTCACGAAAGCATTTGACTGTCAGTCGCCAGGAATTCTGCTATCCTGACAGATTCATACTATTGGTACGGCAACGTGGAGAATGGTGAAACATCTGAGGCCTTCCAAGTCACCAACGTATCAAGCAAAAATGTGTTCTAGCACCCACACTGTTCAGCATGATATTTTCTGACACTCTGACCTATGCCTGAAGTACAGAACTGGCGGGAAATTCTTTAATTTGAAGCGACTGTGTGCCATCACTAAGGAGAAGGAAACTGTGCTGAGAAACGTTCTCTCTGCAGATGATTATTCCCTGAACAGTAGTACAGAGCCAGAAATGCAAGCCAGTTTTCATCTGCCGTCAGCAACTTCAGTTTTGCCATCAACATCAAGAAAACTGAGGTCATGCACCAGCCAGCTCCACCACATGTCCTACATAGAACTATCCATCAATGTAAATGGACATAGACTGCAGGCAGTGGACCACTTCATATATCTGGACAATACCCTTTCCCGAGCAGTGCCAATCGATGCTGATGTTCACTGTAGAATTGGGAAAGCAGAAGACACTACAACTTTTGGGACCGTTGAGGGATCAGCCTAAACCTAGTTGAAGGTATACCAAGCAGTGATGCCAGAGTCATGCACTATGGCTCAATCACTTCCACATATCCTGTCTGCACAAGCTTTGAAAATCTCTATTGATTTAAAAAATAATCAGCATATATTAAAAAACACCTAAAAGCATTGCAGACCATATGGGAAGTGGCTGAAACAAAAATATATATGTACCAGTAAAAAGTGACTGGTGCAGACGTGAAGGTGCTAAGTGCAAAAAGTGCTGCAGTAAGGTGCTGCAGTGAAATATTGCGCTATCATGCAATATAAAGTGCAATTGGTAAGGTGCTGAGGAGTTGCTCTTAATAAGCAACATAAATGGTTACACGGGTCTATACCAGTACTAATATGAGCATTGGTATACATATGAGCTATATTGCTTGTATTGAAATGCTGTATATAAAGTTGTCTCAATAGAGAATGATTCCTCTTTCAAATACCTCCCATTAATCCCTCCTAAATTCTATTAGAAGCTGCACCATTTAATTATCTGGCATATTCAGCAGTTTGTTGAAGGATAGGGGCATTAAGCTATGGGCTTAGGTCCATGTGGAACGCTGCCTAGATGCTAGCTAGTGAAGTCATCAGACAGCGTCCAACGTAATGCAAATTGACCTTTTTATGTATTGTTCAGTCTTCTGAATTTTTATTGCTTTTGCAGCATTTGTACAATGCCTCAACTAAAAAAAAATATATAAAAAATTATACATTATAATTAAGTCAGAAGCCATAGATTAATGTCAGTTCAGTAAATCTTACCCTGGCTTCATAAATACTCGACCAAAATGGATTTGTGCATGGAGATCAATATCCAGCACCTGCTTAAGGTAATCCTGTAAATGAAAATAGGATGATAAATAATTTACATTTAAATCTAGACAAGATAATGCAGCTAAAGAATGCCATCTTCTATAATATAAGTTCTACAACTATAATCCATAACCTTACCTTCTCCCCCATGGACACCCCCCCTGACGTGATGATAACATCAGCACGGCTAATACCTTCATTTAAGGCATTTAATAAGTCATCTGGGCTGTAAAGAAAAGAAACACAAATTAATTATTTTCTTTTAAAAGTCAACATATACTACATTATATAACCTACGATTGACTACATTTAGAATGTTTTTTAAAGGCTATTGTATTCCTCTTTTCTGTGTCATGTTTTTTTCCCCCATTTATTGACCTATGTAAAATAATCTATAGGTTTTCACCCTAAGGGGTATAGGGAAATCTAGATGTAAATCCTTGCTCATTATACCTAGTGAAACAGAAATCTAGATGTGGCTTGCACTCAATTTCATAATAGCCTTGCTTGATTTGCTTGACTTAAACAGTGTTTGTCTACATGGTCATACTGATAAACTACAAGATATTTTATCTTTGCATAGGACACATATGGGATGAATGATTTTTATTTTGCTAGGCCATTTATTTACTGTAATAGGGATACAAAGCGGATATGTAAATTAATGGGTTAATTGACTATTTGTTTTGTTTACAATTCAAAAATATATGTTGACATTTTTTGTCAGAATTTAGAATTGAAATTATTGTATTGGATTTTTCTAAATAACAATAAATATACAATCAAGAAGTGGAGATAAATGATATATGACTCAACATTATGTAGCCCTTATGAAATACACACACATATACCAAGAGACCTACACATCAGGACAAACAAAGACAATGATGTGACCTTTGCAAATACATTACATTTTATGGCAAGCTTTCCAGAGTTAACGTCTTCAGTAGTAAAACCATTTGAGAAACAAGATCATTGTCTTCCTACTGATCTCTCTTTGACTCAAAAGCAAGGCATTTGTGTACATGGTTACTATGTTGTGACATATTCTGCAGGTTATAACTAGGTTTATGAGTGCAGCAGATTCAAACAGACAAGGACTATATTTTGTTTCACTTACTTATCTCCCACAATACCCAAATTGATAGTTGGATAGCCGTGTTCCTGAATTGTCGCTAGTAGAGTGGAGCGATTGCTGTCCCGGATTTTCCCTGGCAGCAGGTCATCTTCAGGATTCAAAAGCTGTAAAAGATAAAATGCATACGATTGGAAAAGTATTATTATTATGGTCTGTTTAAAATGCCTGCAGACATAAAATACATTTACCCTAGGTATTCTACAGAAAATGTTGCATCAATCAGCCAATATCTGATCAGACAGATTGTGTTTAATTGCTGGCTAGCCATGCAAGAACGTTTAGGAGAACCTTGGCATCTGTCCTGAGCCATAGCCAAAGGTGCCAAATTCCTGCACTATAGCATTGCTTTTAGACTTTAAAATGCACACCAGCAATGCCTCACAAGATTATGAACGTCCTGTTTGATCATCACTGAAGTGTGCAATGTAAAATGTTTTAAGAAAACAAACTGTACAGCAAAAGAAATGTAACATAATTATATGAATACAGTAGTAATGTAATGAAACAGAGTACTGGGTGCTTAAACTGACATGACAATTACAACTGATTGAATTGGACACAGAACAAAAAAGGAAACAAACCTCATTTCCCGTTGACATAACTGCCACCACTGGAAACTTGTTAACTTCCACTTCTGTGACCCCAACAGTTGCAAGTAGGCCAATTTCAGAAGGGCCCATATGGGTTCCCTTTGCCAATACACACTCGCCTCTTTTAATGTCATGTCCTATTGGCCTAAAAAACAGATAACAAATCAGTAGGAATTCAATATTAATATTTTCAGGATAAATATAGAATTATATTAGACACACATGCCATTGTTCAGCCAAAAATTAGAAACATCCATCCCCTGCACTCAAATTACTTAAAACTAGTGGGTGATAAACATGAAACCACGTCATACAAATGTATTTTGTAAGTACTATACCTGATATCTTGGCCTGGGCGAGCTTGCACTAAAATGCGGACTTCTAGTTCCTCAGTTCCCTGCAAAATAACATGGATTAAGTTTGTGATGTGTAACATTGATCTAATGCGAAGGATACAATGCAACAGGCTCACCCTTTTTTTCTATTCATATAAATAAAATGGTGAGCTTTGCATCATACATTTAAGGTCTCTGTCTCTTTATCATTTGAAAAATCATTCTTCAAGAACTATTCATATGTTCAATTACATAATTATTTAATAAAATGTAAACAAAAATAAGTTGAAACCTGCTCATCTAATTTTATTAAATACAGTATTCATCAGTGAGGTTCTTTCTTGTCCTCAGCTTTGCAAATCCCTTTTGGTGGCCGAATGCAATTTGGGGTTCCACTTCTGCAGAGAACATCTGAAGTTATATCGGTAAGGTTAGTGGAGTTTTTTTTGTTTTTTGAATAAATGCAATCTTGTCTTGGATTATAAATATAGCAATCCATCAGTCAAAATGTAAACTGATAAAAGTTGAAAAAGTTGGTTCATAAGTGTTTCATAAAGGTAGTACTTGTGTTTCGGTATTTACTGCTCCTTAGAAAGAGGTTATATATCTGCAGTGTTTAATTTATTTTATAAAAAAAGAACAACTTTTAAATTTACAAATACTAGTAGCTTACTTGCCCGTCAAAAATGACGGGACACAAATTTTAAGACTGGGAATGCTGTCCCTTCAGTGCTCATTACGAGTCTTGTGCTGAATTTGGCGCTCATCGCAAGCCTCTCCCCACTCTCTGACACCTGTGTCTGTTTCCCCATCTCTCCCTCCCCCTCCTCTCCCCATGTGTCTCTTTTCCTCCGTCTCTCAGCCTTGTGTCTCTTTCCACCCTCTCCTTCCCCTGTGTCTTTCTGCTCTGTGGGCAAATTGTGCAATAAAATTGCAAATTGTGCAATTAAATAGGGCTCTATATAAGCGCAGAGCATATTTTTTTACAGACGTTTTTCGTTAGTGAAATTTTATCCAAAAGCAAGGTCTTCACTAACTAAAAATGTCTGTAAAAAAATATGCTCTGTGCCAAATCATAATTGAATGAGGCCATGTGTCTCTGCTGAAGTTTTGCTCGTCTCACAATGAGTGCAGTTGCTTATGTTGTTCCGCTAAGTCTTACTAGCTTGAGGTTTGATTTTACTGGCTTTGGCTAAGTGTTACTGGCTTCAAGGTCTTTTTTACTGGCTTTGGCTAAGTGTTACTGGCTTCAAGGTCTTTTTTACTGGCTTTGGCCTCGTTTTCATCCAGTTATGTTTTTTCGGCCGCCATTTGTTTTATCGCTTAGCCGATTTTTGTTTGCAAAAAAATGCCAAATATACCTCAAATTAACCTCAATCATGTTTGTATAAAATAATATAATACTTTTGTATGCTATACATTTTGTTATATTCTTTATATTTTGGGACAAGGTTATACCTGGAATATGTTTTTTTATAAAGTTGATATATTTTAGGAAATTGCAACAGTGTGAGCCATTGTATTATTATACCGATATTACAAAGATGTATTTTAGATAATTATGCATTAAGATGAATGTTCTCATATAATACTGTTAAATGATTTGCTCTACACTGAATTACTTATTTTTATTGAAATTAGCATTTTCAGATTAATTCTAAATTCAATCCACATGTAATAAAGATATTGATATTGTTCTCAGTTTATAAGGTTTTATTTAATTAAAAATGTCAATATAGAGATGGCATACATCCTGATGGTTTGGTACAAAAATCACTTAAGTACTGTGACTTAATGCTATGAAACAAGTGTCTGGTAAAATTTATTACATTTGGATGATACTGTTGCCTGTCCTGATGTTTCTTGAGTAGATAAAAATGTATTATTTTTAGGTATAAATTTGATACTTTTTTGGTAGTGATCTCTGGTGTTACCATCAGGTTGGTGCCATATTGTGTTTCTTTCCATGCCAGCTGTATCAGACAACACATTCCTCTAAGGAAGCAGGGACGCTACATTACAGAGGAATTCAGAAATCATGACCTTATACAACTGATTTTGGCTGCAGGCACAGCTAATATAAGCAATACTATTGGAATGTGTTTGAGATTGACACTGGATGTTCCCAGTAGGAATCTCTTGATGGCTACTTGTGATTAGGAGCTTGTGCACATTGGTGCTTTCTTTTCAGGAGACTGTTTGGTAACAAATCCTATTATTCACATGTAAGAAAATGGCTATATTATCAGGACATTGATAAATGATATGGCATGTAGAATATATGAATATATGAAATATATAGTTTAGGTATTATTTTGTCTTGGGATTTGCTTATTCTTTTCCAAAATAATTCACATTATTATATTTTTTCTGTATTCCCATTTAGATACTAATTAATAAATGAAAGGCTATAATTAATTATTTTTACTTTCTAGAAACAATCGCCCATTATCAAGTGTAGCTCTTAAAAAAAACAAATCGTTGACATGAAACTTCAGAATATTATAGTATCCAAAATGAGAGCATTAGTATTTCAAAGAACCACTTAGGCTTGAACCTACTGTAATTAAGTTTATGATAGTTACATAGTTATTGAGGTTGAAAAAATAATTCTAGTCCATCAAGTTCAATCATTTTAGATCTTTGTAATATGCAGATTTACTTGTTCCAGAGGTAAGCAAACAGAAACAAAACCATTGTGATATTGCCAATTGTCTCAAAAGGCGGAAAAATAAAATTACTTCCTGACCCCAGATACTGGCGATCGGATTCATCTCTGGATCAATACTCCCTCTCTAGTCATCCACGGTAACTGCGAAGGCCTTTTTTATTCAAAAAAATATCCATCCCTTTTCAAAGTTATCTATTGAATCCGCTATCACCACCTCCTTTGGTAGAGTTGATAAGTTGTTGTTTTGTTTTTTTACTCCCATCCTGCTTGTCTTTTTTTTAGCACAGTAGCAATGTTTAGCAGAATACTTGTACAAATAATTTTATTGACATCCATAGGCTCTGAACATGCTTGATTAATTCACAAAGTTTTGACTGACAAGTAAACTTTTTGTAGGCTTTAATTTTACGGTAACTCACATCATCTGATTCTCTAATGAGTTCTGTGTCTTCTACCTGCACCACCGCATCAGCACCACATGGAATTGGAGCACCAGTTGTTACTCTCATCACTTGCCCTGGCATCACTGTCTGTGTTGGCTGAAAAGAGCAAAGAAAATTATTACAGGCAGATTACAGTGTAGTTACAGCACTTCTTTCAGAATCAAGATGGACCCGAAATAAAGAAATGAAGTTACCGTACTTATTTATATGGGAAGTCACATTAAGCTGAGCAGTGGAATGTCATTTGGGCAATAGAGAATTCTTCCTATTCGCTCTAAAATCTGCATTAAAATTGTGATAGTAAAAGTCTCTTACCTGTAGTAATTTTCTTCTCCGGATTCAAAAATTGCCCACTTTCACCAATTGTGCTAGGCAGACAAAATTCTACAACAACTGCTACCCCAGTCTTAGTGAACTGATTTACTTGCAAATACATACAATCAAATAAACTACAAAAATAAGGCGTACTTGGTAGATAATTGCAATTCTACAATCGGGAAAAGAAAATTACTTTTGTTTACACATTTTTTAATTTCCTGATACGCAAAGGCTGTACTCATCAGCAGAGACTTCTCTGAGCAAAATAATTAAGATTTTGAAATGAATACACCAATATCCTACATATTGCCAATCGTTGAAGATTTCAAATCAAAATGATAATAATGATAATACTTAATGAACATGTAAGGAAAGGACTAATATGCTGCATTACACAAGTACTTTTCAGGGTTAAAGCTATATTTTTGTTCATTCTGCTATACCACCAAGCTTTTAACCCTAACTACTTAGCCTGTCCTGACACATTCTGTTTTCACATTTAAACATCAATTTCAGTATTTTCTATGAGGCAACCAAACAAAATATATTTTCCTTTTTCATACAGACATTGGATTTTCAAATGATGTAACTTGTTTGGACGATTCACCTATTTTCCCAACTAAAATTAAACCATTTGAAAATAAAAGTACATTTTTTAAAAATTCTTCTTATCCCTTATATGCCAGTACTTCAAGCAACTTCAAGCAGCCCCTATAAGGCCTGGTAATCTCCTCACCACAACTACAAGACAAATAAATCTCTGTATGTAAACTATGTTACCCCTTCTGGATCCCTACTTTATAGTGGTGAAGGGGCTTGTGTATCTTAGTGAAGCTGTGAGCTATACCATGCAGGATCACCCACGATGGGCAGGTCATAGCAGAGAGTTCAGGCAAATCGCGGTCCACTGGAGAAGGAACTGGTAACCCACTCCAGTATCTTTGCCAAGATAACCTTATGGATGAGCACAACCAGACATGAAGTGCTTCGCGTGCTGCAGTCCATAGGGTCACAGTGAGTAAGACGCGACTGAACGATTAAACAACAAAATATATAAACTGCATAATTCTAGTGCCCTTTATATAGCTGTATGTTTCAACATAAAAGCAGAGATTTGCGGAAGATAAAAGCCAAAAAGGTCCATCTACTCTGCCAATTTCCTACCAAAAAGCATGACTTAATTAAGCAGTAGGGCCTTTTACTGATCCCAGGCATTCTTAAATTCCACCTAGTCTAAAGGTCACCTTTTAATCTCTAGTATAAAAACATACATGCAATACATTGTGGGTGGCAGAGTAAACAATTCGTAATTACCAAAGTACTTTAAAAATGTTCCCTGTCCTTTCCCACTCAGTGCTCATGAGAAACAAAGAAATAGAGCCTTCAAGAGGCATGTGTTGGGGAACACTCAGCACATGGAGCAACTTTCAAATATGCTACAGTGTCTATGACGCGCGGGGGCACTGATTAAATGATGAAACCATGGGTGGGTTTGCAACAAGAGACCGTTAAATCCAAGTGCTGGTAAACATAAAAGAAGTAAAGTTACTGCACACCACTTTGAATGACAGAAGGTGATCCAAGATTCTCATGTATGTAGTGGACTCACATACTGTTGCGTTTAATAGAATATTAAATATCTGTCCAATCACTATATTTGTATATCTGGTGAATACTATCATTACGGATGAGGAAAATAGAATTGTAAACAGTAAGTTATATAATGGCGAGTTTATAAACAGTGAAATAAAAATCAAAAAAATGATATATTAAACACTTAATGTAATTTTGTTTCTTAAGATAGTGTCTGCACTCACATAGTTGCCAGAGAAGAGAAACTCATAAATCTGCATGAAACTAGAACTCACCTGTTCACCAGCTTGGGATTCACCAATGATAAAACGATCTCCAGGGCCGTCTGCAGCTGTAAAACAATTTTAATTAAAATTATATTAAAAAAAGAGAATTAACATAAATGCTCTGTCGTCATGTCTGTTTTTGATGTTTCTTCTTATGTAGTTTCCCTCTGAAAGATTATTTTGAAAAGTTATTAGAAAGACAATGTTTAGTAAGAACCCGCACAAATCAGCTCCACAAAAGATTTACCTCTTACTGCATATCCATCTTTGACAGAGGCAGGGAATGGTGGCAAGTTATCCTTTGCGTATACCTCTTGGGCAAGAACACGGCCCATTCCATCTAGAAGCAAAACAGATTATTCACAAGACATACGCATCCAACCCAAGAATACACATGGCTGTATATGGTGTAGTTCTTGTAGCAAAATCTTGCTCCAGAATTACATGATGTATCAACTAGCAGACACTATCATCTGATGTCATAGCCTTCATTTTTATTTATTATTCAACATAACTAATTCCTTACAATATTATTTAACAAGCTTTTATAAACATGTTATCCTTTAATAAAAAACTATCTTTATGATACAATCTGTGGTATTGTACAGGAATGTGGGTTTACATTTTTGGCTAATGAATGAGGTCATCATATAAGGTGAAGTTGCTAAAGATATATATGGGCAGAATGTAACAAAATATTTCTGAATAATGCACAAAAATGCTTTGTGTAATACATTTAAAGGACCACAAAAGTCACCTCATGCGCTCTGCACAATTAGAAAAAGGGTGAAAAAGCACATGGAAAAGGTGTTTACATTGTTTTAATTGTTTTGGAATTCATGGAGTCATGATCAATTGAAGTCAGGCTATATCAGTGTTTCGTCTCTGCCTGACTTAGTAATGAACTCTGTACCGCTTAGTAAATAATGAATATTAATTAGAATCATGTGTAGTGTCTTTTGTTAATTGCTGAGTTTTTACTGCATCTAGTAGTCACGTCCCACTTTGCGGATGCCCATTCTCAGGTGTGCATCTCTCAATTTATTTTTGTTTGTATGCAGAAAACCTGGGGGGTCTCTCTAAGTGTCCTAGGATAAATCAGATGTGGGTTCCTTGCCTGCTGTACCTAGGGAGATGAGCAATGAAAGCCAGAAGACTGTCACATATGACTGAGGGTCTCCTGCTTCTCTAGTGCAGAGGAGGCTTGCCTAGCATTTCAGTTCTGGCCTGTGCTTACAAGTGGGTACAGTCTTGGAAGCAGTGGTGAATGACATCAAATTCTCAAATACAACTGATGTCACAACAACAAAGTCCAGATTAAATGATAATTGTGCCACAAAGTAGCAAAGTACCTCTATAATTTATTATTTCAGTCCCAAGGACTGGAGTCATCTCCAAAACAGTGATGAAGGCTTTGTCCATGGATGTTAGTGGAAACGGAGACATCCGGTGTCTTCTTGCTACCTTGGTGATATCAACAGCACTGTGACCTAGAAGACAAACTAATAAGTACAACTTGTATAATAAATATCCTTCCTTGTATTGCCCTGGATAACATAAGATCAAAAACAAGAGTCTATTTATTTTGAAGAACCTGGTAGCAGAGTTTAGTAATCTATGGCCAAGTTGTATTGCCAAGGCCATAGTGAGAAACAACAATAGTTCAAGCCTAGCAAAAAATAAAGTGGTAGCCCAGAAGCATCCTGCCCAGTTTTTATGATATTCTTTATTGGTAGAATAACCCCTAAAGTGCTTTAGAAAATAGTTCCACTGATGACCTTTTTGATCTATCACATATAATCAGCAGACATCACAGCTAAGTATCAGTCGTTATAACAGTATTTATGAATTAATCACTTTGGATAGGAATTATTACTTTTTTAAATTGGGAAATAAACATTGAAGTCAAATGCTGTAGTTATTTGATATCCTTAATAACATTGTACCCAATAGGTGCCCCCTTTCTTGTTATCAGGACAAAACTAAAATAATGAACAGTAAAAAAAGAAAGAGATGACATAAATAGACAAATGGCCACAACCATGCAGGAACCAGCATTATGGCTAAGAACATATTCTTTTACGAACATCTGATATTTACTAACTATCCGATACAATACAAAGTGGCAGCAAAACAATTTGATTTAAGAAAAAAACTACCTAACCTAATCCACCATTTTTGTAGTGTAGTCTCATAGGACTCTTTAAACACTGCATACCTCAACTCTCCAAAGTTGTGTAAACCTCCTTGGATCTATGTTTATGCCTCACTGGTGAGCTCGACTTCATTACGGTTTTGAACTATTCCTGTTAAACTAAAACCCACCAGGATATGTGGCAATATTTCTACAAAAAAAGGAAGTTGGAGGGAGCTTTCTTGTTTTTCTTATGACTAGTCTACTTTTGTATCTGGTTTCTTGGAAATCTACAGCAATTATATTTAGGTCCATTCCTATCTTTGTAGTTGAAGAATTGGATGGGATTGGATTAATGTTGATAAGTTATTTGCATAATATTCAAACAATGAAAAGATTCTGCCTCAAATTATGTTTTCGCATGTGAATTTTTAAAGGGACACTTACAGGTGATATTTTTAGATTGTGTACAAATAAAAGGTAATTAATAACACATACTATTAACTGTACTTCCTAGGAATTTACTTCTGGGGTTTAAAAATTACTCTGAATGTCTCACCGACTGTTGATGAGTAATTGCCATTCCATGTGTTAAATCAACACTTCCTTACATTTAGGAGCAAGTCTACTTGCAAAAAGTGATTACAATATATTAAAACACAAGTAAAGATATAACATTAGAAATAAGCTGTGCAAATCAGTATGCTCTGCCGTGTTCCTTCTTATCTGAAAGTGAGCTGCTCCTACCACACGAGTCTACAAAGAAAGCGTCAAACCTCCCAGTAACAAATAAAATAATGAGTTATGTTACAAAGGCCAGATACATAGTAGTGGATCTTGCGATGTTGGTCACGCAGATGCGTCCTTCACGAAGCAGCGACGTCACACATGCGAGCTTCGCAAAGTGAGGCAAAGCAGCCGTGCAGGACTTAGGCTGCAATGAGCGCCAAAGGCGCTCATTTTTGCCAGCGGCGCGGTCACACATGAGAGTTTTGCAAAGCAGCGGTGCAGTACTTAGGCAGTACTTAGGGGGGAGACAACAGGAAGTCTGGAAGTGAGGTTGCAAGCAAATTACACCCATATTTGGTGTTTTTCGTCTCTCGAAAATCGCCTAAACGAGGAAAAAAAATGGCAGACTAAAAGCACAAAATTTCAGAAACAGCATGAAAACGAGGCTCAGCAACGCCAGGCTCGCAAAACTTACAAAATACATGATGCTTAAGACAGTAACACTTACACCAACAACGCCAGGCACGCGGGACTTAGAAAATAAAACAAACGGCAGTCACCGCGCGCCAAACATTCAGCAGAGACATAGAGGGGAAAGACACAGGGAAGGGGAGATGCTGGAAAGAGATACATGGCATTCCCAAGCACAAAATGAGCGCCCTGTACAGTAGGCGAGAGGAAAGGCTCGCAATGAGCGCCAAAGGCGCTAATTGTGGGGCTCACGATGAGCACCAAGAGCAGGGGAGGCTTGCGTGGGACTCGCGATGAGCGCAGAAGGGGATCAGTGCAAAACAGTAAACTTTACACGGGGGCAGAGTCTCGCAATGAGCGCCAAAGGTGCTCAGAGGACCAAAAGCCTCACATTGTGTGGCAAACAGCATTGCCAGCCTTACAATTTTAATCCTGTCATTTTTGATGAGCGTAAACAATAAAATAGGATTTAGTTATGGTACTTTATTTGTTACAGTGTCATGTCAGTGTTAAGTTAAACATACTGTATCTCTTGTGGTAGTAACAAAAGTAGTAGAACAATAAGAGTTAGAAATCACAAGAGAAAGTATGCAGCTTTGAGTTTTCCCTAACATTTTTACACATACTAATTAAAAATAGCACACATGTAATTTACTACTAGGTGAATATTAACTTGTTTTGTAATATTATCAATACTCCTGAACCAGATTGTTCCCTTCATTATTATTTTTTTTTGTATTCTAATTTGTGGATATGATAGGAGGACTGGTCTTTATAGGTAATGATTTTGAGTTTGTACCTAAATATCTTTAAAGTTATTTCTTAATCTGGAAATATATATGGGGTATGGATTATATTTACACAACAGTACTTCTCTTTGGCACTTTGCACATTATGATTATAAGGACCTTTATGGCCCAATTTTATTAACCCTCCCACTGTTAAAGACAAGTTAACTCATCACATTGCAGTCACTTTCCAGTGGAAGTGACAAGTTAACTCATCAATATTTTTAAACTAGCGACTTGCCCATCAAAAAATGACGGCAATAAAACTGTAAGGCAGGTAATGCTGTTTGCCACAGACAGTTAAGTGTTTTGGTTGTCTGAGATCCTTTGGCGCTCATCACGAGCTTCTGGGTTGGTGTATTTTTTGTTATCATAGAGCTTTTGCGCTTATCGTAAGGTCTGCGCTGATGTACTTTTGGCGCTTATTGCAAGGATCTCCCCTGGTGTACTTTGTGTTCTATGAGCACCGCTGCGCTCCTTGTGAGGCGCGCCGTGAAGGTCTTTGTGTTTTTTTGTGATACTGTGGTGTTTTTTTGTTTTGTTTTTAGTTTTGTGTATTTATTTATTTTTTGATGCTAATTAATTAATTAATTAAATCATAAATTAATATACTTTACCTATGTGTAATTAAAATATGCAGCAAAGAATGTGCTGAAGAGCTAACAATCTGTTTTGATGTTCCTGCAGCACCTAATGTAGATTTGCAGTGTTGTTGAGGTGAGGTGTAAGTGTCAGCAATGTGTGCAGTGTGTAGTGTAAATAGGCTGCGTGCGCAAGGGGAAGGCCATTAGTTTAGCTGTGTACTTCCGCATTCCTGTAAGTTAGTGTTGTAAAATGGCGCGAATGTGTATGTGGTACGCGGGGTGGGATGATTAGGGGTCCCTACAATGGTGTATTTTGTACCTCGTACAGGTTTTTGTAAAAGTCGTATGTGCTTGCGGTGTTTAGAGGCTTTAGGGGTCGTGTAGCCTCGTTTCCTTCGATGGCCATTTTTTCTCATCGCTTAGGGGATTTTCGAGAGTGTCTAAACGTTTTAAATTGGACTGAAATCGAGGTGTAACCTGTCTTCCAGAAGGTCCTGGGTGTCCCCCCTTGCGGTGGGTAAGGTTTTTATTTTTATTTTTGTCTGTATTTTGTGTTTTTTTTTTATGTTTTCCGCGGTTGTCCGTTAAGGTCGTATTTTTGCGAGTCCGTGGCTCGTATTTTTTTGGTGTAAGTCCGCAATTTATTTATTTTCGAAGTCCCGCGGCTTGTATTTTTTTGTGTAAGTCCGTATATTTAGTCATTGCATGTTTTCTGATTTTTTTTAAAGTGCCGCTTCTGTGGGCGTTTGTAGCCGCTTGGTCAACCTATTCAAGGGCACTGTTTCTACATTTACACTCCATACATACGCAAATCACTGAATAGAAGACCACTGAATGTTTGTAGTATTTACTTACTAGCTCTAAGAATGTTCTCCTTGCTGCTACATCTGGACTGGACCTGTAAAGAGAATAAAGGATTGTCAGCAACAGCAATAACCAGCAATACATATTTTTACTTGTCAAAGCCATGGTGACCTGAAACACTTTGCTCTGCAATGTGCAACAACTCTTCTGGCAATTTAAGTAGTGCTTGGGCAGGCTCCTAGGAACTCCTGTACATTTTGTTTGAAGTCACATTAGCCATTTTAATACTATTTTGGCCAGTATCCCAGAAAAGTTAAACTCTGAATGCAGTGTACTGCTGTGGAAAATCAAATATATTTTAGAAAACCTAGAGTTTTTTTAGGTCTCAACTAATTGACTGATATATAATCCCACTTACCTAATGCTTTAAATAGACAAGTTATGGAAAGTAATCGTGATGTTCTAGATTTAAAGGCGGTACATTAGTATTTGGCTGCATAAATGTACTAGCTTAATATACACATATTTCTAACCTATGTACCCATGTTCTTGTCACTGTTGAAACTTATTTTGGAACAGCATCTTTGGAAATCATCAGCATATATATTTTGAAGTTCTGGGACATTATTAGCAAGTGGGAATTTTAATTATATGAAATGTCTTTGTAAGACACTTGAAATGCAGTAAAGTGATCTGATCTTTAATATGTTCTTCACAGAAGCCTGTCCATACACCACAGGTGCTAACATCCACACAACAGGTTGAATTCTACCAAGCAACACAGCCTACTTGCTGTAATGGAACAATTTATGACAGTAATGTTGCAACTAATGGTGGTTCATGACTGTCCTTCCTGGAAAAACAATGATAAAAAATAGCTGCTGATAATTTCTTCAAAGTGATGTCTTCTCATTTTGGTTCAGATTTTTTATTTTGAAAAACATTAATAGGTATTCAAAACTATCAGTGGAACAAGGCTTTACCCATACAGAGATACCACCTTACTCAGATGGTAATTAATATTATGTTTGAAATCACACCTACAGTAAAACAGCTATATGTTACTAAGCCAATCAAAAGAAAAAAGTTAAGGTGTGATAATCTATACATTTCCATTGCAATGTTCCACTGACATCAGCTGATAACCATTTCACCCAAAACACGGATAACTGGATTATCTTCTGGATACTACATGAACCAGGAGCAGTGAGAGCAATGGCCACTAAGACCATATATTCGTTTTAAGCAAAAGCTCAACAGGAAGGCCATCTTATGTTTTCATATTATCAATCTCACTTAAAATAGCACACTGGTTGTTCCAGATGTATGTAATTTAACTAGAAACAACTAGTCACTGGTTCTTTAAAAGCGTTGACTACCACCAGTCTCTGCCCTGGCAGGGGATCATTCTTTTGACGAGGACAGAAAAAAACTGAAAGTACCCAAGAATTTAGCCAGATTGGAGTCCCCAAAAATGGAACTTGTGACTAAATCTCAATTTAAAAAGGGAAGATGGAGTTTCATAATATTAAGAATATAATTGATAAAATCTGAACCAAAAGCCAGGACTGAACAAAAAATGAAATAATGGAAAAGTGTCATATTATGAGATATGCAGAAAATCGTATTTCCAAATAAGTCCTTCTACGATGAGTGGTTATGACATACACATGAAAAACAGAACACTGACTAAATATGTTTTAAAGAAAATAATTTGGAACTGTGAAATGAAACTAGAAAAACACGAAACGTCCTAAAAATAAACAGATAGACTAGTAAAGAACTAGTGTGGGGGAAAAAAAAAACAGATATCCAAGGACACAAGAGAAAAGCTAATAAGAGAAAAATGTTAGTGGAAAGACAGCGCTAAGGAAGTAAAATGAAAGTCAGGAATCTTCACGTAGTATAGTAAGGAGCTCAAACTCATAGCGCAAAGCATCTTTTTGCGAATGGAAGCAGCTCCTTTGATCAGTAATAGTTACTCGTGTTTCGCAGCCTCTATTCCTCCTGAGTTCATCTTTAAGCCCTTCCAATTTATAGTGGAGCTATTGCATGGACAAAAACAAAAGATTGAAAATGAGCAGAGACACTTAGATTGTCGAATCCAGTTGCAGACATGTTGGGTCACAGAGTAACTAGTTACAGTCCTGTTCAAGGTCGATCTCTAAGCAGTTTTCACAAGGAGGCTGTCAGATATCCATGAGCTGGAATAGAATGGATATTCTTCACAGGGCATTGTTTAAGAGAAATTAATGTCGCTAATGAAGCATGACTTCTGTTGGCATTACAACACACAAAAAAAACCAAACAAACAATGGAGACATTCTTAGAAAAATTGCTCTTGGCTGTGTAAGATTGTGTTCTATCTACTGTAAATATCTCCATGACATAGCATCGTCCTTGTATGAAATCGGAGCATCAATTAAGAAGCAATGCCCTCTGCAACATGTTCTTTAAATCATCATTAACATCTTTGGCTCACACTTCTCTGGAAACCTTTGTCTTCCAAATCCTGTCTATGCTGTTAGTGTTGGCAGATCTTGAGAAACCTTAAACATCTGAGAAGCTAGCAGGACTTTATAATTACTCATTCTAGTTTCCCACATTAAAAGGATATTTTACTATTTATATATATACTCAGTTTGTCATTTAAAATGTTTGTAACACTTAGGTTTTTCTTGGTTTAAAGATATATGGAAGTTTCCCTGTGTGTGCCTTTGTTTTAATCTAAAATATCCTGTTTATATCAGAAACACAAATTATATTGATTAATTCTATACACATTTATTTTATGTTTTTAAATTTGGTTTCCACACCCCCAGAGGAACCTACATTAGCACTAAGCAATAGAAAAATTGCATTCAAGTATGTTTTTTAACCTTATACAAACATTTAAGTCAACAGCAGCAAAAGTCCTGACTGAGCTGCTTCCTTCCAGGGAGGAGAGAGGTTTGTGGTGGGAACAAAAGTCTACAAAAGTATACCATGATGCTTTGCTGCAGAGACCGAATGCCCATACCTGCTATAATGTTGTAGCTGCCTCTGATTTGCCAAACAAGAGTTATGATTTTCTGCTAATTTAGCATTGATTTTCAGGGGCGTTCCTTCTTAAAATCATCTGCCAGAATGTTTATTTTTGTATTTTTTTCATGCAAAAACATGTTTGCATGCACTACTAATTCTCCTCTATCTGATGCATTCATAATCCATGAAACTTCTATTTACCATTAAAAAAAAATCTAAGTGTGATGTTACTGAAGTAACTTATGAGGTGACATTTAGCTATGCGATTAGAGAGGAATTGAAATACTACTCTTTAAAGCATTTTTGTAGTTTCGTAATGTGAATATTTCCGCCTCAGTAAAACCAAACTCTTCCATACACAGTGAAAAGCTATCTTAAAATAGGTTCTAAGAACAATAAAAAAATAGTATATGAAGCAACTCTAGTTGAATTAAAAAGGTTTCCATTTAAACAAAGGCTTTAATATTAAACTCACTTTTTAGAAGCTACAACCCTAAAGTCACCAAACGCAAGCTGAGCACTTGCACAATGTAACAGAACTGTGGCAGCCTCAGCTAATAAATCCACTAAATTAAAAGTACCTGTTTGGTGGTAAACTAGGTGTCTTTAACTTTCATTAAATTCAGGCATCTTGCGCTTTAGGTATAAATAGCACCTGTTTTAGATTAAAAATAACAAAAAAATACACCAATCGCTAAAGCCTTTACATAAATGATGAACCTGTATACAAGTCAGAATCTAGCATATCTCCTGTGAGTTCTTATAACTTTACATAATACCAAAGGATTCCTGTAAACCAGCACAACTTACTGGGGCACAGACTTGCTACTCATTTTCAACACTATGTCCGATTATATATTAATAACAGTGTAATTGCACTTTGTGCCCTTATTATTCTTTATCCTATGGGTAGAGAGTTTAGAATGTGATTTTGTGATGGGATAAAAAGATGAATGGATTGAGGCACTATAATTTGCAGCAAAGTAAGAACCACTCAATCAAAATTAGTTAGCCCTGCAGACCAGAACTCATAATTTATAACTCAGCATTCTTCTATTATGTTATTACATCACAAATGACAGTTTGCTTCCCTAAATAAGATTTAACACAAGCTGAAGAGCTTGTGATAAGGATCACAACAAAGGATAGAGGAAGCATTTCCTTACTGTTCTATAATAATGTAAAACACTTCACGTTTGCTTCACTTGGATTGTGCTGGGACCAATACAGTGGAGGTGATTAGCAGAGCATGCCCAGTAGGTTGAATCAGTTGTTGTTGCCAAGTGCTGTTGAGACATTGGCTGGTATATCTGTACTATAGAAATGTATATGCATGAGCTACTGGGGCGGACCATTGCAGAGTATGTTTAAAAGGTTTCAGTGAGTAAAAAAAGAGATTTTATAGACTTAATACTATTACTTTTAAATGTGCAAAAAAAGGGCAGTTTATTTAAATATGAACACTCCATGACCCTTTAAATTAGACATGAGTTTTGTACTTTGCTGGGTGTCTGTTATGTCTGTAATAGACATCAGATCAGGACACCCTTGAACACAAACTAAGGAGAACATACATGTAAGTGTCTAGAAAATATGTACAAAATAGGTTATTAAAAGGTATTTTAGCACATTGTGACTATGTCTTCTTTTGATCCATTTATTTGTCTCTAAGACACTGACAAAGGGCATGGGTTAAATGCACATTATCTACAAAAATAAACGTAGATAGCCTAAATATATTTTAAACATAGGATGACATTACTAGGTACAGCTCAGAAAGCAAAACCAAATTAATAAGAAATAAAAGATTTTGCATAGTAGCGATCTATTAGATATTTGGTTTACTAAATAGTCCTGGCAAATATGATGAGTCCTGCACTCCTTTTTAGGCAAAATTAGACAAAATATAGCATAGGATAGGCGATGTTGGTCTTTGAGTGTTGCATAAGGTGCTGGATTTCAGGATTTCTCTGATATTAATGTGTCAGTGACTGCCTCAGACATTCTGAATCCACCATGTTCAACAGGAGAATATTGATATCCTGGACTGTTTTCTGCATTCAAGGACTGACATTGCCTACAATTAATGTGGCACTTAGTGGTCTATAACCCAACATGTCATCCAGAGAACGTCATTTTTTAAACATACATTTTTTACCTATGATTCAGAATCCAGACTAGAATAATTGATGACCTTAATCTACTAAATAGGATACTTTGTTCAATAATGTGGTGAGATTTTGTGCAAATGTCGTTGTGTTATTTTACTAACTGTTATATGATCATGGAACATACAAATTTCCCGTTACAGATTAATAGGACAACCAAAGGTATATATTTTCAAACTTAATATTAAATACTTAATGGCAGCAGGTAAACTGTTTAAATATTTTAAATAGCAAATACATTTAATAAAAAATATCATAAAGATTGTCAGAATAATATTTGGTTGGTTTGAGAAGCTTTTCTTACATGTTATTAAGACTGTCCGTAAATCTGTGGGTTAATAAAGTACAGCAATACCCCGCCTAGCACTCCACGTGTGTTCCTGCATGCGGGAGCACTATGTGAAGCAGCGCTAAACAAGGCATTTTATCGTCATAGCGCTCAGAGCGTACTATGGCAAATAGGAGAGTGCTGAGCAGGGATTTGAAGAGCTAAATGGATTTTGGAGCACAAAAAACGAACTATCGACCTTCATGTTTATGGGCCACAGTGAAGTGTTGAAAAGCTCTTTGATAAATCAAATTTTAGTATAATATAAAATACAGTGTCTACAAGACTAATCAAATACTCCACTCTTTAGTAGATCTGTCTCAACATCTCCTGGTAACATACAACATGCCCATTTAGTCTGCTTATTAGTTACTGATAACTGTGTTTTTTTGCATAGTATAACTTCCTATTTCAAATTAATTATGAATTATAATTAACTCTCAATTCCTTGGTATTGGGCACTGGATAAACTCAATGATGTGTCTTTTTAGCTAACAATGTGTGAGAAAACAAGTGAAAGGCCAGTTGAAAGTAGAGTTTTTTTTTTACAGAATAATGTTTAGATGCCTTTGTTTACAATTGAAATTGTAATTTGTTTTTCAACTGCATTAATATTTTTACTCAAAAGACTACATTTTCCACAATGTATTATCAAAACTGTTGCCTATATTTATAATAAAAAGATAGACCAATTTATAAACCGGAAAGATTAGTACAGTGGAACCTCTATTTCAACATTAATCTGTTCCTGAGGGATGGATTGATACTGAATCGGATGAATACATAATTCATTTTTTCATAGGAATAAGCTAAAATTGGAATAATCCGTTCCCCGCCCCAAATCTGATACATAAATAAATATGTAACCAGAACTTTACCCTTACTGAGGAGCAATGATGGTAAAAGGCGAAGAGAAGCAAAGGCCTTATTGTTTAGAAGTGGGGCACCTTCCATTAAACATCAGGTAACTCCAATTCTGGTGATCGATGTCTTTATTGTCTCTTTCCTGACTATTCTTCAGCACCCCACCTAGCAAAGAACTTGTCCAATGCTGTCTGCTTATGTCTGTTTTTTAAAGTTTTGTGACTTAACATAGGAGCATTTTTTGCCTTAATTATCACAAGGGCAGGATGCAGAGGGAAGATGTTACAGTCTAATGGATACCATCCGGCTGAGGTTCAGGCAGGTCCCTACCACATAACAGTGTCCTAAAAATAATAATTATACATCCAGGGATTCACATTTCTATTTCTTGAAAATTTCTTGAAAATTAACATAAATACTGAAAACTACTATAGTACCAGTAAATTATAAAAAGCATACCTGCTCAGGGTAAGCTTGAGGTTTAATATAGACTTTACCCTAGTATTACCTTTCCTCTAAGGCAGGGATGCACCGGTTCGGTCCTGGCCACACACTTGATATCCCTGCTGCGCACTGGTGAATCAATCACTTCTTCAGTCATCCTAATTGACTCACCTGTGCACAGAAAGGATATTATCAAATCCAGGCCTGTATGCGGCCCTCCAGGACCAAACTTGTGCACCCCTGTTCTAAAGGAACCCTGTCACCCCAAAATCAAGTTGTTTTTATTCTTAAAGATCATGAGTTAATTAGGATTACAGTCTGCTTGTCTGTCACTGTGATGGCAAAACTACGCCCCTCTACGGTTATCATACTCAACCCACCCTTCTCAAGCACTCTGTGCGGCACATTAGAGCTTTCAATGCGGAATGGAGAAAAAATTAGAAAAATGGCTAGTACAATGTATAGACCATTTTTAAGCCTCTTTAGGATGAACCCAACTTCTAGTAGGGGTGATGTTCCTTTAAATTATTTGCTATATTCATGAAATTAAACAAGGTATTTGTATATCTGGTATATTTTGGACCTGTAATTTTTGTATAAAAATCTATGCGTTCTATAGGAACCAAAATCTGATTTAATTGGTTTCTGTCCTCAAATCTGCCCTAGGTCTAGAACCAGAATATGATAAGCGCATAACCGAACCTATGCTATCTTTACAGGATGGCCGTGCAGGGAAGAAGTACAAAAGCACAGCATATGTTATGCAAATCAACTCACTCTCAAGATCTTACTATAATCACCAAGAATTACATCTAAAAGGTAAGAAATCACAAAACGTCCTGTTATCATTCTGTTAGTGTTCATTTGTTTAAGTGTAGCTAGAAAATAAAATATGAGATGATAAAACCTAATGACAAAAATCAATAGTGAAAAAATGTAATAAACAAAGTCATTGTCAATTTAAATAAATATACACATACAGGAAACACACTTACCTGCAACAGTCATAATATGATTTACACTTTGCTTAAAGTCAGTTCTTCATAATAAATTAAAGCACTGTATAAAAGTTATTGGTAATAACGTTTGCTCATTCTGTCAACATGAAAAGCCAGCTCATACCAGCTAAAATAAAACCCATTAACTGCAAAGCCTGGAAAAAGGTTAGAAATCAGAGGATATAGGTGTAACATTTATGGAAAACCAACATTAAGCAAATATATACAATTGTACAAAATATATATTTTTAAAAACAAGCAAAATTAGTTGTTATAAAAACATGTAAACTAAAAAGCCCACTGTAGTCCAAAAAGTCTCATCACATCTTAAATAGATCAAGTTTTAAACATTAGTATTTTTTATATGAAAAATAAGTGGTCTATAATGTAGGATAGACATTAAAGTAAGTGTGTGTGTTGGGTTGATTCCTCCTCTGCCCCGATATGTTACGGGAAGATGATTGGCAACAAGCTTTATTTAAAGCAACACTACTGTGTGTTCAACCCATGTTTATTTTTTGTTTAAATGCAGCTCAGATAAGAACCCACAATGAACAAATTAACACCAAGATTTTTACAATTCCTCTCAATTCACTGGTAAGGCAAAGGCAGAGAAAACACATTATTTATTTTATTTCTCTTTTTAGTGCAAATTTTCTTGAATAGAATTTACTTTCCATGCAAAAACTTTTGTAATAAATAAAACTTGTTCTCTTAAGTGCATAATAAAAAAAAGATTCAGAATTCAGTGACCCTTTAAGCAGAGGCTTTCATTTCAAGACATGTCACTACTATGTGTCAATGTTACTTGCACTTACACTTCATGTGTATTGTCATTATACTGCTGTGGTTCCAACAACCAAAACATACTATGATGCATCAGCTAAAGCTTGCTGACTTGGGGCTTTGTGGTTTAATATTGTGGTCACATGCTTAGAAAACCATTTACTTATCGTTCTACTAGAGCCACTAGTAATACTAGAGAGAACCATGTTTTGATAAGTTCTGGAAAGCTATATTTATAAGAAATAAATAAAAAGGGGAGACAATTGGCAATGTTTTAATGAGTTTTTTTCTGTTTGCCTTCCTCTGGATCAATTAACAATATTACAAAGATCAGAGGAGGAGACTAAAAGTATATTTTTAACCTCAATTACTATGTAACTATGTAAGACCCAAAGCGTCCTGGAAGTAAATCTGTATTAGATGTGTTTGAAAGCACTGTAGAGTAAGGCCAAGCAAAACTATTTCTGTAAAACAGTATTCCATTGAGTATTAGGGGCCACAGAAGAGAACTAAAGCCACAAATGTAAGTCTTCAAGATCATAACACCTATGACATGCCTTCTCCAGAGGAATTAATGTTGACAGGTAGGTGCAACTACAGTATATGCTTATATTGCAAATATCTGGAACAAAACATACATACAATACATAACAAACTTTGTGTATCCACTTATAAAACAGTATTTCATGATGTAATACACGGAAATTGCTACAATATAAAGAATAAAATGAGATGGATGTAGTTGCATGCTATGGTATATGGGAACCAAACACAATGATGACAGAAGAGTTTATAGACCCAGTGATTTAAAGGTATCTGGAAGTTTCCCTTTTTGTAACTTTTCTAATATAACACATCCGGCTTATGTCAGAAACACATATTACATGGACTCACTCTATACACACACAGATTTATTTTATGTAAAAACATGTTTTCCACACTCCCAGTGCTGCTTACATAGGCACCCTGTACTAACCAATAGAATAACTGCATTCAAGTATGATTTTTAACCCTATACTGACCTTCCAGCCAGTACAGTGCAGAGACCCAGAGCAGCAGAGAGGAAAGAGGTGTGTAGTGGGAACAAAAGACTACAAATCCCATGATGCTTTGCTGCAGAGACTGAAAACCCATACTTTGCTACAATATTGTAGCTGCCTCTGACAACTAATTATAAATGTTATGCAAATTTAGCTTGGATTGTCAGGGGTGTTCCTTTTCAAAATCAACTGCCCAAAAAATTGAAGAAAGTTTGCAATCTTTAGGATAAGTTTATTAATATGCATTTGTGGATTTCTTCATGCACAAACTTGTTTTCATACACTACTGATTCTCCTCTATCATTCATGAAACCTCCATATACATTTAAAATACGTGCCTCGTGCTGTTGAATCTTACAGCCTGCAGAATAGCAAAACTATCCAGGTTCAGTAATAAAGCCCTAAATTGAACAAAAGTGGTTACAAGCTTTATAATGGCTCCAAGCCTGCAGTTCACCCTGTTGGACATAGTAGGCACTCAGGCAATTTATTCTTCTTGGAGAAATTAAACGTGGCATATAATACCCCTTCAAGCCCTTTAACAAACACTATGTTTCATGTTTTCAATATAATATGGACTCCTCATATTTATGTTTTTTGGACATAAAATACAGTTTATTTATTGTAAGTTTGTGAAAAAGAGTGTTATAAAAGCATGGTTGGGTAAGCAAGTATTTGGTCACAGTACACTTCCAAGTTATCGCTTATTCATTTACTGTATAAAATAATGTGCTCCACAAGAGATCAACAACCTATGGCATTAGTGACATAAAATGTACCTCAAATGATTTTTAGTGGCACTTGTATGTGGAGCCAGAGCTGCTATATAAAGACGACTGATTCAATGTAATCTAGATGTAATGTAGTTACCTTGATGAGGTGGAGATGAGTGGAATATGTTTTAAGCAAGTGGTCCATTCCCTTTGCATTAAAGAGGGACAATTATGCCCATCTAAAATGAGAGATATAAGGCACTCTAGGTTGGGCGGCATCAAATGGGGACATGAAATCAATATTATGGTGGGACTGGTGGGAAAATATGAGTGAATTAATGAGATAGGTTCTATGTGATGAAATGAACCTTAGACTAAATGTACTAGTGATGTGGCAGATAAAATGGGATGAGGGCATCTTATAAACCTTTGTGCAGAATAAAGTATCCAAGCACATGCAATACATTGGAAAACATAGTAATGGAGAGAGTCTCAATAGATTGTAAGTTTCATCTATTTTAATTAAACACGTTAAACTGCTACTTCTGTTATTTATAAAATTATAAACCTTAATTAATTAATTTTCTAAACATTAAAATGTCTCACTGGTACTTCGTGCTTTAATTTGCAGTGAATAAATGAAGACTTAACACCCTGCTTTTGGTAGGTTCTTTGCCACTGAAAACTCATAACCTAAATCTGCTGCCCACTTAATATTCTAATTCAGTTTGAAATTCACCAGGTGCTTTCTGTTTAAGGAAAAAGTAATACTTTCTATAAAAAATATCAATGTCTAAAAGGTTATCTCCGAAAAGGAAAACATTTCATTAACTTCCAGTAAAGTAATTGGTTGAAGAATGGAATCCAATCACTGTTCCTTATCTACTAACATAGCGATTCCCAAACCTCTCCTCAAGACCCATCAGACAGGCCATGGTTTAGGTTTAACACTGTGTGAACATAGACAGAGCAATTCGTGTTCAACAGACTAATTGCCTCATCTCTATTTAAACAATGTTAAACCTAAACCATGGCCTGTCTGATGGGTCTTGAAGACATGTTTGGGAACCGCTGCACTAACATATATTCTCCTTTAAAATGAAATTATACTATTTTCTATTTATTTGTTTAATATCCCTTAAAATATTTAACTTTCATATTGTAAAATAAGGAGAACCAAAAGGTAGAAGACAGGTGGCTCTTTTCCCTCAGTCTAAAGTATAAAATGCTTGGCTTTCTAGAACTACTAATCACTAAATGGCTTGCACAATAACCCTTTAACTCTTAAAATTACAGAGATGGTAATAACACTAAAGGGAGTGAGTAATGCCTTTGCGCACCATGGTATGAGCAAAAAAATCTAAAAAAAACATTGAGGAACACAAAAAAATGATTTTAAGAAACCCTAAAACTGCCTTGGCCAAAAAACAAATATATTTGTTGTTCCTTTATATTGATTATCTACTCGTTTAGGGGGTTTTCATGACCAGAGGGGCAAAAAAAAGCATTGCAATATCCATTAATAAAGATCCATTAATAAACAAATAAACTGAATAATTAAATAATGAAAACAAAACAACCACAGGCTCTCTGATTAGTGGATGTTCAATATAAATCTGATTAATATCCTGACTGTTTTCAAGGTCTTATTTTATAAAATGCATAATAGAGATAAGAAAAGTTTGCTTTAATAGATAAACTGCAGAAGTGGTTGTGTCACTTATTTTGAGGGGTCCATTCTGCTATTACTTTTTATTATAGGAAGACTGGCTGCCTGAGCTTGGCCACTGACAATGGGCCTCATTCTATTAGCGGCCGCAGCCGTTGCGGGGCCGCAAGGACCGGCCGCAAGCTATTCTGCTATTCTATTCCCTTACGGCCGGGGATTCTGGCAGGCTTGCGGCCGGTGCCTTGCTATCTCTTGCGGCCGCTTGCGCCGGAGGAAAGCCTTTGATCTAAAACGGCCGCAAGAGATTTGCAATTCAATTGCTCCGGGAAACCTCTCTGCAAGGCTAAAAGCGAGCCGCAGCTTACTTGCAGGAAAGAGGTCTCGCTAGCACCAATTAAGCACATAAAATAGCTCAAATAAAGCCATCCTGCACTTTGAGAAGACTATAAAGGGATTTTTGGTGTTAGAAAAAATAGCACATAATTATCCTGTACTCAAATCTGTAAAATATTTTATTTTTAATATCCATGTAAAAAGTCCAGAGTGCTTGGAGCACCTCAGACACACCCACGCCGCAGCCGGAAAATAAACAGTTAATTTGAACTCGGGTTTGGGCAGATGTGCAAGCTTGAGAGTGGGTTCCTTTTAATCCTCATGTCCCCCAATATGATCCCTAGCATTTACAGAGCTGTACAGTGCAGGCTTGAATTTATTTTTCAGTTTTTATATTTCTGAGCTTACGGCCGGTTCAAAGATATGCGGCCGGCCGTAAGAGGAGATCCTTGCGGGGCCGTATAATAGAATCGCGAGTAAACTGAACCCCCGCAAGGAATCGCAGCCTTACGGCCGATTTACGGCCGATAATAGAATGAGGCCCAATGTGAGCAACTTCTGCAAAATATTTTTATCAAGTAAAAGGATCTGAACCAATAATATTTTTCTAAAACAGTTTAAATAATTGCGTAACACTTTTTTCTAGCATCTCAACAAACTGACAGGTTTTTGGCACGTTGGTATAAAATGAATTTAGCAGGAACTACTAATTATGGCAAACCCCTTTTTTTATTTTCTGAAAATGATATAGACCTCACCGGAGGCGGAAAAGTCATTTATTTAGCAGCCTGAATATAAGTAGTTGTTATTGTGCATACAATATATAAATAGCTATTTTATGGATCTTGGGTATTTACTGGGATTCATTCAATTGTCAACTTTTATCTTAAAAGTGAACTTGTTTGTTTTAATTAATGATTTGCCATTGAGTAAACTCACTCAGTGTATTACCTTATAGAAGACCTGTTGAGTACATTGCTCTCAAATATTATGCCATGGAATTTTTATATATATAAAAAAGAGTTGAGTGGTGCCCATTCACACTGGAAAACATTTTATTGTGGCACATTCCTCGAATTTATCATCAATTCCCAGCAGGTGCTATGCTATTTGTAGACAGATCTGCTACAATATGTGTTTTTGGTTAATCTTTGACCGTATTATGTGTTTTCATTAAAGGACCACCATAGTCAAACCATTTTTATATGAACTTTTAATAATGGATAAAATATTTTTAGAAGCCACTGTAGAGAAAATGCTGATTGTTGCATGGAAAGTGCCTAAGGGCGCCTGGTGCCCACCACTTAAACTCTGTGTCCATTGTGCACCGGACAATTAATTATACATTGAAAAAAAGAACACTTTTTGAAAATCTTTTGTCTAAGAATGTAATGAAGCAGGGAAAAGTTCATAAGGATAGTTTTTAATTAGAAAACTAATAAAAAGATTGATGCATTTGCTGGAACCTGGAGGTGTCCGTGATACTTATATAGAAGTGTGTCAGGGGTATTTACATTTCTTGAAAGCAGTTCTTGCACTTATTGATGAAAACTTCCTGCTTCTGAGCCTATGATGTGGTGTCAATTTCAACTGTATCCAATTATTTAACAAAAACTACTGATATTATTCCTGTTTCCTCTTCCCTACAATGTTACACACCTTTATGATCCAGTTTTCATGGAAATTATGTAACAAACGCAAAATGAATCCCGACACTCTAAAATTCCGATTTTCTGTAAAAAAATGTATGTCCATAAATTAAAAACCTGTTAATTTTACTAGTTACATACTTCACAAACAAGTGCCTTTTTTCTTGAACTACAGTGGTCCTTTAATAATATGTCCCAGTGCGGTCATTTGAAATTTTGGAAGGTATGTCACCGTTATAATAATCGTGATATCCTCTAGATCCATATTTTTGTAGAGATTTAAATTGACTTAAAGACACTGCTCAAGTACAAATAAGGTATAGTTAATAAAACAACCATAGCTGGCACCTACTCTACACATTTCACTGTGTGTGTGTGCGCGTATATATATATAAATAAATCGTAAGTTGTTAAGTGTGTATTATTCAGTAGCAGAATACATCAATGTTTCAGCTCACAATGATATATATATATATATATATATATATATATATATATATATATATATACACACACACATAATCAGAGTACTGCAGTATAAAGTGAAACCTTTTTTTTATTGGACAAACATATTCATTGGAACGATAAGCTTTTTTTGTCATTCAAGACTGGTGAATGCTTGTCCAATAAAAATGAAATATCAGTTTATACTGCAATTCTCTGATTATTCGTGTGTGTATATATGTATGTGTATATATATATATATATATATATATATATATATATATATATATATATATACACACACACACACACACATATATATACAAGAGATGACATTTCCTGGAAGCCAAGGCCCTTTAATATTTTTTTTTAAATTATAATGTATTTATATGAAGGACATCTTTACAGGGCCATAGAAACAGACGGTCTCACTCCTATAAATCTTGCTGACCCCTAAATATTTTTTATTGCCCACACCTGTGTGTGCATATATGACAGATTCCGACTTTATCCATAATATACATATATACTGTACATAAATACATATACAGGGTCTCAGCTACACTTTTAAATCTACTATGGAAAATGTACCAAGTGCATTTAAATCAATGAAAGCTTATGCAAGTAAATCATTAAAACTTAAAAAAATATGATCTGTGCTCTCAAAATCAAAAATCTATTAAAATGTATGACTATATTAAAGAAAGATTATAAACACAGAGATCTATTCATGTCATGCATAATTATAATCTTTCCCATGGCAGCAGACACATTATTGCAATAGGATACATTTTGTGGTCAATAACTGAACAGTTCACAAATATAGAGCACCCAAAACAATATTCTGCTAACTCTAGTCCTCTCTAGGCAAGGCATGCAAAGCCAAGGAAATCACAACTTACACACACACACATTATATATATATATATATATATATATATATATATATATATTATAATATATATATAATATATAAACACACGCACACATATATATATACACACACATATATATATATATATATTATATATATATATATATATATATACACGTATATACAAGCACAAACATATACAACATAAGAAATGTGATAGGTCATACACTGTTAAGACAACAAATACCCAACAGGACACAGTTAACTGAAAAACAGGAAAGGAGGGTGAACTGATGTACTGAAGTGCTGACTCTCCATGCAATGATATCCATGAGCATGGTATATATGTAAGGAATATGCAATGGAGGGAGATGAGATAAACCACGCTTTTCCTCAGTCTTCTGCAAGCACTGAAATGTGGCACCGTAGGTCAGTGACAACACAGAAAGGCGTTGTTTATATGACAACAGCTAGAGGTGCATATTCCATTTATGCAATACAAGTGATTTTTCCGATCTTAATGTCTCTTTGGGTGTAGCCTGCTCGCCATGTGCATATGATGTTGTACACAACTAACGTAATAGCACATCTGTACATGTTTATAACCTTGTGTTTCTATATATACATATTAACATTTTATCGGGGTCTATAAACATAGTTACAGAACATTGTAAGTGTGGATTTTGAAAAGGTATTGTCCATTTCCCAGTGCAATAATGACACATAGTTGTAACGTTTCTAATGGATGGGCCACTACCAGATACTGTGCAAAGAGACAGTTTAAAATAAATGATAACATGTACAATACACACTCCCCAGGGCTGTCTATTGGACTTGTTTGTTCTTAGGTTATTCATAAAGAGCAGGAGAAACTGGCTAGATGTTGTGTTATCCAATCCTGGGAAATTCCATAATGTTGCTGTATTTATATGCAAATGAGCCACTCACATATATTAATAGCTGCTTTGATGTGCTAATTAGGATTACAGTCTGCTTGTCTGTCTCTGTAGTGACCAAAATACTCCAATATTATCTAGCAGTTAGACCACTCTCCCACCATTATCAAGTGCTCTGAGCCGCACATTCGCACACTGAACCGCAAAATCAATTCTAAATATTTAAATGATTTACTGTAGCGAAGAACTGCTAGTACAATGTATAGCCAGTTTTAATTAATTGATATAGATCTACGTTTTTAGTAATATATATGTGCTCCTTAACGACTAAGTAAAAAGAGATTTCAGTGTTAGGGAGTGTGTGCTAAGAGCTCCTCAATATATATTACATGGTTTGTGACAGGATACATAATATTCGTGAGAGTTGGAGGACAGTGGCTACTAAACGTTGTGCTTTGATAGACCACTTAAAATTTGACCAGTGACTTGGTGGACCTTAAGAGTGCTGAGTGTCTTTGTAGGTCACCTAATTTTTTCTTACTGGTTTTTTAACAACTACTGTAAGTTGTACTATGTTGTACACATTAGCCCATATTATCTAGTGCTAGTGCCTTGCCAAGTTTGTACTTTTTTTCAGCCATTTTTAGTCATTTCCCAGTACTTTGGATGTCCTCATCACTGGAGATCACAGACTACTGGAGGTCTACTGACCACAGTTTGGAACCTGCTGGTTTAGGAGAAATGTGGGGATTTCCCACATTATGTGTAAATGGAATGACTCTTCACCTTTCATTCATGCAAGGAATATTGATTGGCTAGTGCTATGGTGAATAATATGATGTCTGGTTGCACCATTATATGTGTATACTTCACTACTATTCTTTATTTGCCCAAATGAATACTGTAAGTTTACGTTTTTTGCCTACTTACACACAGACTGTTTTGCATAAATACATATATACTTAGAATTTCTGCTCACATAACACAAAGTGAAGGTATATCCATTTGCACGCAATAAATAAGAATAAGTGTAGGGTCCCATTCCCAGACCAATGACACAATATACACATTACAACAAAGTATGGAGGAGTGAGAGTTGAAGCAGAGCAAACCACTGAATCTATGAAACAAGAAGTCGAGAATACAACCTGAGAAAAGGAGGGGGCAGCAATCCAAATGTCCTGGAAAAAAAATGTGTAATTTTTTTCATCAGCCGGCTCTTAACTTGATTTTCTTTTTTTTTTTAAATCATGTAAACGATTAATGTACTGAGCTGTAGACAAACACACACAGCATCCTTGTATATAAAAATTTAAATATACTGATTTAGAAACAATTACAGCTGAATTACAACCTGTCAACATATTATTTATTAATTCTAGTTAAAACATATACATACCAGCATTTAAACTTGTATTATTTTGATTGGATGTATAAAAAAAGATTGGATGAAGAAATGATAATGATATGGGAAAGAAAAACACAAAATGATGCAGCACATGGTGGTCTCTCGCAGTGTTCAGGTTGATATTCAAAGTCCAGCACAGAAACGATCCAATGCCTCATACCTACTAATCTGTGTTCTGCCATATGTTACAATATAGACATAGAAAGAGTAACATGTTTCTTATGGCAAAACACTGTTTAGTAATTATTGGTGAATAGAAACTGAATAAGGTTGTGCTCATTCCCTTCCAATGCAGATTCACTTATTATCCTCTGGCCACCTTTGGGGATTATAACTATGTGATTACAGGAAGAAGGCTGTACATGTATATCATTGTATGCTTAAATTCAGATTTCTTTAAATTAAATATGAACTGAATGGATGCTTTCTTTAATTGGTGTTTCAACAGTTTTGTTTTTTATGTTCCGCACCCCCAGCCCTCACAGTTTACTGCATAAAAGAAAGGGAATGATCTAATAGTATATTAATTATATAGTTAAGAACATTTCATTTTTTTTTGCTCATAATAAAGTCTGCCAAGGGCATCTAATGAAAGAGGAACTAATGCAGTAATAAGAACAAACATGTTTTCAAGATACAGTGGAACCTCTATGTGCTCAGATATGCATCCAATAATCCAATATTCACCACGAAAATTAACATAAATGCATTCAATAATAATGTGATTCTGTATTCAACTGATGTTAATTCTGAATATAGAGGTTTGGATCTTTCCTGTTGGGTGGCCGGGAGCAGTGTCTGTCGCAGCGCAGTGAGGGGCTGCTAGATGGCGCTGTCGACATTTTACAACTTTTCTAGCCTTAAACGGTTACCCTAATCCCAAAACCAATACCCTTACCCTAGCCATTTTACCCTAACCCATGAAACAAAGTTACATTTACAGCTAGCGGCAACCCCACAGGAAAGGTCCGGAGGTTCCACGGCTCACAAAAAATTGCCATGTCCAAATGCTTGCTCCACTCCTTGCCAGTTCTCCTTTAAAGCAAGAATGCCATGTTTCCAATTTTCAGTCACATGGTTAATGGAGCAGTAATATCCTGGGATGTGTGTGTGTTGAGATGAGATATTTGCTTAAAAAGGAGAACTTGCAGGGAATGTAGGAAGCAGGTGATCTTGCTTTCTTGAGGGTCAGCTTCAGGGTGAGTTTACAACATATTAACATCAAATCTATCCTGTAGTCCACAGATTTCCACAGATGCTTTTAATAATTTCACAAAAATAAAAAAGTGTATTG
This sequence comes from Discoglossus pictus, assembly GCA_027410445.1. NCBI lineage: Eukaryota > Metazoa > Chordata > Amphibia > Anura > Alytidae > Discoglossus > Discoglossus pictus. Next base: position 235,024,201 of record CM050168.1, on the reverse strand, counting down.
ATTTTGTTTGTTTCTGGATATCTATGCATTCACACAACCATTCATAACCATACAATGTATCTATGTTACATCAACACCACAGATCTGGAAAACACTACTGAAATTAACTGTTTCTGGATAATGTTTACATCAATTTCTAAACTGACCCTCAACATATATACACTTTTGCACTACAACATTCATAATACATATTGAAAGTCATTAAATGTATAAATTCAGCTTATAACTTCATCTTGATGTATTTATGTTTTTCACCTGTGGTCTAGATGTATTTACTATTTAACTAAGCAAAGTGTATATACATTCAGCTTTTAATGGTCAATTTGATGGCACTTGTCTATTTGTGGCTAGTGCTCCCTTGACTGGTGGTCGGTCACTGGGCACACTAAAATAAGACTGGATTACAACGTTAAAAATCATACACCAGCTTCCAGAATTGAGTGGAATCTGTACATACAGAATGTTTGAAGTTAAAATTATTTTCTAAATTAACAGTATATAAATCTTAAACATTTATTGCATACATAAATAATTATAAGCAACATGTGCGTCTTATGTGCACATCTCCAGTTTGTGACAAAATATATAGGTGGGATGAAATTGTGCACTTATTAGTTATAAGAATACTAGCGACTTACCTGTCAAAAATGACAGGGCAATAAAATTTGAAGCCATGGAAATGCTGTTTGCCACACAATGTCAAGCTTTTGCTACTCTAAGGATCTTCGGCGCTCATTGCGAGCCTCTCCTCTAGTGTAATTTTGCTCCTCTGAGCGATATATATAACTGCAGTGAAAAAATTTAAAGTATACATTTTTATTTTCCATTACTAATTAATACAAATGTATTAGGAAGTGAGAAGCATTAATGTATTCATAAAGTAACAGCAGTGTAAAATATGCTATTTAGCATATTATTTTTAAAATATATATATTTTAATAATAATTAATTAATGACTTAATAAATGAATATACTTTACCTATTTGTAATTAATATATCTAGAAATCAATATCCTGAAGAGCTAACAATTTCTTTTGATTTTCCTGCAGCATACAATGTACTGGCGAGGCCAGACCCTTGGTTTAGTTGTATAAAGCTCCATTTTAGATTTGTAATGTTATTAGTTGCAAGTTAGTTTTGTAAAATGGCGGCGATTGTCTATGTGTTACACGGCTCGCGAGCAGTTTCGGTCCTTTCAAATAGTGTATTTTGTACCTCGTACGTTTCTATGTAAGTGGTACGCATTGTGTTTTAATTTTTTTTCACCTGCTATTTTTTTTTCTCGCAAATTAGGCTTAAATTCATGTAGAACCTTACTCCCCTGACGTCCCATGTTGTGTTTGAGGTTTTTTTTTGCTGTGGTTTTCGATTTGCGCAGTTCAGACGTTAACTTCATATTTCTAAAACCTCTTATTTTTTTTTCTAAGTTACGCACCTCGCAATTTTTTTTTTCTAACTGCTTGGAGGCTAAGTCCCGCGTTTTTCAATGTCTCAACAGTTTAGCTCACCTCGCTTCGCGAGTCTCGCAGGAGCTCCTTCGGCGCTCATTTCTACCTAAGTCCAGCGTGTTTCAATGCCTCAACCGCTCGCCTCGCAGGCGCTCATAGCCTAAGTGCTCCAAGTTTCAATGCCTAAAGCGAGGCTTGCAGCAGATGAGCTCGGAAGACTTCTGTGCTTCAACGACTCGCCGCGCTACTCGTGACAACGATTCGATGTAAAAGCAACAACCGTAGTTTAATCTATCTGGTTCCCACACATAACAACACTTATAAAGGAGAGATTTATAAGAGTTTAGAGATATTACACAAACACTGCACAGCTATTATTATTTTTATAACTAACACATATACAATTGTATCCCATCTATACACAGTACTTTGTTACTTTATTAGTGTTAAGCACTTTGGGAGTTTTTATTTATAAAAATCTTCTTAATATAAAAAAAAATGTGTCAAACTTGAGTCCTAGACACATTCCAAGAGTTATTATAAAAACGGTAAAGTTATCTATAAGGCTGCCGCTCAGTGAAAATCACCGTTTTTATCAATTAAGTGTTAGCATTTTTTCTATTTTTCTTAGGGCACATTCACTGACAAGAACATGGAACAAAGCTGCCTGTGTGACTAGTACACACCACTCTCTCCATGCAGCAGATCATATAGGGCAGTCTCTCTGACCAGCACACGTCACATAGTGTATACAGCTCTGCACAAAACCAGTAGTTACAGAAATATTAAAGGTATCTGGAAGTTTCCCTGTTTTGTTTATCCTTTTCTAATCTAACACAGCTTATATCAGACACACACATTACATTAAGTCAATCTATAGACATACAGATATATTTAATAAAAAAAAAGAGTTTTCCACACCTCCAAAGTTGCCTATACTAACCCTATACTAACTTTCAAGTCAACGGCAGCACATTGCAGAGATTCAGAGCAGCACTACCTGAGCTGCTTCCTCTTGTTGGGGAAATAAAGACTATACATCCCATGATGCTTTGCTGCAGGGATTGAATCTCCAGACACTGCAACAGTGTTGTAGCTGCCTCTGATTGGCCACACTGAATTATGAATTTTATGCTAATTGCTAATTTAGTTTGGATTTTCTGGGGTGTTCCTTCTCAAAATCAACTGCCAGAAAACTGAAGAAATTTGTAAACTCTAGGGTAAGTTTGTTAATGTTTATGCTGGTATTTTTTCTGCACACACTACTGATTCTCTACTATAAAATGCATTCATAATCCAGGAAACTTCCATATACTTTTAAGTTTTTTGTGCACTTTGGAGCTTATGCTATTAGTTTGAATAGGAAACTGATATTTTAACTATAACCAATGTCAAGAAAAATATGTATCTTTATTTTAGTATTTGCAAAATGTACATTCCCTCCACACTTCCCATTTTTTGTTTTAGGCTGGATATGACAATTCAGTACTAATATAACACCTTATAATATTAAAGGACTGTGTGGTCTTTTAAATAATTAAGACTGATACTGAGCAAAATTAAAAAACAAAAACAAATACAACCTTTACATTTATACCTTTCATATGCAATTATTCTTCACATCCAAATCCATTTTATTTTCAGATCTGAATCTGGTACCTTCTTAAGAGGCTGTGCTTATTAAACATTGAGCCAAAATGGCAAATTTCATAGCAGCATGGTTGCATAAAAAATGTAAAAACATTTAAGGCTGTAGTCTTTTTGGATTCAACTATTTTTTTGCCTATTTTCAAGTGTAGTTCTTAAAAAGAGAATATTTTAAATATAGATAGATAATAATAGAAATAATTATACATATGATATATTAACAGCTTAAGGTCATTTTTGACAGGTAGAATGGAATTAATGGCTCACATGTATTCATGACTTTCACCTGACCGCTAATTTCTAGAGTTAAACAAAATTATTCAGGCTCATAGCATTGCAAATTAATTCTGCAGTCATCACAGGGTCTAAACTATTTATGTGCAATAAACACCTTATGAAATCACTAGGCTGCCTCAGCTTTCCAGTTGTTTACCAAGCCAATTAAAATATATTTCTTCTATGTTCAGACAGTAGGTGATTGTGATGATAAAAAATTGAGTAAACATCTCCTATCTTAATCTATTCCTTATTGAACCCCATAATTGTTAATTAGATTAAATAGATTACAGAGGGTTGGGATAAAAGTAACTGGTCTACAAGATATGGTGCTCCATAATGTGTCAATCCAGATGTATACGTTAAGTGTGGGCATATAAGGGGTATTTTATTTTATGTTACACAGAAATTATCATACAGTATATCAAACTCATGTTTCATTTGTTGAGCCTGGTGCAAAGCCTTCCTGTTCATCATTGCAGCCTCTGTGTGTGCCTAAGTGGCATTAGTGAATGGAATCAGTCAAAGACTCATATATATATGGCCAATAAAATAAACTGCATTTTCCACATAAGGCACCTGTTTAAAAATAATAATGAAGGAAAGGTATTGCACAAATGTAAATACATTTACTCCTTTATATATTGTATATGAGAGAGTTACAACTTAATCTTTAAAATATTAAAGCATGTTGCTCTATTTATAACAC
>CM050168.1:235002621-235015121 GCA_027410445.1 Discoglossus pictus | reverse complement strand
TGTATTGGAAGGGAAAAGGAATGTTTAATATACAAATTATTATTTATTAGAACTGAGAGTGTCTTCATTATACATCCACCATAACTAACATGATCAAGGTGGTTTGAGAAAATAATTAGAGAAAAGGTGCTGACTTATCACAGCAATAATTAAATTCAAATAATAGATCATACCACCGTACTAATAGTTTCCATTTTATTACATGTACTATGAGGCACAGAAAATGCTAATATCCATTGATATGATTTGATGGTGCAAAAAGACTGTGGTCACACTTTCCAATAATTGCATTGATATATCATACGGCAAATTGTATAAAAGCGAGTGCAAATATCCAACACAGTCCATTTTTAATTATATTTGGCATTGCCGATCCTGTAAAGCTCAAGGTCCGACGAGGAGCACCCCTTAAAGCAGCAGTCCATCCCGAAAACAAAAAAATATATTTCTAGCTTTGTTAAATAATTATAAGAAATGTTTTTTGATAATAAGTGAATGCCTCCATTGTTGGAACAAGATAGCTGTTGAGCTGTACTATGGGGACCTGAAATGTCACATGAAACGAATGTCATTGCATTCTACTAGCTACCAGAGCAAGTTTAAGGTTAAATAGGTGAATTAATTTTAGGTTTAATAATTTTGTCTGTCAGGAAACTCAGATGTAGTTTCATTATCAATCTGAAAAATCGTATTGAAAAAGACAGCACACTTTAATATTTGTGTCTAGAGCAGGTTTGTCCAGCTCATGTTTAAGGGCTAGTACCATATTTTCATGTTTAAAGGCTAGCACCATATATTCAAGTTATTTCTAACAGGAAAAATATTTCCTGTATATTTTTAAAAGCACATCCTATGGGGTTAGAAGGAAAAATATTCCACCTTAAAGAAAGAAAAGGGGTCTTCAAAGTAAGGAAGGTTAAACTGTGGAATTCTCTACCAAAGGAGGTGGTTACAGGTAATCAATAGATAACTTTAAAAAGGGATTGGGTACATTTTTGAATAAAAAAGGTAATTCAGGGTTATCCTGGATAACTAGAGAAGATGTATTGATCCAGGGAGGAATCCGATTGCCAGTTGCCAGTATCTGGGGTCAGGAAGGACTTTTACTTATGAAACAATTGGCAACGTTTTAATGGGGTTTTTGAAGAATATACCAGAAAATACATTTATAAATTAAATATGATTTTTAAAAATCAAGTGGTTGTGAATAGTTAGGTTTTTGGGTCTCTATGATGTGAAGCTAATAATCTTGTGTGTCCAAAGACTTTAAAAACCTGAAATTGTCCAAATAAAGTCCATAACTGGTTTGGGAGTTGCTGCTTTGAGGTGTGCTCATTTTCTCCTTCTTCAACTTTCCTGACAATCACGTGACACTCTCTGTGCAGTTTGGATATTGATCTACAATGTGATAATTACAGACAGCCACAGTGAAATTCAAACAGACAATGTCAAACACAAGTGCAAATTGTACATGCAGATTCTTTTTTTAATAATTCCATACTGGTTAACCCCCCAACTTATGCACAATCAAGGCAAAAACACACAGTGGAGGTGAGGGTGAGCATGTGGACTATGTGAAAACGGAAAGAAAGGACGGAAAAGGGAAAAAACCACGTGCAAGTATACCTCCGAAACACTATAGGTGGATGAGCAGGAAGGAAGCCGAGCCTGGTGGTGCAGTGAGGGAAAAGAAAACACGGTTAAATAAGGAATGGTGGCAATAGAAGGGTTTCAGAAGAAAATTTTGTAAATGTGGCTCCAGCACTAAGACAATAGCAGGGGCTTCATTTAGAAATACAGACAAAACATTTGAATTTGCTTTTGGTCCAAGACAATAATATTTATGATGCATATTAAGTGGTGGTCAATGGCTCTTTATAATCTTAAATATTATTATGCCTACAAAAGTATTTCTCAAAGGGAAGTACATACATTAAACATGCAAAAACAATCCACATAACATTCTACATTTGCACACAATATAGACAATTTTCGCCAGGCTAACTACATCGATATTATACTCGCAGCAAATAAGCTAGAGTCCACCATTTTGTCCCCAGAATGGTTGCCTTGTGTGTTTTATAGACACCCATTTTTTTTTTTACGAAAATGAAAATATGATTTTTCATATTGATCTGCCAACGAGGGCACTATGATATGGAGGAGTGTAGTGAAGCCAACGTGAAATTTCCTAAATAAGAATAATAATAGGCACAATCAGCACTTTATGAAAAACATCCCTGTGTGCTTCAATTTTTTTTTTTTTTTTATAGACAAATAGATTAACATTTTTAAAGACAAATAATTTAACAATGACAAACAACATTTATTAATTATACTGTGCATACTGTGAATCTGACAGACCATGAAAACAGTAATTGTTCTTTATTTTCCCAGCATTGCATATAATAGGATTTATTGGTCAAACATTTCAAATATCAAAAAAACATTGATTTATAAGTTCAGATATATGTAAAAATAAAACAGGACCTACGTATTGTAAGTTATATATTTTCTTTTGAAATTCCGTATGATCCATAAAGCAATATAAAGAGGTAAGCAATATATATTTTTTAGAATAATTTATATTTGTAGTCATTAAATGTATCCATAGCCCAACGGCACATTAGTCCTCGTTCCTTAATTTCTTATTCAAGAGCAAAATCTTATGAAATTCAACTGCACGGCTCATATCATAATGCTAATCAAGAAAATAACTAATTTAAGCCATTTCTGAGAGAGAAACACAGAGCAACTTTAATATTAGTGAACATTGTCATTTCATTAGAGATGCAATTTAAGTTCTAACAAACATTATTTACTTCTGAATAATTTCGTCTTGCTTTTTTCAAGGTAAACAATTCAGTGTGTTCAAACTTTTTCCACATCCAGCATTATCGCCTTGGAAATATACTTTTGTGTATTGAGGAAAATAATAGTGGCTTATCTATGGTGGGTTTGTGAACCTAAAAGTTGTGAATAATTTCAGAAAAAATAGGCTTCATTCACTAAGCTTTGTGACGGCTAAGAAAAGGTGACATGCCTGTTTGTGCAAAACTGAAGCATTCTCAATATTCACTAAATTACATTCCACATTACTCTTGCAAGTTGCTGTCATGGAAGCATGTGTAAGGGTACTGCATGTAAATACTAAGGGCCTCATTCAATTGCTACTTACTTGAGATCCGGGGCCGCAAGTAGAGATAGCAAGTTACGTTGCTATTCAAATGCTTCCTGCTGGCGTTCCCCCTATTCGGGTTACTTACTGCGCACTACTTTCCCTTACTTTTCTCATAATTGCAAGTTACTTCCCTCAAAGCCTCTGATCTTTCATGGCCGCAACAGTTGCGGCCGCAAAAAACACAAATCGCTATTCATTTGCTCCGATTTGCCCTTCCGTCAAGATACTGGTACCAAGGAGGTCTCGCAAAGATCTTACTTACAAATTGTAGCACTAATTAAGCAAAAAAAAAAATGCAATCCTGTACTTTTATTAGAAGTGATATTGATGTTTGGTATTAGAATTAATTGCACAACATTCTGAAGCTAGCAAATCGGCAAAAATAAATCTCCAAGCCCGTATGACTTTGGAATCAACCTCCATATTTCATTGAAGTCTTACGGGCTTAAATAACAAGTTATGGGCTTGGAGGTCATTCAATCCCGAAAATTCAACATGAAATAAAGTATTTGATTTTGGCGAGGTGTGAGCTTGATAATGTTGTGCTTTTAATTCTAATGTCACCGATTGTGTTCCCCATCATTTACAGTGCTGTATTGAATTATATTTACATTTACAGTGCTCCGAGATTGCGAGTTTGAAACACAAGTTACGGCCTTGTGGCTGCGATCATGTTCAAGCCAGCAAATGCTTTCTGTCGATAACATGGTTTGCGATTATCGGGAAGGGGACTAACTTGCGGGCCCGGCCAATTGAATAGGTAAGTAAAAGTAGAGCTACTGGAGCAAGTAGCCCAAAAGTAGCAAATCGGAAAGTTACTTGCAAGTAACAGCCCCAAATTGAGTGAGGCCCTAATTGTGACCTCCTGATACAACTTCACCATCATTGTGGTAGAGAAATGTCTATTCCTGTAATTGTAACTAATTTTCCTGCAGTATGTTCTTCTCTTATAATAATACACATATTTGTCTAATGACTGTGGCTACATTACAATTGTAATTCTTCTGGGATTTTTTTGTGAGGCAGATAAAATTACTTAGTAGATGCCAATATATAGCTAAAACACAGGAATATCTTGTGTTTGTACTATAGATAGATTAATTTGAAATTAACAAACTAATAGAGTGGGTCGAGAGTTAGTAAATCCTTCATGTCTCTCTACAAATTTCATTGAAATAAGTTAATTTTCTAGTGAAGGTTACCATTGTGTTGTCCAATACATAAACAGGACCAAGTGGTGTGGAAAAGGTTTTACAAGCAGCCACAGTGACTAAAACATATCAAAAACAGATTATGCTGTTTAATGGTGATTAATAAATAAATTAGGCTTTTTACAAGATCGTTCTCTTTTGGTAATAATGTAAAGTTGATCAATATATCTCTTTGAAATGAACATCTTTTTTAAACCAGAATTTCAACATGAAAATGCTGATCCATAGCAAAGCAAGTCACATGATCATCTTTCCAAACAAATCCTGGTCAAGGGAAACAGAATAACTATCGTATTTAGCCTCACTGTGATATTTCAATTCAGCAGCAAATTCTGTAAACATGCAGCCATTTTTAGTTTTTATTTAAAGTACTGGGCAAGTTAAAATATTTAATCTCTCCAACATATGAAAGGCTTGTCATGGGGTAAACCCTAAGGGAATCAATAATAAAAATAATAATTTAGAGTTTTGTTATAATTCTTCTTTTGGTATTGCCTGTTTTTTTTGGGGGGGATTAAGGATAATCAATGGCATACGGTAAGGAACACAGAAGTAAGAATTTACATACATACTCAACGCCAAATTATACAACATATAAGAAAACACATATTGAAAAGGAACAGAAAGACTTTGCAGTGATATAAAGTTTCACAATAATCACTTTGTAGCAGCCAGTCGTTTGGTGGTTACGTATTATGTCATTATCGATGTCTCTTTTGAATGAATAATGGGACTCAAACAGGAATAGAGTAATAATTTCACATATCAGCTACATTTTTATAACAGAACAGAAATTATGGTTTAAATATTTGTCAATTGTAGAATTGTAATCCAAAAAACGCTGATACAAAAAACAGTAATTTTGAGGTTTAGGAAAAAAATAAGTGCATAAAATTGCCTAGAAGTTAAAAGAACTGTATGACTTGACTATATTCTCCAGGTATTGTTTGTATTAGTCTCCGTAATCTCTCCAGCTCAAGAGATTCATAAATGGTTCATAGAAGGTCATTAATACATTGGCTCATTATTTATGAAGACAACATTTTTACTTCTTGAATTACAAATTAAAAACCTTTCCTGTTCTTTTTTCTTTTAATCTATAAAACCACTTTGGACAAGCAATACTGCTCAAAGATTAGTAAGAATATTTAATATTTCTCCGCAATAATAATGTTTCCAAGGTGTAATGTAACAAATGGAAGGGTATATTTATAGAACAATTGATTGTGAAATTCTAAGCATCTATGTAACATTGTAATAAAGTAGCTGAAGATGCTTTTATATTAAAATAGTTTTTATCTCAAGATTCTCATTAATCTTGTACTTAGTGGGCTGTAATTTAGTGTCCATAAAAAATTAATTTTGGGGGCAGAATTTTTTTTAAAAATTCCTTTTGTAAATGAAACACAAAAACAGTTTACACCAAGATCAACACTAACACATATGTTCTTAAACAGTTAGAACAAAACAAACATCTTGATGTCTTGAAAAATTGATATCAGGCGGTTACGATTTATCTGGATAGGATTTCCATTTTACACATACTTTTCAGAGTTGTATACAAATACTATGTGTTTCTATATGGTTAAGCAACGGCCATCCTCAATACAAATTGGTGGTATATTTTGGTCTCGAAATAAAACAGGGATGGCAGAGATCCTGGCTGCAACAACCATGTGTTGTGTTTCAGATCAATAGGAACCCACAAATGCAGATCAATTCTGCACCGTTTACAGAGAAACAAGACTCATAACACAACTTTGTACCAACTGGGTATTTTATACGTAGACTGGCAAAATAAAATGATTAATATCACTAACTTAAACAACTCGGGCTAGGTATACAAAAAGACTAAACAATAAAAACAAATCCCAATAAAACCATGTTTATCTAAATCCATAGATTATTGTGCATATTGTTTGTTCAAATTTTATATTTGTGATATTGCAAACCATAGAATATTGGAAAATAAAAGACAAAAACAAAATATAACATCACAGATATTAGAGCCGTTACTTATAGTCATCAGATAATAATTTGTGGGCTTAATATATTTATCTTTAACATACAATCACCATAGATTATATTATAATTTATTTGAAATTTGGAATATTAAGATCAAATATTATTCTGAATTACATTTCAATTAGAATACCACAAACATTCTGCATGTTCAAATGAAACCCCTGCTAAATAGAGATATATAAGTATAACAAAAATAAATGAAGATAAGTAGGAAGGACTTAATGGGGGTGAACGCATACAGTAGTTGGATTTGGTGCTACTGGCTATAGAAATGAAAAGAAAATGTATATATGAAAATATAAATCACCGAGTTAAATCGTACATTTACTCGGAGAGAGTATCCTTTGTCATTGTCTTGCAGGTGATCTCTGAGATTCTCCAGTTTTCGGTGAAGCTATATGTGGACATCAGAAAATCAATTGAAAATGCATCCTGTTTTCTCAGAAAAAAAAAAAACTTTGTTGCTTTAGTTTAAAACAATATTACTATCATTTATAAAACAATTGAAAAAGAAAAAAAACTTAGCATAATTAATGTAGCATGCATTGTGAAAGAAATACAAATTATATATAGAGAACAGTAGCTTTTTGAACACTCATAAAAATTATTTTAAAAAAGCATTTTCATGCAAACTATAGGTCTGTCCAGAGTCAAGTCTTTACAGAACCCTGTTTAGATGCAAAAGTAAGCACGCTTGAGTACTGATTTGTTGGTATTTTGTGAAAATGTGTATATAAATATATGTGATATCGGGCTATTTAATTGCTATTGTGCATCATGTATCCTGACCTTCATTATTTTTAGAAGATCTAAGGTGTTAAACTTCACACAAATAATGTATTTACATACAGTAGAAGTTCCTATGGTGTTTTGTCATTGTGAACGGGCTTGTGTATTTCAATGAAGGGTCACTCAAGATGGGCAGGTCATAGCAGAAAGGTCAGACAAATCGTGGTCTATTGGAGATGGAATTGGCAATCCACTCTCTGCCTAGAAAATCTTTTGGATAAGCAATAAAAACAACATACCAAAAACACTGTAGTTCCTGGGACAATCCACAGTGCTTTAAAACCCTTACTGTCATTAATTTGGTATGCTTCCAACACCAGTACAAAACATGCTCTCTGCAAGTCAACCTTCAGTGGCAGCTCTATCTCCTCAAGTGCTTCTCTTTGGAGAAGAACGATCACCTCCAACAGCTGGCAAGATCTTGATGCCCGACAGAAGCTCACCAAGTGCTTTAGCTTAACATGGCAGCTTGCTCCACTTGGAGGGCACTGCATCACCATTCTAACCTTTATTCCACTGCTCCAGGAACACCCAAAATACAGACTATGAAGAAAATACGGTATACAATCTTTAGTTTTACAAAATGTAACCTAACCTCTGCTCAACCATATAATTCCGTAAACTGCTAAAGGTTTTCTTGTCAATAAAACATATCCAATACCATGTAAAATTAGTTACAAATAAATGTTTTTTTTTTTTACAAAAACAAAAGTTATGCGCTAAATTGCATTGGCTTCAAAACTTCTAAAAGATTTATCAATAAGTTAAATGAACTTTAACTATGTTGGTAATTGTCACAGAATTTACTTTGCCCTGCTGCGTGGTCCTCAAAATGATTAAAAAAGGAGTTTTAATCTTTGGACTTAACACAAAGATGGGTTAGTAAAGAATTGTCCCAATCACACCAGCTATGCCAGGAGGAATTTCCATTTGGCTACCCTAGGACTAGGGACCAAGAGTGCACTTTGATGTTTTTCTTTTTGGAAATCATTTTGTTACACCTTTATAGATTGTAAGTCCTAGGGACTGGCTAAATTAAATCTAGTGTCACATTGGCAGAGAAACCCTCTAGCTAGATTGTCAGGACAGTTGTTCCCTTAGCCATTTTGATTCACTCTGTTTCAAGTTGGATTGATACTATTTCTGTATCATATATTTTCCCTATTTATTTTTGTTAGCCCTAGAGCTGCCAAGATGAGTTACAGGCTTCAAAAAAATTACGGATTTAATGGCCACCATTTTTTTTTTCAAGCTTGTAACTCGGAAGGCGTTAACTTACAACCTCACACTGCACAGGGGGAGAGGAAGGGAGCCTGTGAGTGAGGTCGCAAGCTAATTTGATATTTTATTGGCGTTTTTGGGAGGTCTGAAAAAAATGGTGGCCTTAAGGCCGTAACTTTTTTTAAAGCCTGTAAAATCGGAAACACATTACGGCCTTTGGGAAAATTATACATTTCCCAAGCCCACATATGGTTTCGCACCTGTAAATGCAAACAGGAGCACAGAGGAGGGAGAGGCCCGTAAAGTAGAGGGGGAGGCTCACAATGAGCACTGAAGGCGCTCATTGCGGGGCATGTAAGTTGTGGATTGGCTGAAGCCTGCGATGAACGGCAGAGCTGCTCATTGCAGGACTCTCGATGAGGCCAGTATAGTAGGGGGGGGGGGGGGGGGGGCTTGTAATGAGCACCAAAGGTGCTCTTTACGAGGCCCCCAAGTTAGAGGAGGGAAAACCTTGTATTGTGTGGCAAACAGCATTGCCAGGCTTCACATTTTATTGCCATAATTTTTGACTAGTATTAGAACAAGCAAAAATAGTTTTAGGGTTTATTTAAGTGCAATTACCTGCATTTTATATTTGATCTGCTTGAAAGTATGCATGTATTTATGATACTGTTGATCACCTAATACCCTCCTCATACCAGACACCACTATTTAACCAAGACCTGTGGATCACCTAATACCCTCCCCTTTCCTTCCTCCTGTTGCTTATGCAGTGTGGTCTCAAATTCTGTTTGTCTTTCCATTTCCTATTTTTCCATTCCCTAGGCCTAATACCCTCCTCATACTCCTCATCTATTTATCTTACTGTTACATTAGGGCTCTTATAATGGCAGAAAAAAGTGTGACAACAGGGCAACCTATCACAGCCCTAATGTAACAGTAAGATAAATAGAGGGACATAGAGCTAGTTATAAAGAACCCAATTAACTGGGTAATTATAAGTGTGTAGAATATAGTGAAAATAATATATGATTATAAGGTATTTTGTGATGGATGCCATCACAGTTAATAAAGATCCTATATGATATAGTATAAAACTATAATGAATATGTGAACTAAGTAGACTACAAAAACAATTAATATAAATAATAACATATAAGTGAAAACAATAACAGAGGGTCTAAAAACCTCCAGAATAATATGGTGAAACCAAGACAAAAGTGGTCTAGTGTAGTGGACAAGATTTATATATAATAAGTATGAGGCTTTATATCCATCTATATCCTAGCAAGGATGTTTAGATCCTGACTAAACTTAATGCAAGTATATCCTTTTATGGAATCCAATACCCTAATAAATTTAATTTTAGATTATCAAAATAGGACTCAAAACTAAATAAAAGTCTTCCAGTTTTTAAATATAGAAAATAGGCTTAAGTCCTAAATAAAGGCCGTGAAATTGAAACCCTCATTTAGACCAAAAGGAGAGAGGGCCTTTAATTTGTAAATCCACTGGGCCTCACATTGAAGGAATTTACGGTCTATATCTCCCTGTCTTTGACTCATAGTGACTTTATCAATGGCAAAAAAGGATAAAACTTTACTTTGATTTTTGTGGTAAAGTCTTACATGTCGTGCAATGGGGGTGTCAAACATATGTTTAATGCTTAGGACATGTTCCCCTATCCTGCGTCGTAGTTGGCGGCTAGTTTTGCCAACATATATCTTATGGCAACTGCAAACCGCTACATATACCACCCCTGTGCAACAGCAGTTAAAAAAAGTCACGAATTTCATTTTTGACCTTTGTTGTTGGGTGTTCAAACACTTTTGTGGGTATAATGTAACTACAGTATTTGCATCTGCCACATCTAAAACAACCTGATACGGGTTTGAGCCACATAGTATTTGGTCTTTTTTCTTTAAAGGCACTGTGTACCAAAATGTCTTTGAGTTTTTTTCCCTTCCGGTATATAACTGAGATGTTAGGTGTTAACAGCTCAGTGAGGTCTTCATCACTTTTTAACAGGTACCAATATTTTGCAATTGACTCTTTAACAGTTTGGGAGTCATACCCAATGTCATTATGCAGCGAATGGGATTTGGACCATTGGAAATGTTTTCTGAAAAGTTTCTTCCATGGAGTAAAGTAGTTCTATTACAATTCCAAGCATATTTAAATGCTGTTTAGAGGCAGTTTTGTGTTTGCCCTTTGAGAAAGACGTCCTGTGTGATGTCGAAACGCGTCAGGCGGAAGCGTCCATGCGGTCCACAGTGGCACGCAGTTAGACACTGGTAGCGTTGCTCTGTATAATTCGCACGCTTTCAGAATAATTTGTACCTTAGCATTTCTAGCTTTAAGAGACGGCTCTGTCCCACACTAATCCATGAACTTTGCTCCAAATGGAAGTGTCTTGTCCTATATGAATTTAATTTAGCACTGCATTTAAGAATCTTGTGTGATAAACCTATCAAACGAAATGTGCTAAAAATCCGTTTGTATGGTCCTGATAGAGGCCAACAAGAAATCAAATGTGCTAAAAACTTTTTGAATATGGCCCTGATAGAGACCTCAAAAGAACTATCATATATTGACTATTGAATATTAATGGAAGTGATGGGATTTACACAGAATTATAAGTGATTGTTCTGTGATTTGCTATGGTCATTTGGAGTGCTTAATTATAACAGTATCAAGCTACCACCATATACTTATTAAAGTGTATACTAGACAATTGAGATATTATTTATCCTATAAGAATTGGGCCCTTTTTAGGCCTTATGGAAGGCTTGCTTTTAATATACCCTTCCTTTCCTTGTTTTTAATATTTTAATCGTCGTTGTGAGGTATAAGTACCTAATAAATGAATATTGTGTATATATTTAACTTACAATTACTTTGTCTAATTTATATCTGCTTCCCTCTCACTTCATTTTAACAATGCCCTCAGTATATGATCTGCCAAACTAAATCTTATTTTTGGGCCTCTAATTTTGTAATGCCTTATGGAAATCTGCAGTGTGTGGCTATTTTGGGTCACATTGCAGATTTCCGTATGGGCCCCAAGATGGAGTGCAGACAATGCATTTCCGTTAAGCTCCTGCTAGTAGGCAGATTTGCTGCTCTTGATCATCTCCAACTCACATCTCAACCAACTATGCATAATATGAATGAGACGCAGAGACCTGCTGACATGGGACTTATCTTTATAAGGGATGCGGAGCATAAACTACAGAAAAGAGACGACTACTTCCCTTTAACTTCTAGGCTGATGTTAATTGACTCTGCAGACATAACAATTTAACTAAAAAATGGCCTCCACAGAGGCAATTATAAGTTTTGTAGGTAATTCAATAGTGCTTAGACAGCAGCTTTTTGATAGGTATCCCAATATGTTTTTACTGTGGTGTGACATAGCACATCTGTCTTGTAATTCTAACTGTTATGTCAGGATCATAAACCAGGTCTAACATTTTGTGAGGGACATGTATAATGATGAGCTAAAAGAGTGGATTATCATGTCCATAGAACTAATCTACTAAGGTTAGTTTGTTGTCCGATTGAACACCTGTATTTTTTTGTAGTTGCTTATGCAAATGAGCCTTAGGGTTTAGGCTCCATAAGGGTGATAGGGGACTCCTTGCTCACTGTGCTTTAGGGAGTACATGTACACCCTGGTGACAAGGGCCAAATAAGTTTGAAACATACGTCTGGGGTTTGCGTTGTTTCCTGTTCAGGATAGAATTGCCTAGTATTTTGGGGCTGCATCACAGTATTGAGTGAGACCAGACTGATATAATACAGGGTATTTATCCCTGTGAAGCACACAAGTAAGCCAAGAGGTTGCTGTCAGAGTGGATTATCATGTTCATAGGATTTACCTATTATGGTTAATTCATTCTCTGATTCAGCACCTCTAATTGGTTGTAGTTGGTTTCTTTTTTCACATAGTATTTTTTCACGTTAATATGTGCCTATTTGTACTAGACTTGTCTCCAATAGAAGTTGTAATAAAAAGAATAGAACAAACTAGTTTACAAAGAAAGAACTGAAGGAGATAAACGCACTCATTT
>CM050168.1:234982621-234997621 GCA_027410445.1 Discoglossus pictus | reverse complement strand
TTAATAGTAAACAGATTCAACACATTGTGAGGATACATTGATATATTTTGTAAGAATGAACCCTAATGTGGAACTGCAACAGACTCCAAATATAAGAAAGACAAGTGCCAAGACAGATCAGTTCATGCAGATATAGAATCTACAATTGAACTGTAGTCATTATCACTGTGTTATTACAGGTATGTATCCATGTGAATTGGGTTATGTGGGAGGCATGATACAGAATTTCAAAGAAAAGATTGAGCAAACAAAATCTATCATCAATTCACTATAATAGGAATCTCAAAATTCAATAACAATTCAGTAACAATTAAATGTTGATTTCCTACAAGGCAGATTTATAAAATATCCACCCCTAGAAACACTCTTTGTTACTTTTAATAATATTCATTAAAACAATCATGATTCTAAAAAGTTAGAGAGGTTCTTAAAAATGGGGTCACTGTAACAGACCCCTTTTTCTCAGCCTCTGTGTTGGCCCATTGAGCTTATTAAAAGGACAGACATCTTGGCTCCAGCCACTGGATAATGTACGTAAACACCACTATTGTAATTATAATCTGCTCTGGCCCATTGTTAGCAAATTAAGTTAATCCCATCTCCCATGTACTCTATCTAAGGTCTGGACCACTCAGACACCGAGATGGCAGGATGTGTATTGGAGGTTAATCCTATTGCTCTCAGGAAGCTGCTGTTAGATCCCAATGTGGATTTTATCTCTTGTATTTGTCTGCCACACCCTCTCATTGTTGTGCTGTGTACACCCCCTCTGTATCTATCCCCTATAAACACTGCTGTCCTTTAAAAAATAATCATATAGAAATTGTATGCTCTCTTATTTTGTTCCTGGTGGCTGCGATACTGAACCCATCTCAACTCTCTAAGTAACCGGTCCTGGTCACTACCACAGGAAGGTTACGGAGACCCCTGGAAGTGCTGATTATTGATGGAGAGACTCTGACTCATACAGAAGCCAGATATCACAGTGCTGATGCAGAGATTTCAAAGAACCCAACGGTCCTTGTGGTTAGATAAGTTGTCGTCTACAACAGGTGGCTACACACTTAAAAATAATTTTCTATGATGTATATTGCACTTTATCTCTATTAATATCTTACTGCTGTGCACATTGCACTTTACTTTTATCAATTTGTTTCACTAAGTGCAATATATTTATATTGCTACTACTCAATTATTTATAGCACTTGAGCACTTTTTTTCACTGGTATTACCCAATATTGGGACTCCATCTTCTTTGGCAGGTTCATAAGTCTTTTTATTACTGTATTTTTTCTCTCCCAGTCGTCAGAGAATCATGATTTTAACCTTCAATTTTAATTGAATCAATAAATGCTAAGTTTTAAAACACATTCATCTTTATATTGTGAATAGGTTTAGGTTGTGCGTTATTTCATAAAGGATACCTTGTTCCTCTTTGTGCTTTTGTATATAACTTTATCCCTAGTAGCACCCCTTTCATACCCAGTTCTTTGTTACACCTGAGCCACCTTTTATTTGTATCCTTAATATATAATAAACAAGATGGGTAAGCTAAATTCCAGTGTAAGGGTTAGATAGCATACCATATAATATTATCTTTAGTAGGTGTATATTACGATATTCTGTAATGCAATTACCATATTCACCATAAATATTTGTTTACAGTTATGATTTGGTTACAGGGTTATTATGGCCATGTGAAAAATATCATCTCTTCCTTGTTTATACAGTGGTTGTCATTTCTTAATTTACATAATGGTGATATGATTGGTCATGGCTACCATGCCACTTCCTTTTCAAAGCCTATGTAAACTCACAGTTTGTTACACAGTATACCTGGCCTGATAAATGGCTTGTTGCCCACACTTGTCACACCAGTGCACTCCTATATGTGCACAATAAAGGTCCACTAAATTCTGAAGCGCTGCAATCTGTTTATTTAACAGTGTATGTCAACTATTATTATTATTAGGCTATAAGGGTTATTATATGCTTTTCAGAGCAGATGCTCAATGGATTCAATTAAACAGCTGCTGTGAGGGTACAGAATATCTCTCTAAATTTATACAGAAAACAGAATTTTATTAATTAAGGGTAACCCCAGCATGCAGTGAATTTCATATTAACCATCAATTTCAAGTTTAAATTAAACTTGCAATTAAGGAAAGAAATCAGCCAGTCTAAGGTATGTTTGCACTAGAAAAGGGTAAAGGAACATCTGTATTTTAAGGCATTGTTTAAATTTACAGCTTCAAATGTGCTGCCCAACCAGAAAATTTTAATGCCAGACCATTTCTTTTGATTTAAAGCATTATGTGAAGCTCTTTGTTCAATACTATCATGTGTTTCAGTGACATGGAGGATGTCTATTGTAGACATAGAGTTTGAACATAGATAAGAATAATTTTTCCATCTAGCGAATAACAAGATAAAAACTCAAAGCTAATTTAGATTTGGCTTTGTCCTATGTCAAGGATAACTTTATGCCTACCCAAAGTATGTTTAAATACATTCTGTATAATTCTACTTGGAGGTTACCTATTAATTTTATATTGCACCAATTGATCTTTACTACCTTTGTTTCCTGAATATGAAATTAGTGTTAACTTACAGTCCTTATATTAGAGCATCATATCCATGGAGACCTATAAACACTTGCATTGCCTGTAAATGGGCATATTGAATGTATAAACAATGTAAAGTAAAGTAAAATAAAATAAAATTGGGTCGTGAGGGAGTTCACTGTATACTCCAAACAAGATACCCATAATTTGGTTTTCCTCACTTATTTCTTCTTTCTATATTTTTGAATTTTATTAGAGCTTCACGAAAATGATTTCAGACTTTAAAATAGCTTTTCCATATTGAACAGTTTTGGTCTTCAATAGTATTGATGAAATGTCAGGACCCAAAGATATTCATTGATACCTCACATTTCCTCATCCTTAATTCAATATCCATTTCCAGGAGGCTTTAAAGGACATCAGAAAAGGTATCCCAAACTACAATTGGGAGAATCTGTCTTGTGGAAACTGCTAATGGAACCCCAGGGTTCTACAGAAAAGTTTGGGAAGATTTAAAGTAAACCGTTTTAAAGTAATTTCAGCAGGCTATAAATATTTAATATTTTTGCATTAATCTATGTACATATATTATGTACATTGAATTACGTTTACCCAATAAAAAAAAACACTAATTTCAATAAAGGTATTTGGAAGTTTCCCTTTGTGTAACTCTTTCTAATCTAACACACCCTACCAGACCCTAGAGCTACCTACAGAAGCATCTGGTACTAACCAATAGAAACACTACATTCAAGTACGTTTTTTTAAGCCTATACTAATTTGCTAATAAGAAACAGGTTTAGATATACTTTTTTCATTGATGAACAATTACTCTCTCCATGCTTCCAATGCAGCGTTCTCCCCAATTCAATAAGGGGGAGGGGGCGCCGCCACAGGTTAAATGTCTCATGCAATGATGGACAACCTATATCAACTGAAGGGCCTCATATGCAGCCCAAGTCCTTAAAATGGCCTAACATTTTTATTTTACTCAGAACAAAATATTAGTAATATATTTATAAGTAATGGGGAGAGGTATTTAGGAGTACAATTTGTTTTTTGCTGGTTTTAGAGAGATATATTGGAAGGTTTTACTTGCTATGTAATATGCCTATGAATTTATTTACTTTTGTGCATTTTGTTTTATTAAGAAGTGCATAAAACTGATGTTTACACAACCTGAAATCACAAAAATAGTCCCTGTATGGTTTGGTCCTCTACAGCGTATGAAGACACAGACTCTGTAGTAGTGTATCAGGACAACGTCTCAGCAGCCTGTTGCAGCATGTTTTATGAGATAGTGTCATTGCCACTGGCTAGGACACTACAATGCATAACTAGCACTGCAGAGTCTGTGTCTGCATATACTTGCAGTTTTAAAACAAAGAACAGAATCACATATATAGTTGTGAGCATGCAAGTTTTTGCTAACGCTTGCGGGCTCGCGTAGCGAGCCAAGGCCCTCGCAAAGCGAGGGCACTGGGCGAGGGCCTCAGTTGCTGACATGGAGCGCCGATGGCGCTCCATGCCAGCAACTGCGACCCTCGCAAACTTCCCGTCGCAACGCAAATAACACGACACACAAATTACGACACTCGCTAAATTTTACGAACAACGCAAACAACATACGACACACGTTCACACACATTACGGCCTCGCAACACTCGGACGCAACTCGCGAACATTACAAAATTCAAAACACAATACATACACACAGCACATACATAAAAAGCTTACCTACAGCAAGAGGGAGCATCCAGGACCTCAAAAATGCAACTTACACCTTCATTTCACTCAAAATAAAAGAGTTTAGACACTAAAAAATTTGCTAAGCGAGAGAAAAAATGGCCGCCGAACAAAACGAAAACGAGGCTACACACGCAAACACCATACGAGACACGTTACCAGACATTACGACCTCGCAAACATCGGACGCAACACGCCGACATACAAACATTTAAAACACAATAAATACACACAACACACACATAAAAAGCTTACCTACAGCAAGAGGAACCATCCAGCACCTCAAAAAACCAAGTTACACCTTAATTTAAATAAAAATAAAACACTTTAGACACTAATAAAATGGCTAAGCGAGAGAAAAAATGGCCGACGAAAAAAAACGAAAACGAGGCTACCGCACTCTCAACACGCAAAACACCACAACACACTCGCAAAACACCACACGAAACTCGAAAAACACCACGAAGCACAGACGGATAATCCGCAAAGACGCATACCACAGATAACCCGCCATTTTACGCCAATGCGGAAGTACACCACTACGCCAACGGTTTCGTCTCGCGCACGCACAGTATTACACTGCACACATTCAGCACGCTTACACAGCAGCTCCACACCACTAATGCTGCAGCAACCTCAAAACAGATTGACAGCTCTTCAACTCAATGCTTCAAAATAGGTAAAGTATATTCATTTATTAATGTATTATATATTTCATTATTACACACCAAACAACATTACAGATTAATTTATTAATGTATTACATCTTTCATTATTATACACCAAACAGCATTAGCTACCTTACAATTTCATTGCCGCAAATAGCTAAGCACATTTTAGAATAACTGAAAACAAATCACTAAAACAAATATGTTCACTGTGTGCAGTGTATGAAATCTCCACTTTATTATAAATAATTTTTAACAGTACTATATTAAAGAAGTACATTTGCCAAACTGAGAATTACATGGCATTAAAACATGTATAGAGAGAGAGTAAAATACCAAAAATGGTATTGAAATAAGTCTAAAATGTAGAGAAATTGTACAGAAAAACAACTGAACAATGCTAACTGATGAAATAATGATTTTTCTGATAATGATGGACTAAAACATGATCCAACAATGTGCAAATGGTACACGCTGTGCATATAGTGCTTATTAAGAGTTGCCATATCTTGGATAAACGTCAGTGAGAGAAATGCTTGGGGACCCAATTATCAATAACAGCTTGCATGGGTTGGCCTTGTACCTGGCAAACCTTTAAATAATATACTGCTGGGTAGAAATGCAGTTACTGCACATCTCAGCCAGCTGATTCTGATGACAATACATTACAGCAGTTTGGCAATGGCAGATGATTCCCAAAGGAAGCCATGTTGGGGAGCACTGCAGTAATTTACGCTGAGTTAGGGAAAGCAAATCAGCACTTTACAAGAGAATAAGTAAAACAGAAAATGGGGAGATAGTGGGATCTGTAATATAAAAACCTTCTTACATTTCAAACTGCTGAAAGATTGTAACATCTACTGCAATTTTAGTAACTTTATTAAAGGGCCATTAACCTAGATTACATGTTAAAATGATCTATTTTTTTAAATTACACTAATTACATATAAACAAAAATCTAAAGTTTCTGTTTACATACAAGTGTATCCTGCCTACTGGCTGTTGCATGAGTAATGAGAGATAGCTGCATTTAAGACTTGATAAACGTTTTTCCCTGGACTCAGTTTACACAGTACTGACCATTTAACTCATAGCTGACCTGTTTCTGTGAGTCCAGCCTATGATGGCTGAACAGATAGGGTTATGGGTTCTTTTTCTTTTCATTTTACACGGACAGCTCCGGAGCTAGCAGATCACTGGTCTGTATTGTTCAAATTCCAGAGAGGCAAGAGAACAGAAACCTCAATTTTCTGCCATAAGAAATTACAAAAATTACAAGGTCTATTCCCTTCAAACAGTACATTTAAGCAGTCGTTACCACTGACTTGAATAGGACACACTTCCCTGCAACCCGATTGGCTGCAGTAATGCAAAAATATGTGGACAATCTATTTCGCATGTAAACTGAGATTTGATTTGATTTCTCAGTGAAAAATGCCTGTATTTTAAAAATTCTAAATACTTTAAGGATATCTTTACTGTGATGTGGTGATAATTGTGCTGAATTAAGTGGTCCTTTAAGGTGCAAGAATAAAAAGACATTTCCATGCAAGTATTCAGGGATGTTCTAATATATAGAATGTAAAAAAATAAGATTTTCCATGCATCATAGAATTCCATAGTCCACCAATGTTCAAATATTGTGAAAATAAAGCTTTAGTTTATAATCTGCATAGTTTTTCAAAAAACATCACAAAAAACATCACAATATTTTATTATATTGGCAAACAAAAGTGGGTTCCATTGGGACTTACACACCTTTGTTCGCCATTATAATAAAATGTTGTGATGTTTTTTTAAAAACGGTCATTAAAACAATGACAGATGGACATATTACACACTTAAAAAATAAACTATAGTCAAAGAACAGTGGTTCAGAGTTTGATTCAGTTCTGCTTCTACAGACTGATTTGCTCTACAGCTTTCTCAAGCTCATTTGCTTTTATCCATTCTAGCTTTTGAATTTATCTTACAGCACTTAGACAGATATCAGATTTCTGACTACCCAGAAAGAGATAAATCTGTCCAAAAACATTCACTGTACCAAAAAAACTAAACTTATGGAAAATGATGAAAAATACATAAGAAATAAATATTGCATACACAGTCTTATTCTTCATACTTATGCATGTGAGGTTTAAACTGTGGGGGGTTTTCAGAGTGTTTTTATTGAGCACTATTTTTACTCACAATTTTCAAAACTACTGGCTTTAAAGAACCACTGTAATTCAGGAAAATCTTCATGTATGTAAGAAACAATATTAGCAGCTGTGTAAGCTAAGAGCCTAAAAAAAAAACGGTTTTAAATTAAAATCTTAAAAGACCACTTAAGAGGTTTTATAAAGGTCTCTCTAAAGAATAGTTAAGCAAGGCATAATCAGAAAAAAAAACCTTTATTGAACTTTTATTGAGCATTTAAACAAACAAAAATATTCAATGTACATTCAATGATTTATCAAGCCCCCCCCCCCCCCCGAAAGAATTAAAGGCATATCTAAGTTTCTGGATTATGAAGCATCCGATAGAGGAAAATCAGCAGTGTATTAAAATTATTTTTTTTGCATGAAAAAAAACCCCAAAATAAACACTAACAAACTCACCCTGATGTTTGAAAATCTACTGCTTGCAAACTCAAGAGATATAGCAAAGTTAACACCCAAGCAAATCCCTGCTAAAATTTGAATAAATTCTTAATTCATTTTGGCCAATCACAGGCAGCTAATACATTTGTATTGATCTGTAAAGCTGCTGGCTTGAAGGTTAGTAAAGGGTTAAAATCCATACCCAAATACAGTGTTTCTTTTGGGAGGTACACTGTGCATATGTAAGCAGATCTGGGGTGTGGGTGTATAGAATGACTGTGCAATGTGTGTATCTAATATAAGCAGCATGTGTTAAATTAGAAAAAGATAAAAACAGAGAAACTTAGATATACCTTTAAGTAGGGTGGCCTAGAGTGTCCCGTGGCTATCAAACAGCCTCATTAAATTGGGGCTACGTTGTAACAAAAAGCCCGTAACTCCAGATTTACGCGTTACAGGTATTAAATTATCCATGTAAAGTTCCTCGCAGCGGGCTTTGAGTGTTAACAATCAGGACGGCCGAGAATAGGCTACGTGCTGAGCAACGTTGAATTTCATGCACGTAAATCCTTTGATCCAACAAGCCCGTAACCGCTTCTTGTTCAATTCAGCTATTAAATTGCAACGTGGTCACTCGCGAGCAAGCAACATGCAAATGGAGCCCATGTGTTCATGAGCACCCGCAAGGGGGATAATGTCCAATACGTAGCACTTGGAATGCAAATAACACCACTCTACTGTACAGTTATTATAATGGAAAGTGATGTTAGGTCTTAGAATGAATAGCACAACATTCTCAAGCCCGCAAATCAGCCCCGAAAAGTACTTTATTTCATGTTTATATTTTGTGTTATATCGATCCCTGCAATCAATGTGTTAATACATATACTGTAACAGAATATCATATTTTCTGCCAAAATTTGGCCAAATTTGAAGCATGCAGCCCTTACGTGCTACATGTTGGACTTACGAGGCTGGAATTTAATATGGCTCCAAATAGGTATACCACAGCTGCAGTATGTTAGTGGGGGTGACTGGAAAGTGCGTGCGTGTACATGGCTAGCAGCGCAGGTCACACTGCTTCCTACTACTAATGTAGGTTTCAGAGAGGGTTTTTAAATTAGCACTCCCCCCTTGGCAGCTTTGCTTTTCCCCCAAAAAACATAATTCAGTAGGTGGAGAGACTTATGCAGCTTGGGAAGAATTATTAAAATATGAATTGCTTAAATGTACAGCAAATGTTTAATACAGTTTTCTCTCTTATCAAGCCCTCCTTAACTTCTTTAGAAAGCCATTTATGAGATCCTTTAAGATATTCTTTAAAACTAATTTATTTTCTTATCAAGTCATACCAATTGTTTTGAGAGCTTTCAAAACATCCGTCTTGTTGGGCTTCAACACTTCTTGCTAGCTTGAAGGGTATGGGGCTGTTGCTAAAAAGGGATGGGAAAAGAAAGAATGGGGGGATTTCTTATTCTTGAAGCATTTAAAAGTTGACACCTATCCTCTCCCGTGCTCAGATGAAGACAGCTTGCAATGCTAAATGAAAGGCCTGCTCCTACATGGATGTATCATTTCCAGGGAGTAACAGATGCATCAGATTTTTTTGTATATAAAGCTTTATTTTTCATGTCTAATTATGCTCTTGATCCGACTCACTTTTTAAACATAATATTATATTTAATACATTTTGGTGCTTTATAATGTGATCTTATTTCACAATTTGAGGTATTTCCCATTTACATTTTTAGATTTAATTTTTTGGATATCTGAAGCTGTAAATCTACATACGGGTATCCAGAAATGTGATGCAGCAAACCATACTACTAAATGTTTGTGAGTTAAAATTGGTATTGTACAGCGTCAAATAATTATGTGGATGTTTTATTGGGAGTGGTACTAAAAAGAAAGAATACTTTTTTGATTATAATATGAATTTCATAATTTAGATATTTTTTTTTTAAATAACTATTTATAGAAACTAAAACAAAGCAGTTCAAATGATGCAATCTATAGAATAATATGCATATAAATAACTATATATAATCTTTATTTATAATCTTTTATTTAAGTTTTATCAAAATTTTACAAAACATAGATATCCCATTTTCATTTAATACAACATTCTTATCACACCCTCTCATAAATATTCCTCATAATAATTCTAAAATTTCTATCCTCCAAGGAGGTTATAGGTTCATTAAATGGTAATATATCCAAAGACACAAAAAAATAATAACAATAAAATAAGAAAAAAAAAGAGTGGAAAAAAAAAGCAAATTTTCCAAAGGGAAATCAGCTCGTAGGAATTCAACTCAAGGTTTGTGCGTGGAGGGAACAAAAGGATCTTATACTTTCTGTTATGTGTTTATATGGTCCACAAAGACCATTTTAATTTATTTTTAAATTGTTTGTCTCTATTGTAACTAATGAAATCCAGTTTTTTGTGTGCATTTCTATCAACTCCTCCTTTTATCTCTTCCCATGTTGGTAAAACTTTCTTTCTTCCAATTAAGAACGATCAATCGTTTCACTACCATCAAGATATTAACGATCATGTGAATCTTAGTCTTATATTTTCCTGAAAAAAGTGGAATAGAATAATTTCTTGTGACAATTCTAACTTAAATTTGATGACTTTAGAAATTTAAATAATACAATTAACCCAAAAAGCTTGAATAATCGGACATGACCACCACATAAGTTTGTGTGATCCTATCTCCTTCAGACATCTCCAACAATTACCTGAATGATTTCATGGGTTAATCAGGGCCATTTTCTTTGGTGTAATACACCATCTTTGTATTATTTTAAACTGGATTTCTCTAAGCGAACTACACTTAATATATTCTTTGGTGATATGAAACGCTCTTTGCCAGATCTTCTCATCCCATTCCTTTTGAAAGTCTTGTTCCCATTTTATCATTCTTAAAGATTTTATATTTTCAGTTTTATATTTTTAAGACAGTTAGTTATAGTTGGCTTCCTTTTAATATCACATAATGATACCTCAAAATCTGTAAAGTTTCTAATATATAACTAGAGTTCAGAATAGCAGTATATAACATGTTAAAAATTAACCAGTACTCCTTTTGTATCTTCTTTTCCTTACAGATTCATTCAAATGTTTTCAAATGATCTCCTTTATATAGCTCTTTCGCCCACTCAACCTTAAGAAAAGGTAATAATTCCTTAGATATCTTATTTATTGGTGATGGAAATTTGATTAAGTTTAAACTTTTATTCAGTCCATGCCAGCTGTTAATTAATACTCTGGGCATCTTTGGTAAGTTAATACCCCCCCCCCCCCCCCCATATGCTTTATCCCAAAATACAGTTGCTAGATCCTACCATTGTCAAATATTTAGGGACATCATGCTCAATATTATATTTCAGGATGTGGGTTAAAGCAATTGCTTCAGAGTATTAGATAACATAGGTGCTGCCAAGTCCCTCTAGAATATACTTTTGTTGTAACATCTTTTTTAATTCTGGGCTTTTTATTTTTATATATAAAGATGTCTATTTTATTCTGTAACTCATTTAAACTATAAGAATTTTGAGAGGTATACTTCTCACTATATACGGTATGTGATTTTCGGTAGCATCGTCATTTTTATCGCTGATACTCTTCCTAACCATGTCAAATTGAGTTTCCTCCAATTTGACATTGTATTATTATAATCGAGATTTAATATCTCAAGATTATTTTTTATTAAATGATTCAGGTTTGTAGTAAATTTTATGCTTAAGTATTTAAATGCATTTTCATCCCAATTATATCCAAATTTAGCTTTCAGTTGTAATTTTTCATTTATTCCCAGATTTCTTATCATGACTTCTGATTTTGGAATGTTTGATTTATAAGAAGAAACTTTGCTATAGGCATTTATTATTTTATGTAATTCATGTAAATATTTTGTAGGATTTGTAAGAGTAACCACTGGGTAATCTGCATAAGCAGTAACTTTATTATTCAAAAAGCCAGTTATTATACCTTCTACCTCTCTACTTGTGCTAATAGCTTCTATCAGAGGTTCAATCATTAGTACAAAAATAAGTGGGGAAAGTGGACACCCCTGTCTTGTTCCGCTCAGAGACATTGGTGTTTGTATATATAGCTTTTACTGCTTGTGAACTAAACTCTCCCAAACCATATTTATCCAAAACAAATTCAATAAAGTCCCAATTCACCCTTTCAAACGCTTTTTCTGCATCCATCGATAGGGCTACTAAAGGGACTTTTTGTATAATCGATGATGTTAATTAACCTCCAAGTATTATCTATAGATTGGGTCACCTTTATAAATCCGGTTTGATCAGAATTAATTAAATCTTTCATAAAGGCATTTAGTCTATTTGCTAAAATGATCAAATAGATTTTGGTATCCGTATTCAATAGAGAAATCGGCCTGTAATTGCAGCATCTGCTATTATCTTTTCCTTTTTTTAGGTAAGTTAACAATTGCTGCTTCTAAATTTTCCGCAGGTGCTTTCCCTGTTAATTGTATCTCATTAGCAAAGTTCTTTAGATGTCTACCCAATGACCCAACATATGTCTTTTAATAGATGTTTGTGAATCCATCAGGTCCCGGTGATTTTTCTAGCTTTAAATTCTTTATACTTTCTTGAATTTCTCCTTATTTCTTCTGTTAATTTACCAAGTTGCTCTTCTGTTTTTTTGGGGAGGGTTATCTATCCAAAAAAACTTTGCATTTGGAGATGGGAAGGTTTGTTAAATCTGGATTTCTCCTCTAATCTATATAAAGATCTATAGAAGTCTTCAAAAGCCTTACCAATTTCCTTTGGATTTCTAATTATGTGGCCATTCTCATATAGGATCTTTTCTATAATGGTAGATTTATTTTTCCCTTTAAATTTGATTTGCTAAAATTTTTCCTGGTTTATTGTCTGAGTGATATTTTTTTTGTTGTTGTAGCCAAATGAAATGGGCTTGCTGTAATTTCTTTATTTCAGCCCGAGTTTGGCCAATCTCTATCGTTCCTCTGGAGGTTGGACAAGCTTTATTTTGATTTTGCTAATCCATAAGTTTTATGTAAAGTTTTTTTTGGGGGATCTATTCTTCACCTGGTTTGCCTTATTTTTTTCATATAAAGGGATAAAATGATCGGAGTATGGTCCGACCAACTAATTGGTCCTATTTTAATTCTCTCTACTAATTCCAGAGATGTATAATCCAATAAAAAACAATCTATTCTACTACATGTTTTGTACTTAGTACAGTAGAATGTGTAATCTAGTTCCATTGGATGTAAGGTTCTCCAACCATCATATATTTTATGAGTCTGAAGCAGTTTTTGGATACTTTGTGCATCTTTTAATATAACTTGATCAGGTAATGGCTTCACTATTGACTTTCTATCTAATTTTGGATCAAAAGAGATATTCAGATCTCCACAAATTACCAACTGGCCTATCTTAATTTTATCTACGTATATGTTTAATAATTTTTTTTTAAATGTATATTGACTTATATTTGGAGCATATAAATTGGCCAACGTATAGTCAATATTGTTAATTTTGCCAACCCAGATAATGAACCTTTCTTCTGTATCAATTCCTTAATATTTTTCAATTATAGCATTTAAAAAAACAAAAAAAAAACATAAATACACCTCTGGCTTTTGAGTTATAGTTTGATTTTTTTTTTTAATATCATACATTTTATCAGACAAGTTAAATATACTGTTTTTTTTTAATATGTGATTCTTGTCCTGATCATGTAGAAAGTTCATAACTATCAATCTCTTTGCCGGGGAATTCATTCCCCTAACATTTTGGAACAAGATTTTAAAGCTCAGAGAGAGGGACTAAAAGGCTCTTTCTTTTGTGACATTCTATCTCTATTCCTTTGGTTATTCAATTTCATTACAAATAATGATAGTTCTTGTTCAGTTCTCTCAGCAGCCCTTCCAAAAATTACCACAGCCACCCATCCTACAAGGTTATCCCTCAAAAAATAAAAAAAAATAAAAAGAACACTAAGATATATCGCTCTCCAGACAGTAGCAATAACATAAATACTGTCTAAAATATGATGACACCAATCAGTCATGAAGGGAGAAGACCGACCAGTCTGCTGTTTTGCAGTTATGAGTTACACAGAACATTTACTTAGTTATCCGTTGAAACCTAAAATTACAAAAGATATTACATGTGTTAAAAGTGATTTAATAGTCATGCTTTGAATAAGGTTTTAAAATACAATCTGACAGTCTTCTCTTTATTATCTCCTCCTATCTAACCTTTAAACTATGGGAAAATAGTTTAATAAATATAGAAAAAATATAAAATATTAACATTGCAAATCCATTTGTATTTATTAAGGACACTGTTAAATTTATACAATAATTCAAATATATAAATTCATTTATGCTGATTAATTACAGTATCACTGTGGTTATACTTTTTTCGATATAGTGTTTTAACTAAACATGATAGTGTGAAAAATGTTATTAGCAAGCAAAAGAACTAAACAGCAACTGCACCTATTAAAACTTTTACATGCAATTACACTCTATTACTTCCTGGGGTGTGTGTGGGTAAACTAATATGCTTTCCATTAGTGCTACTGGAAGCACAGGCAATAGTTACAGCCACTTTCCCATTGTTCATATACAAATTTTCTTTGTGTTCAAAGTCTCCTCCCACCTCAGGAAGTTGAGCTACTAAATGCAAAATGGCAGACTCTACAGCAGATGCTGAATATTTTTTTTTTCCCAAAATCATTTTGCACATTTTTAAGTAAGGTTTTTCAAAACAGTACATTTAAGAAATAAATACGACCACAGTGGACTTTTAATTAATTTGGCTTATTCTGTTAATTTTTCCTTTACTTATAACCTCATAAAGACAATAAATGTGTTATGATTTCTAATTAATTACTAAAACATTATCAAGAAAAATAAAAGAAAGAAAAATAAAATAAAAAATATTAATGTGTAAGCTATGCATTACAGCTCTCAATTCTTTGGTCCATATAATAATTCTTATTAACGGAGGCATTCTTGATCGCCCTATTACAACTGACAGCTGTCTTGTGTGTTTTTCTTTTTATTCACTGGATTTTATCTAAAAAATTAAATGTAAATAAATAAGTTCTTATTTTTTTATACAATATATTATATTGTATTGTATTTTTAATACCAATATACCGTAGTATATTGGTAAATCCACTAAAATATATCAAAGTATATTCATAACTCCACCATAATGTAACAAGACAAATAAATGAAAGCACTTTGAATAGTAATATAATTTGAGAGAATACACAATTAAATGACCTATACTAAGAAATGTTTTATATGCTTATTTATATAAAATACTATTTATTTCACCAGTACTATTATATGGATGCTCAGTATATGAAAGGCATTAATATTAAATGGCTTGATCCAAATGTTATAGAGAATAGTTCTC
>CM050168.1:234960121-234975121 GCA_027410445.1 Discoglossus pictus | reverse complement strand
TGATCTTCATAGAAAAAAAAATCAGACATGTTTCTCCTACTAAGGTTTTAATCTCTAGAAAAAGCATCTGTGAGCGAGTAGTGCACACGTTTGATGCATCCATGTCTTGGGTGGATTTCTATATCAATGAATCAATCAATTCATTAAATCAGCAGTAATGATGTTTGTAATCTTGGCTCAGGGTTTTCTTGTCGGCTGCTTTGTTTAATGCCTTTGTAATGTACACTGAAAGCAGAATGTTCAGAACCTATTTGGAAAACTACTATTCAAAACCACAGTATAAAAAGGAGTGTTTGTATTATTTTTTTTTTTACATTTAGGGGATCAAGGAGTGACAGAAAAACCTCAATTTCTTTATTATAAATAAGATTAGATAGCATTGTTAAATGGCATTGTGAGGAAGACTGTGCTGTGCACTGCATCATGGGTTACAACACTGAATTATCCTGATTTACAACCTTTTTCAAAGCCATTCAGTAGCTTTGGTCCCTGGTGATTTAACAGCAAAAAAACATACAAAAAAAATAAATAAACAATATGCTGACATCACTAAAGATGCTGTCCCTACACATGACCAGGGTAGGGTACTGCTAGTGATATGAGCAGTGTGTACATTAATGGGCTATTTATCTTGCTGTAAAAGTGCTCTTTATGGTGTGAATGAGAACACGATTGTATGTTAAAATATAAAAAAATGTAGTTACACTAAAGACGGCTAAGAAATCTAAAGTCGTAATTGTATGTTTACATACAAGTCTATCCTGCCCACTCCCTGTTGCATGAGAAACAGCAGATTTTATGTGCGTGCTGTGAATCTTTATGTTGTGATTGATAGGCACAGCATCCTGTGGGCTCCGTACACTGCAATGACCAGTTAACCCATAAATGACCTGTTTAGGTGAGTCCAGCAGTCCATGCCTGCACAGATAGTTTTGTTAAGGGTTTAATTTTCTTTCTTTTGATCTCAGCTCCGGAGCCAGCTGTGAACTGGTCTGCATTGTTCAAATTCCAGAGGCAAGAGAGCAGAAACATGAATTTTCTGCCATAAGAAATTACAAAAATACAAGTTATGTTTCCTTCAAACTGGAAATGTAAGCAGTCGTACCATTGATTTGGGACACACATTCCTGTAACCTGATTGGCTGCAGTAATGCAAAAGCATGTGGGCAGTCTATTACACATGTAAACACAGAGTATGTTTTATTTGATTTTTTTTGTGACAAATGCATGTACTCCAAAAATGTAAAAAGTATATCATCATGCTTTTAGAAGATCTGTATCTGTTATATTGCTCTAACTGTAAGTCAAGAGAAACAAAGTGAAGAATGAGTTTTCAGTATTACAAAAAAGAAATAAGAGAAAAAATAAATTTGTGTTTTTTAATTTATATATTTAAATTTTCTTAAAAAAACGTTAAAGAATGTGACAGAATACTGCAAGTCCCAAGACAATTAAATTCCTACAATGCTAATTACTTGTCAAAAATCTAAAGTAATACTTCCATTCTAGGATATATTTACAGTATGTGCCATCCAATTTAATAATTGGAGTAAGGAAATAGCATAGCATTTTGTGCCCATTCATGTCAAGAAATATTAAAGGCCTAGGCAGTTATCCTAATGATGCTTGATAAATTGGTGCTTTTACAGCAAAAATAAACATACGAGTCTGAGGCTGAACCCGGGGAAATATTTCATATACGGAGCAGATTTGGGGCAATTCCACAGTTGTCAAGTAGAAAAGACCCTTTGAAAGGCAGATTTTAAAGTCAGATAAGATGACATGGGGGAGCGCTTCATACAGGTATCACATACCTATGTAAAATATTTAAAAGCCAGAAGTACACATTTTAGAAAGTACATAAATATATGTGACTCGTCGTATTACACCCTTTTATCATCTTCCCCATTTCTTGAAAATCACATATTTGTTCAAATGTTCCTTAGTTATGCCTCCCCACCTCTCCACTCCAATCCATATTTAATGCATCAGCTAGATTCATCAACCCTACTTAACAATCAATGTCGGCATAACTTCTCTGTCAGTCACTCCAATAAGTTCCCATAGTCTCCAGAAAAAAATAAAAAATTATGACCCTAATATATAAAGCACTAAACAACAGTTTACGACATTTTATCTCTGCTCTCGCCTTAAAAATACTCCCCCAACCGCCCTCTTCGTTCTGCTATCGACCTACTAATTTCCTCCTATAATTCCGCCTTCAGGACTTTTCCTGTGCTGCCCCTATTCTCTGGAACTCCATGCCTCACTCCACTAGACTATCCTCCTGCTTTAAAAATGCACTAAAAATGCATCTGTATAAAGAAGTTTATCACCTCCAGCCTTAAAATGTAGAGCACATCTATCATCCTTCTATACCTCATGTGTACCCTTTAGAATGTACATTTGTTTTGTTTTGAGTTTTCAATCTTGTGTCTGTGCTTTTGGGAAAAACACTATGTACAGAATATGTATGTGCTTTACAAATAAAGGATAGCACCACAGGCCAACAAAACACATTTTCTTGGTGTCCTGGTTTTTAGGCCTGTGCGTGTGGTTATTTGGGACTCTGAATCAGAAATTGCATTGGATAGACCGCATCAGCTCTAGTTTCTTAGATATAGATATGGAATAGTAGAGCCAAACATGAACATTGGGCAAGAAACGATTGGCCTCCAACTGAATATATGTTTATTGGAGGACAAAATGTAATCAATGAACCGTTGGTAGCACTAGACAGAATCATACTGCCACCACTACATATAAAGCTAGGTCTGATGAAACAATTGGTAAAGGCTTTATATAGAGATTATCCATGCATTGAATACATAGGGCACAAATTACCTGGACTTACCATTGAAAAACTGAAGGCAGGAATTTTCGGTGGTCCACAGATCAGACAACTTATAAATTACTCACATTTCATAGCATCAATGAATGAAATCAAAACATTTGTTATCATTGTGAAACACTTTTGTGGCAAAAAGAAGGCAGACAACTACACACAACTAGAGGATATGCTATTTCATTGCAACAGGCTTGGCTGGAACATAAGCGTTAAAGTCCACTATTTTCACAGTCACTTAGATCGGTTTTCAGAGAACCTTGGTAACTTAGGTGAAGAGCAATTTGAAAGATTTCACAAAGACATAAAAACAATGGAAGCCAGATATCAAGGAAGATGGGAGGATGGCAGACTATTGTTGGAATCGCATGCAGGATTGTCCTGGCAGTTCATATTCTTCTCCTGGCATTTCCCACTCTCGGAAGTCTTACAAAAGGAGCTTCTTGTGTGTCAAATGACTGGAAAGTTTGTATCATAAACCAAAAAGGGGTATATGGCATATGTTCTGATTCTGAAAAACTAGAGCCGATAGGGGGGAACTGATGCCATTTTTTTTGAATCAGCAGGTCAAATATACCCAGAAACAGGTCTAAAATTTGAGGCACCAAAATGTGTGTTGGCCTGTGTAATAATAATAATAATAATAATACACTGTAATTATACGGAGTGCCTGGTACTTTAATATTTCCATATAGTCGAGGTTGAACCTCCATGTCCCTGTTCAAAACAGAGGCAATAAACATCAGTGTCACGCAACAGAGCTTTAAATATTTTAAAATATACACTTAAGGAACACTGGAGTCACCATATGTGCTCTGCACATCAGATATAATGTTGGAAAGCATGTGGAAAAAATGCTTTCCTTTTTAAAATGGTTAATAAATTATGAGCTGTAAAAGTTAGCAGACTTAAGCTGTTTCTGACTCATTCCAATCTGATAGAATACATAATGCGCTACGGCAGCCTGTAGTTAGACTTGGGATTGCAGGATGTAGAGAAAAACGGTTTCCAATATTACCTCTATGTTAAATATGCTGTTATTTTTACCTGATAGAACATAGCAGTGCTCAATGCCAAGCAGCAGACGCAAAGGCAAGTAAAATATTAGCATGTATTAAGAAGGGTATAGAAGCAAGGGAAGCAAATATAATTCTGCCACTATACAAATCCCTGGTACACACTCATTTGGAATATGGAGTACAAATTTTGGGCATCACTTCATAAAAAGGACATTTTAGAGCTGGAAAAAGTACAGAGATGGACAACAAAACTAATAAGGGGAATGGAGGGGCTAAGTTATGAAGAAAGACTAACAAAATTAAACATATTTTCCCTGGAAGGCGTTTACGAGGGGATACGATTACCTTATTTAAATACATGCAGGGTCAATATAAGGCTTTGTCAAGTTAATTTTTTGTACTAGTCCTAGATAACTAGAGAAGGAATATTGATCCCGAGAAAAATGTGATCGACAGTCTCTGGGGGCAGGATGAGACAATTCGCAATTTCTCTGGATCCATTAACAATTATTAACAATTAATCCACATATTAAAAGGGTCAGAATAAATCTAAAATGGTTGAACTTGATGGATTAACAGTCTTTATTCAACCTCAAATACTATGAAACTATGTATATGGATCTTTAACCTAGGAGAACATGTATAAGTTTGAGGCCTGTATTCAATTCCCTTCTCTGTCACTTTCGTAATATACATAGTCATTTTTATTTTATTCTAAATTATAAAATTATAATTTAATAAGTAGTTTCATATATATGCCATTTTTTTTGTCTGTGCAATATTTTTTTTTACAGTTATACAACAAACAATTATGTTGGAACCTCTTGAAAGCATTTTTAACAGGATGCAAATGGTACTAATATAGTAAGAATTAGTCTTTGATAGTTGGTAGACATATTGCTTATTGAGAATCTCAGTACAGAGCCCAATGGACAGGGACATTTTGTTTTATTTATGCAGTTTCTATCTTTCTTATAGAATTAGTACTTTTTATTTTCATAAGACAAAACATATACATGCTGAAAAGGGTGGTATGAGCCAAATGTGGGAGTTTTAATGCTTTTAAAATAATTATTTAATGCTTTTAAAAATGTATTTATACTGAATAAAAATGATTAATGAAAATATTTAAAAGGGATTAATAATTATTTATACCAAATAACATTTTTAATGAAAATAATTAAAAGGGATTACTGTATATACTCGAGTATAAGCCGACTTTTTCAGCACATTTTTTTTATGCTGCAAAATCCCCCTCGGCTTATACTCGAGTAAAAAAAAATCTCCCCCCCCCTTATCATCATCATCCTCCTCCTCCTTCCCCCCTCCTTATCATCCTCCTCCTCCTTCCCCCCCTCCTTATCATCCCCCTCCCCCTTCCCCCCATCCTTATCATCATCCCCCTCCCCCCCATCCTTATCATCATCCTCCTCCTCCTTCCCCCCCTCCTTATCATCCTCCTCCTCCTCCTTCCACCCTCCTTATCATCCTCCTCCCCCCCACCTCCTTATCGTCCTCCTCCTACTCCCCACTTATCATCAAGAGGTTGGAAAAAATAAATCTTAACAAAGCCCCGGGTCCTGATGGAATACATCTACGGGTACTGAGGGAACTGGGTTCTGTAATAGCCAAACCATTATATTTAATTTTTCAAGATTCACTCAACACAGGGTCTCTACCAGATGACTGAAGAAAAGCAGATGTGATACCTATATTTAAAAAGGGAGCAAGAGCAAATCTGGGGAATTATAGACCAGTGAGCCTCACTTCTGTAGTGGGGAAGCTTTTAGAAGGGTTAATAAGGGATAATATACAAGAATATGACTATTTGAACAGGATTATAAGTAGGAGTCAACATGGATTTATAAGGGATAGGTCATGTCAAACAAATATAATTAGTTTCTATGAGGAGGTTAGTAGGAACCTGGATCAAGGCAACTCAGTGAATTTAGTCATTTTTGCTGATGACATGAAGTTGTGC
This sequence comes from Discoglossus pictus, assembly GCA_027410445.1. NCBI lineage: Eukaryota > Metazoa > Chordata > Amphibia > Anura > Alytidae > Discoglossus > Discoglossus pictus. Next base: position 234,969,276 of record CM050168.1, on the reverse strand, counting down.
AAGGTAATTAAATCAGATAATGATGCGCTTTCCCTCTAAAGGGATTTATATAAAACTGAGGAATGGGCATCTAAATGGCAAATGAGATTTAATACTAATAAATGTAGTTATGCATCTGGGAAGGGAAAATAGCCATGCAATTTATTATCTTAATGGAGCAAATCTAGGTGCATCAAATATTGAAAGGGAAACAAGGTAACAGTGCTCAAAGCCAAGCAGCAGCTGCAAAAGCAAATAAAATATTAGCATTTATTGAGAAGGGTATAGAACCAAGGGAAGCAAATATAATTCTGCCACTATACAAATCTCTAGTACGCTCCCTCATTTGGAATATGGAGTACAATTTTGGGCACCACTTCATAAAAAGGACATTTTGGAGCTGGAAAAAAACTAAGGGGAATGGAGGGGCTAAGTTATGAAGAAAGACTAACCAAATTAAACTTATTTTCTCTAGAAAAAAGGCATCTAAGAGGAGATCTGATTACCTTATATAAATACATCCAGGGTCAGGAGCTTTTTGTGCCAAGAGGTTTTCAACTGACAAGAGGACATCCCTTGAGGTTAGAAGTAAAAAGATTCCACCTTCAAGAAAGAAAACGGTTCATCCCAGTAAGGGTGGTTAATATGTGGAATTCTCTACCAGAGGAGGTGGTGACAGCGGATTCGATAGATAACTTTAAAAGGGGACTGGATTTCTTTCTAATTAAAAAGGGAATTCAGGAGAGAGTATTGATTCAGGGAGAAATCCGATCGCCAGTATCTGGGGCAGGAGGGAATAAAAAATTTTTTCCTCTTTGAGACGATTGTCTAAGTTTAACTTTTTTTTTTTTTTTTCTGTTTACCTTCCTCTGGATTAAATAATAATAAAAAAAATAAAAATAATTAAATAATTGATTAATAATGAATTTACAAATAATTAATAACTAATCTGCATATTGCAGATCAGAGATCTTAAAAGGTTGAACTTTATGGACTGAAAGTCTTTTTTCAACCTTAATTACTATGTAACTATGTAATTATATCTTAACTATTTAAACAATATGAGAACTGTAGAATACATATATTTCAGGTCCATGTTAGTGATCTATTTTAATAGTTGTAGACCACCTACTCTCTTGGTCAGATTTTCCATTGTATTTCTTTTAACCAAAAACAAATGCTATTAGAAAATTAATGCAAACTATTAATAGTTATCTAACTTTGGAAATAAATTGTATTGGAATCATTTTTAATAGGGATTGGCCTTTAAATGGACAGTACTAACACTTACCCAACCAGTACAACAGGTAGATTAAATCATTTCTTCTTCTTAGACTCAGTGTTTTACACCCGCAATGGAGAAAATTAGCATTTAGTTGAGATGGATTGCAAAATATTTACCTCTTATCATACTATGTAATTTCTTTTGTATATTTTATCTCTTTCACAATAATGTATTTGTATCACAAACAGTGAGTTCTAATACTGAATATGTTACAGTTGTATAGTATATTTCAGGCAAATATTGCTGGACTTAGAAAGCTGAACCTATAATAACTTTATCATGGGAATAGATTTGGGGAATTGGACTTCCTGCATCAAAAAGTCTATAAGGGGCAAAACGAGAACTTAAACAGAGAAGAGATTGAAGTCTCATAAAACATATTTTGTTAGTCATTAAACAATGTTTTTAAGAGATTTGTGTTGTGTTTTCAACTATATCAACCAATAATAATATGAGAGCAAGATAGTATTTTTAAACTATGAAGTTTTAAATTAGAGTGAATGCCTCATCCATTAAACCTTGAATACATGGTATAATATTTTTTAGAAACACTTCTAATTTATTCTATTACATATTTTGTTTACATTTAGAGCTTTTTTATTTATTTGTATTTTCCTATATCTCTGAACAGATGCACACGGGAGCTCCAAGGACTGGAAACAATGCAGAACATTAGCATATTTGCATGCATATTTCTATCAAAACTGCTGAACAGGTAAATATAAAAATCTCCTTGCTCATAAGAAATGTGTGTGGATTTTCCTTGTCCTGGGGGAAATCAAGCAGCCTGCATGAATATGGTCCAATCAATGAACATTATGTCACAATGCATGCGCCCATTCAGTATACTCTTTGCTTTATAATCATGGGAGATGTAGAGGTGACATTGCTTGGACAGGGAGACTATTGTTTTAAAATGTAATTGCATGAATACTGTAAAATGTTCAGGAAATACAAATCAACTCTGCCATGTATTTTATTCCCCCAAATCACAAAATCAAATAAAAGGTCATTTAAAAAAAGGCTTCTAACATTGCTACAACAAAAGTAAGGGCAGTATATCAATGACCTTACTGCAATCTGAATCAAACATGTGAATGTGCTGGAATGTGGATTTATTAATAAATTATTTCATAACAAAGAGCTTGGAAAATGAATACAGGAGATTTTCCAAGTGGAAGAGCGAGTTATTACATTTCAGATTTGAAAGTTGAGGATAAACTAAAATGATGTAGTTCAGCCACCCAGCCCAGAGAGTGGAGATAATTGAAATAAAAAGCTTAGAATGATGTTGATCACTGATCCACTGATTAATCCATCTGACCTATGTGTAGACCTTAAAGGATGAGGTCACTAGTTGAGCTCTGAATCATCAGGCAGAGGGTTGAAAGACATGTGGAAAAAAGTGATTTCCTTTACTACTGCTGAACTGATGGAGTTAGAGACAATTTAGTTTGGGGTAGTAGATTATTAATAAATTGATGCATTTGAGGCATTCAAACCTGCCCAAGCTAAGACAAAACAACCAGCTGAGCAGGTCTGTACAGCAAGTCTGTGTGTAAGCTGTAAACATGGGTATAAGACCACTTCAGATTGCAAGTGTTTATTGCATGGTGTACAGCAGTGTTGATGAGCCATGCGTCCCTTTGATGACTACTTAGAGAACTACAATTAAGTTGAGAAACATTTTTGTAGAGAACTAGGCATCACCGCTATTACAATTAAAGAATCTAATTTTGAACATGATTACTTGTCAATGTAACAAGAACAACAACTCAAATATTCAACTCACAAGCCCACATATGAAATCTAATGTATAGCAACAGCAAGATAATGCCTTGGAGGTTCGAAAATATAAAATATATAAACGTAGACTAGAAGGAGAATTTTAATCAGTTTTTGTCACCTTCTCTAATTTTATGCATCAATTAAAAAAATATATTCTAAGCTTACAGTTATTCCTTAAAGGAAACCAGTATCAAAAGTAATAACTTGCAGAAAGGAGAGGGCTTCTAAAGTACTGAATAGTTTATTACTAAAACATTTTACATTAAGATTTTCTGTTTTAAATGACAGTAATTCATACCTGCAGTTCACACAAACTTCTAATCAGTAGTGTAATACAACCAGCCCTACTGAAACATTACACAATTCAAGGATTGTTCAAAAGGAAATCTTAATTAGAAGTAAGACCTGCATTCAATGCAAATTGTTTTTTGTTTTTTTGTTTCAATGTATTATAGTGATGAGTCAGTGTTTAAGTAATCTGAGTTATTACGCCATCAGGCATTTACCATAAGTATGCTATTAGAAATTGAGCTAATTTGTATATTTAAAAAATATGTTTGACACAAAATGAACAACACTAATTACAATAATGGATCTAGAAAGTTGGGTTTAATCAATGAAAGCAACAATAACTAGGGCCAAGGATAGAAAAAGCCCATGGCCCTGGGACGACAGGTTTTTACAATGGTTTTACTTCTTGCGAACAATTTTCATATATATAAATTATTTTTATGTATGGACTTCCTAACTGGCTCCTAGAAGGTATATTTATATTATCTCTGACTAGGACTGTATTTTAGAAAACTCATTGATGTTAAAAAAAAAAAAAAACATTTCACCACCATCTCTTTACAATTAAAGATCACAAAAACGTCATACATAATTTGTTATATCTTTCTTTTGCATTAAACCTCTTGGCAAATCTTAATGATTTGAGAGCAGAAGGAAATCGGATTTAAAAAAAGGAAATCATATTGTTCGTTGCACTGAGAACTTCACCACTTCAATCTCTTACAGCATCACAGCATAGACATAACAGAGCAAAAAATTACCAATATTTATAGCAGTATATCATTGACCTTATTTGTTTAACTATATTAATGTAGACTAATTATTTAACAATCTTGTGACTATTCCAGTGACATAGGAATAAGAAAACGTAACGTAATAAAAATATAATACTTAATGGGACACTGCAAAAACCTAAACATTGTAAGTCTACTAAAAGACCTTATATACGTCTAAATAACAGCGTAGTCTTAATAGTTTAGTAAAAATATATTATAATATGCAATTAATTGTTCAGTTTTATGTCATGTGTCTCTTTAGTTTTAATCTCGGGAGATCTGTTTTGTGCATTTCCATTGATGTAGTAAAAAATAACTTTTTTTTAAAATAATTAATGGTAACAAGGGGCATTTGATAAGAGAGAAGGAGAATGATGTAGTTAGGAGCAGGAAGTGAGAGGAGAGAGGAGTGACAGAAAAGAAAGAAGAAGAGGTTAATATTAAAAGAAGGACTTAAAAGGGATGAGTAAAGGTTGGATAATGACACTTTTCACACTATGATAGACAGTAAAAGATCTTCAATGTTATATCATGAATGAGTAGTAAGAAACGTTGATATCATTCTTGCATCTCATTTTTTATTTAAAATACATTTTGCCTGCAAAATGTCTGTGATGAGTTAAACATGATTGCTTTTCTATTGTGGTACAAATATCAGACATTTTGCTAAATTGTTGTATTTTAGACATGATTTCCAAAAGCTTAAATGAATTACTCCTTACCGGAGAATGCAAAAACTGTTCAAGGTCAAATTCCTCTTATTCCAAAGTCTCCCTCGTTCATCAGTGAAGAAGGACTTGCTTATTTTGAAAGCAAATACAAAATTAGATCTGAATTTCCCAAAGGGTAAACAGTCTGGGCCAAAACGAGGCTCAGATCGCTTGAAGGAAATAAATCTTATCAATTCCAGTTGGAAGCACATTCATGCTAAAACACACTGTATTCGACAGCTGATTATACATGGACCACAGGATAATACCATTTCTGCTCAGTTGTGGTGACTTTCATTAAACAAAAGTAGAAAATCCAACTTGTTTTTGACTCTCGGAAATCTTGGTGGACTGTATTTCCACATTTATTTACTTATTTTTTACAAATCTGCCTCAAAATATCTCAAATATAAGTGTGTAAGAAATTAATTTCTTACAAGTGTTTCCACACTACAGGGAGAAGGCGAGTGACACAGTGTGACAATATTTTAAACTGTGGAAATTGGGACAGAACATGCAAAGGGAGATTTCCCCCTTAGAATTACCAAAATAAATGAGAATTTATTTAAGAGGATGATAAACCTGGGAAGGTAAAAAAAAAAAACTCTCCTCCAGCCGCAATATAGAAGATTGTAACAGTTAATGCTTGGATGGCATATATATGTGTTGTAGAACTTTACAGCAGAAGTGATAAGGACCAGAACTGTAAATGGACCAGGAACGCCCATCAATGAGGATAAACAAGCCAAAACATTCTAGGTCCATTGTCATTTCTTTCTTTGTGCCATTATGATCTATGTACAGAAAGCAGGCATTTATATCATACTGAAACAAAAAATAAAATGGATGTAGAGCCTTGTGTTTGTAACAGTAGCCGCCCCTTTTGTAATGTATTATACACACATGCAGATAACGACGACTATTAACAAGAGCGGAGAGGAACAGACAAACATATCTTAAAGAAAATCCTCCCATATGTCAAGCAACCGTGTAATCACAGAGGACAGCTTAGCACCTACAATGCATAGAGGATGGAAGAAATGAGTAGCCATTATCAACCCTGAAACATGTTATTCTTTTGTTCTGTACTGTGCAAGGAAAAAATAAATAAAAACCTACATAGATCGGAAAGATCATGTATGAACTCACCTGTCATATTTCACAGAGAAAGATATAATTTTTTTTACACTCAGTTATAACAATGGTTGGCATTAAAACTTTCTAATGAAGGCAGCAAACTCCAGTGTCTTGCGTTTAACGGACTTGAAAGACAAATTATTGTAAGTAATGCATATTCACCCCTTTGTTTGTGTGCATTATGATGGGTACAAAAATGACAAAACCCCACCCCAAACCCAATCTGCCTTACAACAAAACCACAGCTTACAATGATTTCCATTCAGTCAGGGATTCTGGGTAATTGCATATAAATCGCCACATCCAGGGATTCATTTGTTTTGCTAAAAGCAGACACTTGCCGTACAATGTAGACGTTTAAAAACACCACAAGAATGCTCGTTTGCATGTGTTTACTCAGAATCCCTGGTTGAAAGTGTTCACTGGAATGTGTATATTATATATATATATATATATATATATATATATATATATATATATATATATATATATATATATATATATATATATATATATATATACACACACATTTACCTTGAAAAATATAGATCTGTATACTTGAGAAACATTAGAATGGATAAATATTGTTAATGTAAAGAACACATATACTTTGATTTTATATCTTCTAAACAAGTTTAAAATATTGTTAGGGACTAATACAACGAAAGAACATTTGTAGTTCAATAGGTTCATTGACTTAAAACTTGTCCAACAATTTAAAATATTACAGGCCACGTGAAAATGTAGCTGAAATTGTCTACATCCTTCATAAAATCTGCCTGCAGTAAATATTCTGCTGTTGGGGGAAAAAGTGAACCGCAGGTAGTCTCTACTTACTTTTGGCGTTGGACAGGAAGCGGTGGAGAGTCTTGATGTCGCCTGTGCCCGCGGGGACTCAGAAGGTGTAGTGCTGAGAGATGCAGTGTCTCGTGGAAGTACCTGCACTCCACGAGAGATAATGGAATCTGGAATCTGCATTGTAGAAGGGGCAAAATTAACAAATCGGTTAAAGACCCACAATGAAGGGCAATCTATACAACAGAGTTAAACAGCACGTACAAGCCCTGCTATTTTTACCAAGCTCGCTCATGATTCATTTCTCCACAGCACTATAATAAATGCAGTCTCCAGCCCTGCACAGCTGACAAGAGACTTTACATTTAATTATGCTACTGTGTGCTCTTGTTCATTGGAATACTGTTAATCATCAGCCCTGCATCTTACACCATATTTATTCGGATACTGGTGGCTTTCTCATGGGTAATATAACCGGTCAGAGAAATGAAATGTGATGTTACAGATCTCAACAGAATAAAGTTCAGTAGTCGGAGATGAAAATCACAGCATGGGTTCACCTGCTTACTGCAAATCATGTCCAGCTGTTAGCAGAAGGTAGTATGTGCATCACAGAGGTCACTGCTCTATGTGCACTCTGGCCCTAAACATGTACCTATGAAACAAGCTGCTTCCCAACTTAGGGTTCAATGAGCCAAAGAGGCAATATTAGCCTGCAATTGTTCCAAGCAAGAAGGAGAATGCATTATCTGGTAAAGACTATAAATCATATTTGTGTTTAAAGGTATATGGAAGGTTCTCTGTTTGCAATTCCTAATTTAACACACACTGCTTATATCGGAGACACATGTTACATTGATTCAATCTATACACATGCAAATTTATTTTATTTAAAAAAAACATTGGTTTCCACAACCCCAGAGGTGACTACATAGGCACCTGGTACTAACCAAAAGAATAACCAAGTACGTTTTAAGGAAGTGTGATGAGAATAAAAGACTACAACTCCAATTATGCTTTGCTGCAGAGACTGAATCCCATACATTGTTACAATGTTGTGGCTTCCTCTGATTGGCCATAACTAATTATGAATTGTATGCTAATTTAGCTTCTCAAAATCTACCAGAAATCTTATTTATATTTACTTTGTAATTTTTTTTTTCATGCAAATGTGTTCATACACTACTTATTCTACTTTAACAGATGCATTCACAATCCAGGAAACTTGTATTTATCTTTAAGGGCTTAATACAGTAGTGGGAAGCAGACAGACCTCTAGCTCTTCCCATGTGGCCCCAGCCTGGAGTGGGAGAGCATGTCCTCATTAAACAATAGGCAGTCCGTTATATCTCTATAAAATTAGAAAATTATACGGAGTTTTCGCCTCAATACTTCTCCTTAATCTCTAGACCTCTATTACCAATCCATTCCTTTCCTACAGTGATTTTACCATTTTGCTTTGGGTAAAATAAAAATGTTTAAAGCACTGTAAGGACTATTAAAGACCCAGGGGCCGTACATGAGACCCTTCAACTGAAATAGGTTGCCAGTCACTGTTAATAACTAATTACAGGTTTCACCATGAAGGAAATTTCTGTAACCAAATCTTCAACAATTCTATATATCTTTCATTTACAAAAGTAGAGATATTAGTGTGCCGTGAGCTGTTCAAAAACAACTTGGGGTGTCAATAAAAGAAAGAAACTTCCTCATCTAGTTACACTGTTCTGCAGAGCTGTGCAAAGCACACGTGTCCCATGCTAGGCATTTGTTAGCTTTCCCGATTACAAACTAGCAATCCAGGTAATTAACACAATATTGTGAGGCACAGACAGACACTTCAAACTAAATTCCCTTTTCTTCTAAAGACACACTGACATGTGAAAGATTAAAGCAATTTATGCATCTGTTCAAAGGAAAGTGCAAAGAAGAAAAAAAATAGACAAATTTGGAACTAAATATAAAAAGAATTGGAGAACTGACTGGATGTCACAGCTTTGCACATCATCATATATTAGAGAAATATTTCAAGTCATAAAATGATTCCTTAAAAAAATCCAAAAGCAGCCAACTGGGACTGCAAGTCATATTGTGTGATTAAATACACGGCACAGATACATTTTACATCTATAACAAAGTGACTTGGGTCTAATCTTTGCTGAGAATTTAACTTACTCTGCAGATTTTTGTCCATATGGACTTTGCAAATGCAATGCAGGCTGGAGCAAGAATGTAGGAATGCTTGTTTGGTCAAATGCCTGGATGTTCTAGGTTAATATACAAATAGTGGGACTAATAAATGTTGAATAAGTGTACATTTTTAAATTTATTACATGACAGCGGCGAATAAAATAAATTTAAAATATGAACGGGGACACAGGGAGTTTTTTTTTA
>CM050168.1:234950121-234952621 GCA_027410445.1 Discoglossus pictus | reverse complement strand
GCATTCTAGAAAAACACCATTGAGCTATTGCACAGAGGGATATCAACGTATATTAGTATATATCTGTATTTATGTATATATATGTCACTTAATGCGTCACTTAATATTATAATAATGTAATATTATAATATTGTGATATTATACAGGGCTGATAGTTCTTTTAGCCAGAGAATAAAGAGGTAATATTGAAAGATCAATGAGTTATTAAAAAAGGGGGGAGGGGGAGGATATATACTGGAGTGATGCCATAATGGTATTATATATTGTCCATAGGAAGTGTGGAGATATTGTAACTGGTCCTGGATACCGAAGTGAAGTGGTGGGATGGTCTGGGCTGTTTTTGTATATAAGGGGGTGATGGAAAGGTAATGATATCTGTGTTGTGAAACTAATATAAAATAATAATATAAAGTCAAAAGGAGGTGACTAATCCGAGGTACCAATGGTGAAGTGACAGAACTGGCTGGGCTGTTTGTGTGTTAAATGGGAAGAGGTTTGTTGAAAAACAAAGAGTAAAAGTTAAAGGTGAAATGGGGAGGGATGATGGATGGAGTCAAAGCGAAAAAGTGTGAGATAGTGAAACTTGATCAGTAATGAGGAGGTTTAGGAAGATAAATTAAATATATGGGGTATAAGAAAAGCCTTCATTTAGGCCATCAGGGTTCAGTGCTTTGAGTAAATAAATCCATTTTGTTTCTCTTTGTAACAATTTCGTTCTGATATCGCCGCCTCTTGGTGAGGGAGTGATTCGGTCAATAATGTGAAAATGTATTCCATCTGGATTATTCAAATGATACAGTCGCATGTGACGAGCAATTGGGGTGTCCAAGTTGTTTTTGATGGATAATATGTGTTCCAAAATCCTTCGGCGAAACTGGCGTTCTGTTTTGCCTACATAGATTAAATTGCACGGGCAGACCATAATGTATACCACAAAGTGGAGAGACAGTTGAAGAACTCTTTTAAGGGATATTTTTGATTTGTTTTGGGTGCGTAAATTCCCGTTCTGGTTTGATAAAGGGACAGGCTTTGCAGTGGCCGCATCTAAATAGTCCTTTAGTTGGGAGCCAGTTCTTCTTTAGTGGGTAAGTTTCATCAATAAAGTGACTGCTGGTCAACATATTGCCAATGTTTTGTCCTCTCCGGTATGTTACTGAAACATATGTAGTCAGATGCCTTTCTAGTATAGGATCTTCAATTAGAAAGTGCCAGTATTTTTGGAGTATTGATTTAATTTCTTTGTTATTGCTCCCAAACGTCATAATACAACGAATTAAATCTGTGTCTGTGTGCTCTCTTGGTTTATAAAGAAGGTCTGATCTTTGGCTGAGGAGTGCCCTTTGGTAAGCTTTTTTAAGAGTTTTGTTTGGATATCCTTGTTGTCTGAGACGTTGGCGCAGGTCTTGTGCTTGCAGTTTGAAAGTTTCAATGTCGCTGCAATTACGTCTTGTTCTTAAATATTGTCCTTTTGGAATCCCACGTTTTAATGGTATTGGGTGCTGGCTTTGCCAGTTCAATAGTGCGTTAGTAGAAGTGGGTTTTCTATGAACTTTTGTATGAATGTTCCCAGAGATGTCTTTATATATTTCTAGGTCCAAGAAATTTAGCTTGCTTTGGTTTATTTCATAGGTGAATTTGAGGTTAGATGATTATTGTTTAGATGTTCCACAAATTTCTCAAATTCAATGTACCAGACCATATAATTAGTACATCGTCGATGTATCTAAACCATTCAAGTATATGATTAGTGAATTTGTCATTTTCTTGAGTAAACACTGCGTTGTGTTCCCAAGAGCCGAGGTAGAGATTGGCATAGCTGGGGGCACATGCCGTCCCCATCGCTGTGCCACGTTTTTGTATATAGATTTTTTTATCAAATAGGAAGAAATTTTTTGTAAGGATAAATTCCAGGATTGTTATAATGAAATTATTCCATTTCTGTTGTTCTTTGCCTCGGATATCCAAAAAGGATTTAACTGCTGCTAAACCCAGCTTATGAGGGATACTACTGTACAATTGTTCTACATCTATGCTGGCTAGCATAGATGAGGGAGCCACGTTTAATTCGTTAAGACGTCGGAGTAGATCGTTTGTATCTTTGATATGATGGTAAGTAATTACGATCTCTTTGAGGTCCGAGTCCACGAGTTTGCTTACTGCTTCAGTTAAATTATTGTTACCTGATATGATGGGTCTGCCCGGAATTGGCTTTTTCTTTTTGTGAATCTTAGGGAGAGCATAGAAGGTGGCGATAGTTGAACGTTCTGGGCATAAATATTTGAGATTTTTTTCGGTGATAAGTCCATCCTTGATTGCCTGAGTTAGAATTGTTTTAGTTCCTTGTAGAACATAATTCGGGATTTTTTTCCAGAATGTCATAGGTGCGTTGATCGCGTAGTATCGCCAAACACATCTGTTTATATTCTTGTTTATTCATGATCACAATGTTGCCACCCTTGTCAGCATTTTTTATTTCCAGGTTGTTATTTTTGAGTTCTTG
>CM050168.1:234753270-234943270 GCA_027410445.1 Discoglossus pictus | reverse complement strand
TATTATATTCTTAGTGAAATTCAGAAACCTTACATGTTGTTTAATGCTTTGTTTAACTAGGTTTATTTAATTAATTTTATCCTCCTCAGTGTAAATTTTCAGGAAAGATTTACAGTGGACGGTGCTGAATTTAGGTCTATTAGAAGATGCAAAGTGATAGTTTTAACTAGACAGGATTTCTTTTCTTTTTTTCTTTTCAAATAAAAAATAATAATGGGGAGGAGAAAAATTTGGAGCTATGCAAATGCTCCACTTTTACATTCAATTCCTGGCAAATAGATAGGGAAGAAGTGGATCAGTGACAGAGTTTATTTTCCTGGGCTCCACGACCTCTTCAGATGGTGACTGTAGTCATGAAAATAAAAGATGGGGACATCATGTGATGGTGCGATTATGTGATGTTACTGAAGCACTGTCACTGGCTACTGACAGAAGCAAAAGCACTAAGAGTGCTGTGAAGACTGTGGGATGGATTGGGAAGTAGCTACAGTGCAGATCAGCACATTATTCAAAACAGCAAAGGTTTTTTTTTCATTCTGAATTCACTACTTAAATGATCAATGCATACAACAACCAAAACTATCTACACTATATTTTTTGTTGTTTAGTCATTCAGTCGCCTTTGACTCTCCGTGACTCTATGGACCGCAGCACACCAGATACATCTCACAGTCACTGCCCCTCCGAGCACCATCAGGTTCATGTTAATTCCTTCAGTGACTTCATCTATCCATCTCCGCATCTGTTGACTCCTTCTTGTGCCTTAAAACTTTCTCAGCATCTTTCAGTCTTTTCTAGGAAAACCTGCTGTCTCATGATATGGCCAAAATATTTTAGCTGATTTATTGGATCTTCTTGCAGTCACAGTCACTATAAGCAGGCATCATGGTCCAGCTCTCACATCCGTATGTTACTACTGGGAATACCACAGTGCGAACTATGCAGACCTTTGTTGATAGTTTAATATCTTAACTTTTTACTAGCTTGTCCAAGCTTGCCATAGCTTTCCTCCCCAGAGGCAAGTCTTAATTTCATGACTACAGTCACCATCTGCAGAGATTTTGGATCCCAGGAAAATTTGATCACTGCCTCCACTTCTTCCCCATCTACTTACCAGGAAGTGAGGTTTCTGTTGGCCATGATCTTCAACTTTTTAACATTAAGCAGCAGGCCAACTTCTGCACTCTCTTCTTTTACCCTCATCAGTGGGTCCTTTAGTTCCTCCCACTTACAGCCATAAGAGTAGTATCATCGGCGTATCTGAGGTTGTTGAGATTTCTTCCAGCAATATTGATTCCTGCTTTGGATTCATCCAGTCCAGCCATACGCATGATGTACTCTGCATATAAGTTGCATAAATAAGGTGACAATATACAACTCTGTCGCACTCCTTTTCCGATCTTGAACCATTCTGTTCCCATGTTCGGTTCTGACCATGAATTTTTGGTCCACATACAATACACTATATTATATACATTTAAATCTGCTTTATTATTTTGAAATACATCTTAATGCTACATATTGAACACATCAGGCTTAGTTTCACTAAGCACATAATTGTTTTCTCACATCCCTCATGCTGTTTGGAAACTCTAACACATATCTACAACTCTATTGAGTTAGTTTTCCTTACTAGAAATGGAGAGTGCTGAGCAGACATGACATGTGACCTGTTATTGTTGTCAAATGGCAATATGACTGCACTGACAAAGACCTGTTATGATATACACATGGAGTAGACTCACTACATTTCCACAAAAAAACTACTGTGACTGAAGAAACTGGTTATTTGCCTTATAATCTTTAAATAACCATTGTTTTATAAAAATAATGCCTGTTAAAATTAAATAACTTGCTTAAGTATACTTGATTTCTGAGGTTTAAACTTTGTATATCACATATAAAGTTGTGAGCATGCAGGTTGTTGCTAATGCTGCGGGCCTCGCAAAGCGAGGGCCGCAGTTGATGGCAAGGAGCGCCAAAGGCGCTCCTTGCTCTGGGGATGAGCGACGTAGGCGACCCCCACGACTTTAGGCCCGCAAATGCAATGAGCCGCAGGCGGGACTTACACCGCAAAATTTACGGACTTAGCATCCACAAATACTTGCCGGGGACTTTACGAGCTCGCAAAAATACGACCTTAGCACCCGAAAACATAAAAAATACAATAAATACACACAACAGATACATAAAAAGCTTACCCACAGCAAGGGGGGCACCCAGGACCTCTGCAAGTAAAGTTACACCTCAATTTAAGTCCATATTCGAGATTTTACACACACGTAAATCCCCTAAGCGAGAGAAAAAAATGGCCGACGAAAACGAAAATGAGGCTCCAGGACCCTAAACACGCAAAACACCACGAAGCACATACGGATGTTCCGAAAAAGCCGTACGAGGTCCAAAATCATCCACAGCCGCGTACCACATACACATTAGCCGTCTTTACAACACTAACTTACACAATGCGGAAGTACACAGCTACCCTAACGGATTTTCCTCGTGCACGCACACTATTTACACTACACACATTGCTGACACTTACACATCAGCTCCACAACAGTGCAAACAGACATTGTATGCTGCAGCAACATCAAAACAGATTGTCAGCTCTTCAACACAATGCTTCCTGCATATATTACTTCAAAATAGGTAAAGTTTATTAATTTATTAATTATTTCATTAGCATACAAAAAAACACACAAACAAAAAATAACTCTCACAATACACATAAAAGCCATTCACTGTGCCACTCACAACGACCTCCAACGCTGGTCATAGAACACAAAGACTTGCAAGAAGCGCAAAAAACACATCACCGCCGACTAAACAATAACACCAAAAGCGCCTATCAGAAAAAAAAATACAACAACCAACAGCCTCGCAATGAGCACCGAAGGCGCTCAGCGCGAGGCTTGCAATGAGCGCCGAAGGATCTCGGAACACCACCAAAATGAATGTCTCAACCCAACAGCATTACCTTGCTTACAGTCTTATCGCCGTCATTTTGCTAGTCACATATATAGTTGTGAGCAGGTGGGTTGTTGCTAACGCTGCGGGCTCGCAAAATTTACGGACTTACAAGAAACAGATACGAGACGCAAGACTTACAAAAAAAAAAACATTACAACCTCGGAAAAATACGACCTTACCGCCCGAAAACCCATGCACAAAACATTAAAAACACAATAAATACACACAACAAATACATAAAAAGCTTACCTACAGCAGGGGGGGGGGGGGGCACGGGCACCCAGGACCTCGAAAACTGAAGTTACTCCTTAATTTCACTCGAAATACAAGAGTTTAGACACCCGGAAATCCCCTAAGCGAGAGGAAATATGGGCTCCGAAAAAAAAGAAAACGAGGCTACAGGACTCTAAAGACGCAAAATACCACCAAACACCTACGGATTTTCCGAAAAAGACGGACGCCATCCAAGACGCCAAATCAGCCACAGACGCGTACCACACATTAGGCGCCATTTTACAACACTAACTTACACAATGCGGAAGTACACAGCTACCCTAACGGATTTGGCTCACGCACACTTTACACTGCACACATTACTGACACTTACACAGCAGCTACACAGCCCTCAAAACACACATTCTATGGTGCAGCAACATCGAAACAGATTGCCAGCTCTTCTGCACAATGCTTCCTGCAAATATGACTTCAAAATAGGTAAAGTATATTGATGTATTATTTTATTAATTATTTCATTAGCAAAAAAAAAAATGCTCATAGCACACAATCAACCAACAACCTCGCAATGCGCGTCGAAGGCGCTCATTGCAAGCCATGCGATGAGCGCCGTAGGCACTCAACACGAGGCTCCAATGAGTGCATCTTGGAACACCAACAAAATTTACCGCCCTTACAATCCTATTGCCGTCAAGTCGCTAGTTATAATTATAGGATATTTCGAGAGTGGCCAAGAATTTGGAGACATGTTTTGTCTGGCTCTTAAAAGCTAAAACCTCTTAAAAGTTCTATAGCTCATAACAAGATTTTTGTTTGTATACTGCATCCTGGGAAGATATTATTATTAAACTTAATTTACAACGTACCAACATATTCCATAGCCCTAAACAAGGTACATACAAGTCAAAAACAATATTAAACTATAAAAGAATGGAAGGTCCTGCTATTGAGCTTAATATGAGCATACATAGTGCTTTCCCTAAAGCATCTAATACGATTGAAAAGTCCTAAACTTACAGTCTAGAGGGTATGAGTGAGGTATAGAAAGGTGAGGTACAAAGTACTGCTTATATTAAGGCTAAATGTGACCCACTTCTTTAAACAGATGTGTTTTCAGTGAGGTTTTGAAGGATTTGAGGCAGGCGTATAGTCTAGTGGAGCGAGGCAAGACATTCCAAAGATTAGGGGCAGCACAAGAAAATTCTTGAAGTCTTAACAGAAAACATCATAAATGAAGTCCCCCAGGCAGACTGACAGCAAGAGCTTGTTCAGAGAGCATAAACAGAAAAGGGGTTAAAACCCTTCCCAAATTGATCTGTGCAGGGAAAAGACTGCTAGAAACTCCTAAATACGTCACTTCTGGGTTAACGGATGGCTGATTACATTCATGAATGCAGAGAAAAAACATAAATCTTTTTCCGGCTGGTGTCTGCATGTGTGGAACAGTCAGCAGTGTGTTTGTAAACAGGCTTAAGACTGCAGATTTTTAGCTGTTATTAGTGTAATTAAAAAAAAGCAATAGATCATTTTAAAAATGAGAATCTTGTGCTCTTTCACATCATGAAGAACACATATAGTGAGCTAAATGGCCCTTTATGTCTCAGCCTCCATAAGTAAACCATGCCATTGTAAGTAATGTTTCAGGGGGTGTGATTATATGAGCTGGCAATATTAAACCAAGCCCGTAATTTACTTCTTAGGCACAGTAAATAGAAAATGACACCGTCATCATGATGTCAGTAAATAATAGAATATAAACGTAACCTGCGATTGCAGACTAAGCATCAATGAGAGCCACTAAGTAATGTTTGCCCACCAGGCTAGCACTCAATGGATTAGAGCATCTGGTTTAGCCCATGTGGGTTTCATATGTATTATTGAAACCCACATGGGCTAAACCAAATTAAAAAGTTTAAAATAATATTTTTTTGATTGCATATTTGTGAGTTTGAGACTGTTGTGCAATTAATTCTAATGTCTTTCCAGGCTTTCCATCGCTATTAAAGTACAGTAATGTGTGTTTAATTGCTGCTACAGTTATCCAAACTGGCATTACAACACTTTGCCAGTACGATTTACTACTTGTAATTTTTGTTTCAGAAATGTGATACTTTTTCTAGTTGCAGGACTGACTTAATTTACGAGCTAGACGTAAAGTACTAATAGAATATGGATTTTGTATCATGCGAGTCAGGAGGCGTTCCAAGCTCTTACTACAAATACGGTTTGCAGGGGCACTGAAGACCCATGTTTAAATAGGCACTTTTGGAGATAAGAAACACAATATTTTCAAAAAGTTAAAAATGTATTAGTGAGCAGTTCCATCATCAGCTTACCGTATATGCTCGAGTATAAGCCAAGTTTTTCAGCCCTTTTTTTAAGGCTAAAAAGGGCCCCCTCGGCTTATACTCGAGTCACTCTCCCCCCGTGTCTCTCTAACCCCCCCGTGTCTCTTTCCATCCCCCCTCCTCATTCTAAACCCCCCTCCTCACTTTACTCCTTTAAATACCTCCCCCTCTCCCTTTCCCCTCACTTACCTCCATCTGCAGCTGCTCCTCCGCTCCTTCCTGCGTCTTGACACGGCCAATGCTAATGACGTGGCGCGCATGTGACATCACATCATTAGCATATACCGGGTGCCGACGTAGGAAGGAGCGGAGGCCAGAGGAGAAGCTGCAGATGAAGATAAGTGAGGGGAAAGGGAGAGGTATTTAGAGGGGTAAAGTGAGGAGGGGGTTTAGGATGAGGAGGGAAGTTGAGGATGAGGAGGATGGGGGGGTTGAGGTTGAGGAGGGGGTTTAGAATGAGGAGGGGAGTTGAGGAGGAGGGAGGTTGAGGATGAGGAGGGAGGTTGAGAATGAGGAGGGGGGTTGAGGGAGGAGGTTTGAGAATGAGGAGGGGGTGAGGAGGGAGGTTGAGAATGAGGAGGGGGTTGAGGAGGGAGGTTGAGGATGAAGGGGCTGAGGAGGGGGGTTGAGGAGGGAGGTTGAGAATGAGGAGGGGGGTTGAGAATGAGGAGGGGGGTTGAGAATGAGGAGGGGGGGTTGAGGAGGGTGATAACGAGGGGGAGAGACACAGGGAAGGGAGAGGGGGAAGAGACACAGGAAGGGAGAGGGGAGAAGAGACACAGGGAAGGGAGAGGGGAGAAGAGACTCAGGGAAGGGAGAGGGGAGAAGAGACTCAGGGAAGGGAGAGGGGAGAAGAGACTCAGGGAAGGGAGAGGGGAGAAGAGACTTAGGGGAGAGAAAGGGGGGGACACAAGAAAAGGGCACACAAGAGGGGGACACAGAGGGCAGCACATTTCCCACCCTCTGCTTATACTCGAGTCACTCATTTTTCCCAGTATTTTGTGGTAAAATAGGTGCCCTGGCTTATACTCGAGTATATACGGTACTTATTTGTGCTGGATCTTTGAAAATTAAGGCCAAGGAAGAAAGGGAGAAATATCTGTAAATTTACAATGCTACTAACTACCTCAATTTCTAGTGTTGTTAACTAGTTGGTGGGTTATAGAAAAATAGGGAAAATCTTATATGCAGTCACACCATACGTGTCTTATAAGATGATCCCATCATAAAAATTAAAAAAATAAATAATAATAATGGTTAAAAGATTCCTGGATTTCCATATTTATAACATGCTTGTTTGAAGAACTTGAGTTAATAATAGGGAAAAATGTTTTAAGAAAACTGCTGCTAAATATGACTGAAATTGTTGCAAGCAAAAAGGTTTATTGGTGCACATTTATATACTACATTTATAATGCTGTATATGCATTCATAAAATTACATATACTTTCACAAGAAAATGTAAGATTTAGCCCACTTAGTGTGTGCTGCTATCAGGTTCCTAATATACACAAGTAGTATCCTCAATTACTGGGTATTTGCCTCATGAGTACAGTAAATGATGTGAAGCAATGGACAGACCGAGGCATAGGGGTTAATAAAGTGAGTCCAACATGTGTCCCATCTTCAGTGAACCAGGGCTGGTTAGGTCTGAGCCATATCTTGCCAGTATGCCTAACTGTGGTCTGACAGTGTAAAGCTATAGCCTGTGAGTACTGGAAGTCCTATAGATTGTCTAGCCTAAGACCATTGATGTGGGAGCGTAGTTAACCAGACAGGACCTTTCTCAATGAACATTAATTGTTTGAGGAAACAAAGGTTAAGTGATGTCAAGTACAGTAACGGATACCTCTTTGATCAGGGTAAGTGGTGTAATTAATATCCCTTTGAACGTTTGTCTTTTTAACCACAAATGTGCATACATTCCATAGTTCTAACCCACACCTATTTGTTAACCCTTGCAGTCCCTCATACTCCCCCTAGGCGATCCCTATATATCCTATGAGTACAGATGCACTTTGTCTAGACAATATGTGATTATAATACAATTGATGAGCACCAATGATATTGTGACCATATAGGCCACCCATTATTAGGGGTAGACTTAGTGGCTCACAGCTAACCCTCCAGAAACATCTTAGTTTCCTCCCCTAGTCCTATCTTAGAAATTCTATCAAATCAGCGGCCTAGATACTGACCCCCTTATTGGCAGGGCAATGATTCAGAGAACCTGCTTATTGATTGTCTTTACGGATGACAGGGGGTGAAATTCAGGATTGCTAAAGTTGCAAAAGTGTTTTATTGAGAGAAAGTAAGGATTCATACTCATTATAGTATCCTAACCAGGGGTCCTGAATCAAGGGATTCTCAAACCAAATCAGACCTATGGGTAGGATTGGTATCGCTAATACATTACAGGAACTACAACTGAAAAGTAGGTCTTGACAACTTCCATATCCCTTGGATAGAGTAGAGTTTGCAAGGGTCAGCATCATATTGCCCTTGATTATTCATATCACTCGTGCTAATCTCATGTAACTCACACAACTGCAAATAACTAAAACAGTTGTTGGCAACTGACTGGGAGTCTTTGCTAGCCTTTTGGTACCCCAAATTGGGTACAAGAAGTACTGTTACTAAACACAGAGAGAAATATTGCAGGAAACCGTTTCCCCTATTAGTTTGTGAAGTGTTCCCTGCGATAGAGAATATAGGCTACCAGCCATTGTGCGCAATAGTAGGCATCTCTCAATTATCTTGATATTACTTAATGCTTTTAGTCCTTATTAGCCCAGTGAGCTAGATGGTGTGAATTAATCTAAGAACACCATCAGCACTTACCTCTGACAATTTTGAGTGTTGATTGACAACAGTGAATAGATTATAGTTGGGAAAGTTTAGGTCACTACACACTGAATTATTTATTTTAATGTCCCACTTCTTAAGCATTCAGAAACTTATAATATTGTCTATTGCAATACCAATTGGTGTCTATGCTTTTACTTTAATGGGTGAGATTGCCAATTATTTTTCTTTTTTTCTGCAGTGTAAGGTAATGAACTTTTCATTGGTCATATTGGTTACTTGGCTTTCTTTATTTACAGTGGTTAACTTTCCTTTGTGTGGCTTTGTCGACTTAATGAGGTTTCTTCTTTTTTTTGTTGGGGGGGGGGGGGGTGTTACTACAAATGTCAATTAATGTCATTTGTATTTCAGTTACAAATATATAAAAAAAGCATTTTGCACATTAAAATGTGCATGATTTTATTTTCCTTACATTTTTCAATTACTGCCACATTTAATAGTCAATCTGAAAAGGATTGAATTTAAAAAAAATTCACATTATTTATTTTCATTAACTTTAACAGACCTCAAAACCATATTTGTAATTAAGTTGATTATTAAATCTTTTGGAGTTTAGATAATATCACTGTGTGTTCTGTAGTTAATCTGATAATCGTTTTATATTTGACATGCTCTGTATATGTTATTTTAACTATTACTTTTGTATACCTATGGAGAAAACTTTGGCAGTCAGAGTTGAGCAAACATTGACATAACAAAGGTGCAGAACGTATTAAGAAAAAAGAGAGAGAACGTGTGAGACAATGAAAAGGAATGAGAGAAAGAAGAAAATGGTAAAAAGGTAAAAGAGCGTACATAATACAATTCTGCATTAGGAGGAGGGTAAGAGATGGACCAATTGGGTGCAGATCAGAAACATTGCTCAGCATCAGAGTACAGTCTTATATTTTCCAGATTAATGTGGGTTGTAATATGCTCAAACCTCTAAGAATGATACCTTTCTATTTTCAGGAAGTATGTAAAAGTTATAAGAAGTTGTCTTCCATTTTTCTGATTTAACTGAAGCACCAATATAGAGTTAAAATTACAAACAATAACATGTCCAAATAATCGTCACCAAGTGTATTTCAAAAATTCTTATTTGATAAAACTCTTGTAAAGTCAAATATATGCAGTTTAAACATTACCTGTACTACTGCTCATATGTCATTGCACAATCAACCATTATGACCCACTAATATTCTAACACACATCAATCCCAATTTATCCCTCTGGAGACATGAGACCCAATACACTGTAGATCAAAAATGCTCTGTGTTCTCATTTTTCTTTTATTTAATATCCCCAGAGCCAGTATCTATGTACATATGTTTTCACTCAGCCAGTGGTGGAATTTGAGAAAATCAAACTGGTAATCTGAGGTAGTTTGATTGTGTTTTGGACAATTCCAATTAGAAAATAAAACATATAAGGTTAGAAACAAATAATCTGGAAATATTTGAGGTGAACAAAACATTTTGACTGTTCCTTGCTACTCCACCCATAGGTAAAACTTTGATCCCTCCAGCAATATTAAAGGGTTTTTTACTAGGCAGGTGAACTGGAGAATTTTAACCAGAAGTATTTATTTAAACACAGTAATATATACTTTAAAGGCAGCTTGTACATAAAAGAGTTGGAGGATGACAATCCCAGGAGATGGATACGAGCAAGGAGGTACATTCAGGGAGATCATGAGGTGCAATACTTTGTCTTGGTGTTTTCATTTGTATATAAAAAACTACAGTAGTAGCTTACAGACAACATTCAGATTAAAGTTTCTTAATTAAGATACAGTCTAGTGTTACCATTCCCAAGATGGCTTTAAAGGGATTAGCTTGTCTTTAAGAACTGATAACAGAAAATAATAAAGCAATACAAGATAATCAACATTTGTGTGATTTAAAATAAACATATAACAAAGGAACAAAGCAGGACATGCAGACCACTTAAGGCATTTCAAGGGTCTTACCGGTTCTATGGCACAGGCTGGCGCGTAATGATGAGAACAAGTGAAGGAGCTTGGGATGGACTGTGGATCTTTGGCCATGACAGCTGCGATGCTGGTGTAGAATGGATGTTTCTAATCAACAATACACAATGAATGGTTGAATGATAAATATCACCACACGACAACATAAAAAAAACATGCAAAATATTTGATGATGATAAACATGGGAGAGACAGAACAATGCAGGTTCCCCACATAAAATGATATAGCATGCAGTATGGAAATCTCACATATAGCAGTTGCAATTATTCCATCTTATTTGTTAAAGGGACAGTGTCATCATATGTATATGTGTGTCCTATCCACACATGTTGTAAAAATACATACATCATTATTGTTAAACCCTTAAAGGACTACAACAGTCCCAAATATGCACCATAAGACAGAGAGTGAAAAAAACATGTGGAAAAAGTGTTTTCATTTTTAAAATTGATGCTGAATTTATGGAGTTATGATCAATAGAAGTCAGGCTACTTCAGTAAGTTGCCTCTGCCTGAATTAGTAATGAGCTCTGTACTGCAGGGAACATAATCTATATTAGAATCAGGTGTAGAAGCTTTGAATGAGGCAGTCACTGTAACTACTCCAATATATTCTAACAGCTAATACAGCAAATGAGCAGATAACTCAGTAGGTAATGCATTGGTCTATGCTGCTAAAGGTCCGGGGTTTGATTCCCCTTAGGGACTGATATTTTTCTTTATGGTTTAAAAAAAATCAGAAATATGTTCTTTATGTTATATAATAAAACATATATAAGTATGAGATACTGTTGTCTTGTTTTTTGGTTATGTTAATAAAATATGTAAACTACTTATTTAAAAAATATATACACACCCAAATGCATTTATATGTGTGTGTCTATATAGCTATAATATAATAATATAATATATCTATAATATGATTATAAGTTTGTCTGTCAAGCCTGGGTCAGTAG
The DNA here is from genome assembly GCA_027410445.1 of Discoglossus pictus. Lineage (NCBI taxonomy): Eukaryota > Metazoa > Chordata > Amphibia > Anura > Alytidae > Discoglossus > Discoglossus pictus. The sequence continues at coordinate 234,931,923 of CM050168.1, read as the reverse complement.
TGCACATGCACATGATTAATTGTAGAGTCGGAGTAACATATCACAGCCACGCGAGCGCATATTCAAGTCAGAAAGCGCCATAACCACTGGCATTACCTAGCTGAGCAGGAGAGTGAAATAGTACTAAGAGAGACAGAACAGAGAGATATAGCATAAGGAAAGATAGAAAGACAGTATAGAGAGAGACCAGAAGTGCTATCACACGATCAGAAAGCGCCATAACCTCTGGCATTACAGGGCTGGGGAGTGAGACAGGATAGAGAGAGCTATAGCATAAAGAGAGATAGAAAGACAGCACAGAGAGCAGAGAGAGAGAGAGAGAGAGAGAGAGAGAATAAGCGCTGTCACAAGCCACAAAACTCAGAAAGCTCCATAACCGCTGCCATTAAAGAGGTGAGAGGGAGAGAGACAAAGTACAGAGAGAGACTGCAAACAGACAGACTGAACACAAACAGACAGACAGTGGATAGAGAGAGAGAGAACATAACACAGCAAGCTCTGCCACACACCATAGCAAGGGGCATAACAGCCACTATTACACACCTCAGAGAGAGAGAGAGAGAGAGCACAGAGAGAGTCAGCACAGAGAGAGAGAAGGCATACAAACAGCAGAGAGAGAGGGAAAGGATATATATAGAGATATATACACACATACACACACATTACAGTTCACATAATTAATTGCTTAGGACTGTCAAATGGAAAACTATTTATATACACTGCTTATCCTTTAAAATGTACTTTCTATATCGCAATACTCATTAATTATATACATACGAGGTGGACACTATTTAAAACTATATATATATATATATATATATATATATAAAATCACTAACAATTAGACAATTACACTGCTCCTTTCACAGTGAGAATCCAAATGAATATGAAACCATTTATTTCTTGCATATATTCGTGTCACAGCATTTTGAATGCAGATATTATTCTTCTCTTGGATTAGTTCCAGCAATACAGGAAATACAGTCTCTCAATCTGCTTTCACAATCGGCAATATGGCAGTCTCTCACACCGCTAGGAACCCGGCAGACAGCCAAGTGGCGAGAATACTAAGCTGATAATTTGCAGAAGCTGCTGATGTTATCAGAGATGTAAATACATCATAACATACAACTCCTTTCCAGGATAAAATGTGCTTCATCAGACGTGAATAATCAACAATATAGACAGATAAATATGTGAATTGGAGCAATTACACCAGTGTTTAGAGTTCCTTATTTAAAAAAACCAAAAACACAACCTATACTGTGTATAACTAAATTAATTGATATACAGTTTGCAATTTATGATGCAAAAATATAATACCACGGGTAAAAAGCCAAACATGTCCAATGGTGCATGTATATAAATATATACTTTTATTTAGGGGAGATCTGTACATTTTTACGCACAAGAACAGAATAAGATAAATTATAATGACATGTTAGATTAGGTACAAAATTGGGCAAAAAGTTAAAAATATTATTTTGTGCTTTATTAACAGGTTAATTGCCAGAGCCATGACTACAAGACCTACTCAGGTGAGCAGAATAACAACAATTTAAATTTATTAACAGAGTAGTATCAACCTACTACAAAGCATAAATGCGCATGTTTGTTACCTGGGATAGGACCTTGAATATTAATTTTCTACTTGCTTTTATTGTAAGTGACATTCCACAACCCCAGCACTTTCTATAGAACTAAAAAGTAAATGTATTTGTATGTAAATACATCAAAGTATTTGGGTTCACATTTGGACGTCTAAAAATAAGTAAAAAAAAAAAAAAAAACATATTTCCCACTAAGAATATTCAAAAATACAGTTATCGCATTGCACTCTTGGAAATTGGGCGGGGACAAGCAAAGGAGCTCACAATGCATTTTGACTCTGGTAACTTTAGTGTCTCTATAATAAATTAAAGACTGTATTCAACTTTTATGTGCTACAAATGGTACCTATTATCAAATCTACTTCTTCAAAAGAGCACACTATAAATATAGGGTTTAGTCTTTTTTCTAAGATATTCTTGTTTACTCGCTCATTGATTTAACTCTGTTTTCAGCCTTTATTTATGTATTACTTGTATGTTTGTTTTGTTTTTGTAATATATTTTACAATATGTATTTTGTATTATATCATGAAACTTTAAAGTGCTTTCAGCTCCATTTGGAACATAAGCACTGTCTAAATACAAATGATCATTTACATTATTCTTTCTCTAAGAGCGTTTTAAGTGTTATATGACAACCTGAAAAAACTGTATTCACAAGAAATAAATATGAAATGTTGGATTAGTATAAACAGCTACAAGCCTCAGGGAAATACTTAATAAGAAACTCAGGCCCCCTATGCTAATCAAGTGGTGTAATTTGGGGTAAACCCATAAATCAGCTGTGGGAGTTTTTTTTCCCCTACGTTACACGTTTATGTTAATCTTTTGCTCACCCACATTACTGCACTTAGCCCGCATTGATAAATCCTGCCTGGTCCGCAAGAGATATCAGTGTAGGGAGTGCCCAAATCAAGCTTTATGGATGAGACACGGCTCTAGGAGCAAATAGAAAATGAGAACGTCATGATTATTAAGAAACCATTTATATATATATATATATATATATATATATATATATATATATCGAATATACTCGAGTAAAAGCCAAGTTTTTCAGCCCTTTTTTTAAGGCTAAAAAGGGCCCCGTCTGCTTATACTCAAGTCACTCGGCCCCCTGTGTCTCTCTACCCCCCGTGTCTCTCTAACCCCCCCCCTGTGTCTCTCTAACCCCCCCTCCTCCTACCTCTCTAAATACCCCCCCTCCCCTTCCCCTGACTTACCTGCATCTGACGTTTCTGCTCCTCCCCTGTGCGACACGGCATTAGAATATACCGGGTGCTGGCACCCGGTATAAGCTAATGCCGAGACGTCACATGAGCGACACGTCAAGACGCCGGCAGGGTAGGAGCAGAAGCGTCAGATGCAGGTGAGGGGGGGGGGGGGGGTATTTAGAGGGGCAGGATTAGGGGGGGTTTAGAATGAGGAGGGGGGTTGAGGAGGGAGGTTAAGGAGGAGGGTTGAGGTTGAGAAGGGAGGTTGAGGAGGGGGTTGATGATGGGGGGTTGAGGTTGAGGATGAGGAGGGGGGTTGAGGATGGGGGGGTGAGGTTGAGGAGGGAGGTTGAGGATGAGGAGGGAGGTTGAGGATGGGGTTGAGGATGAGGAGGGAGGTTGAGAATGAGGAAGGGGGTTGAGAATGAGGAGGGAGGTTGAGAATGAGGAGGGAGGTTGAGAATGAGGAGGGAGGTTGAGAATGAGGAGGGAGGTTGAGAATTAGGAGGGAGGTTGAGAATGAGAAAGGGGGGAGAGACACAGGGAAGGGTGGGGGGGACACTGGGAACGGAGAGGGGGGAAGAGACACAGGGAAGGGAGAGGGGGGAAGAGACATGGGAGAGAGAGGGTAACACGGTAACACAGAGAGCACAAGAGGGACACAGGGGCAGCACATTTCCCACCCTCGGCTTATACTTGAATCACTCATTTTATTTTTTTTACCCAGTATTTTGTGGTAAAATACGTGCCTCGGCTTATACTCTAGTATATACGGTATATATATATATATATATATATATATATATATATATATATATATATATATATATAAAATTCACACACATATATACAGTGGATATAAAAAGTCTACACACCCCTGTTAAAATGTCAGGTTTCTGTGCTGTAAAAAAATTAGACAAAGATAAATCATTTCAGAGCTTTTTCTACCTTTAATGTGACCTATAAACTGTACAACTCAATTGAAAAACAAACTGAAATCTTTTAAGTGGAGGGAAGATTTACCATGGAACACAGTGAAGACAGTCATCATCAAGTGGAGAAAATATGGCACAACAGTGACATTACCAAGAACTGGAACTCCCTCCAAAATTGATGAAAAGACGAGAAGAAAACTGGTCTGGGAGGCTACCAAGAGGCCTACAGCAACATTAAAGGAGCTGCAGGAATATCTGGCAAGTACTGGCTGTGTGGTACATGTGACAACAATCTCCCGTATTCTTCATATGTCTGGGCTATGGGGTAGAGTGGCAAAAAGAAAACCTTTTTTTACGAGGAAAAACATCTAAGCCAGGCTACATTTTGCAAAAAACACATCTGAAGTCTCCCAAAAGCATGTGGGAAAAGGTGTTATGGTCTGATGAAACCAAGGTTGAACTTTTTGGCCATAATTCCAAAAGATATGTTTGGCGCAAAAACAACACTGCACATCACCAAAAGAACACCATACCCACAGTGAAGCATGGTGGTGGCAGCATCATGCTTTGGGGCTGTTTTTCTTCAGCTGGAACTGGGGCCTTAGTTAAGATAGAGGGAATTATGAACAGTTCCAAATACCAGTCAATATTGGCACACAACCTTCAGGCTTCTGCTAGAAAGCTAAACATGAAGAGGAACTTCATCTTTCAGCATAACAACGACCCAAAGCATACATCCAAATCAACAAAGGAATGGCTTCACCAGAAGAAGATTAAAGTTTTGGAATGGCCCAGCCATAGCCCAGACCTGAATCTGATTGAAAATCTGTGGGGTGATATGAAGAGGGCTGTGCACAGGAGATGCCCTCGCAATCTGACAGATTTGGAGTGTTTTTGCAAAGAAGAGTGGGCAAATCTTGCCAAGTCAAAATGTGCCATGCTGATAGACTCATACCCAAAAAGACTGAGTGCTGTAATGAAATCAAAAGGTGCTTCAACAAAGTATTAGTTTAAGTGTGTGCATATACTTATGCAACCATATTATTTTATTTTCATATTTTTTCTTCCCTCTACCTAAAATATTTCAGTTTGTTTTTCAATTGAGTTGTACAGTTTATAGGTCACATTAAAGGTGGAAAAAGTTCTGAAATGATTTATCTTAGTCTCATTTTTTTACAGCACAGAAACCTGACATTTTAACAGGGGTGTGTAGACTTTATATATCCACTGTATATATATATATATATATATATATATATATATATATATATATATATATATATATATATATATATATATATATATATATATATATTATTGTTTTATTTATTTATATTTAAATATTTGTGACAATTGTATTTATAGATTTTATACAATAGTGTTTATTTTGTGTTTATATATTATATCTATATAGATAATTCATTACAGCATTTGTTCCTAGTCCACATGGTATATGTCCACATATGTATTAACCCCTTGAGTATTGGATTGTGTGTTACCCTGGATGTTGTATAATGAAACCAATATAATAATACAATATCATATTTTTCAATTACACATATATTTGTTTTGTTAATGTCTTTATTGGACTGTTAAGTGTAAAATAATGTTGAAATGTCATCACTTTCTATTGTTTTTTGGTGCTATACTGTTTCTTTAACTGCTACAGCGTCTGTCATAGTTGGTTTTAAAACCATTTGCGAGTGCTCTTTGGTACTCGTAGTATTTTCTTCAGTTTGTTGTAGTTACGGCACTGTCCTGGTTTGCGACTGATCCGTAAAGTCTTCTTAGCAGGGGGATTTGGTGTAAAAATCACTCGTAATCTCTCAAAAGTGCAAAAATCAATGGAAAAGTTTGCTGTAATTTTCGGCTTTGTCTTGCCGCAGTCACTTGTGGCAGTTCTCTTGCAATGTTTCCGGGATGGGTGATTAACATAGAAACGGAGATTTACTTTGCTCTTAAACATGCTATATAAAGACTTGCATAGAGACCTTAGGAGGCAAATCTTAATTTTCTCTTTTTTTTATTTCTCCCATTTTCCTATGTCTGAGACAATAATTGAAGAAATTAATTAGGCAATATAAAAATGCAACAGATATCTTAGATATAATATTATCAACTCATCCAAATTTTAGTTAGATGGCTGAGATTGTTTTACCTAATTCTTACATAGTTACATAGTATTTAAGGTTGAAAAAAGACTTTTAGTCCATCAAGTTCAACCTTTTAAGATCTCCTCTGATCTGCAATAACTATTAATTAATTAGTTGTATATAAATTCTCAGTTCCTATTCTTTCTCTCTCCATTTTTCAAAGTATTATCAGGCGTTTCTCCACCAGTGATCAAATAGTGTAGTATTAAGTTTTGTGGGTTAGCTTGCTCACCATTGTAATCCCTGTAAACTGAGTTATGTCTGTGCACCAACTACTTCACCCTGGTTCATTTCCAACATACTAGGCCTCACACCAGAGCTCAGATAGAGAAATCCTAGGGTGATGGTAAGTATGAAAACCTGACCCTGCTTGTGACCCCAGCCACCTTCCCCATTATACTGGACTTGTAATCCCTGGCGATTGCGGTTGCCCCTATCTTGGATAGATTTTGACTAATCATCTGCTTTCTGGACCCGGATCATCCACAGTCCTGTGGGTTTTACTTCAACTACCAGTGTATCAGAAATATATTGGAAATATTGATGAATCCAAATTTTATGCCCAGAACAAATATTATAAGTTACATTGCACTATGTTTTCCCAAAAGGTAATCCTCATTCTCTTTGTAGAGTGAGAAAGGGAGGGAGAGGGGGAGGGTTAGAGAGAGAGGGAGATAGAGAGAGGGAGGTTGAGAGAGGGAGATTGAGAGATGGAGAGAGAAAAGGGGGAAGGGAGTGAAAGGGATGAAATGAGTAAGAGAGAGAGAGAGAGAGAAGGAGAGTGAGTGTGAGAGAGAGGGAGAGAGTTAGTGTGAGAGAATGAGGGTAAATGAGAGAGACAGAGAGCGTGAGAGAGAGGGAGGGAGGAGCGAGAGGGAGAGAGTGAGATTGAGAGACAGTGAGGGTGAAAGAGAGAAAAGAGTGTGAGAGGGAGTGTGAGTGAGTGTCAGGACAATCTCAGCGTAGTAAGCAATAGAATGGAATAACCTTATACTGAATACATAAATGCAAATTGTTGTTCCTGTAAAATCAAGTCGTGGTGACTAGCTGTTAGTGGTAGGTTTCTGCCTAGGTCCACGAGGACCTGGTGTAGGGCAACATATTTTCAGGGGCAGAAGATTTATATGCAAGTGTAGTGCCAAGGAACAATATGTCCATATAGCATTAATGCCAGCAAACATAATTTACAAACACTTACACATTAAAATTAATATATAACTGTGGAAAACAGTAGTAACCTAGACATGAAGAAATAGTTTTATTTATTTATACATCTGATATAAAATGACTGGCAACCAAGACTACTCTAAAGTATCATTCAAGATGTATACAAACAGAAAGTGTTTTTTATTTATAACAAAAAAAAAACACAACAACAATTGGGCCTGTTATATACTTATTTCTAATTAGCCTATTTTCCCCCACTGTGTGAGCATGTACACCTTTTCTGCAATCAGCCTGTAGATGGCAATATAACACTTGTTGCTTGGGGTTTATGGCACATTAATAGCTTAGCAGAAATTGTTCTTTATGAATTGGTGCACTTGAGTATTTATCAGATGCTCAATGATGGTTACAATTAGGAAAATCATTTTATATGTTGAGGTATTAAAGATACACCTATGCATTCAATAGAAGCTCTGCTTATTTTACTTAAATTGGATGAAATATCTGACAATTTGAAAAGCCTATTTGTTGAAATGACAGGTCCTGCAATTGTACAAGTAATAACAAGTACTTTATCAGCTGAATGTTATTAAAAAAAAACATGTTCCTACTGTAAATTAACAAGAGCTAAACAGTAATTAATGCCAATGGTCTCTCATTAACAAAAGGAAAGGAATCTCTGTGGTGGGTGGGTCAGAAAGGCTGTGCGATAGCTCAGAATGACAATCGTCAATGTTAGTTTAATGTAAAGAAATGCTTTTTTTTAACAACATTCAACTTGAACTCAAAGAGCTTGAGCTTTCTACAGTGGATATAAAAAGTCTACACACCCCTGTTAAAATGTCAGGTCTCTTTGCCGTAAAAAAATGAGACAAAGATAAATAATTTCAGAACTTTTTCCACCTTTAATGTGACCTATAAACTTTACAACTCAATTGAAAAACAAATTGAAATATTTTAGGTGGATGGAAGAAAAAAAAAAAATGTGGTTCCATAAGTCTGCATACCCTCTTATAACTGGGGATGTACCTGTGTTCAGAATTAAGCAATCACATTCCAAATCATGTTAAATATGAGTCCGCATACACCTGCCATCATTTAAAGTGCCTCTGATTAACCCCAAATAAAGTTCAGCTGCTCTAGTTGATCTTTCCTGAAATTGTCTTAGTCACGTCCCACAGCAAAAGCCATGGTCCACAGAGAGCTTCCAAAGCATCAGAGGGATCTCATTGTTAAAAGGTATCAGTCAGGAGAAGGGTACAAAAGAATTTCCAAGGCATTAGATATACCATGGAACACAGTGAAGACAGTCATCATCAAGTGGAGAAAATATGGCACAACAGTGACATTACCAAGAACTGGAACTCCCTCCAAAATTGATGAAAAGACGAGAAGAAAACTGGTCTGGGAGGCTACCAAGAGGCCTACAGCAACATTAAAGGAGCTGCGGGAATATCTGGCAAGTACTGGCTGTTTGGTACATGTGACAACAATCTCACGTATTCTTCATATGTCTGGGCTATGGGGTAGAGTGGCAAGACGAAAGCATTTTCTTACGAAGAAAAACATCCAAGTCAGTCTACATTTTGCAAAAACACATCTGAAGTTTCCCAAAAGCATGTGGGAAAAGGTGTTATGGTCTGATGAAACCAAGGATGAACTTTTTGGCCATAATTCCAAAAGATATGTTTGGTGCAAAAAAATACTGCACATCATCAAAAGAACACCATACCCACAGTGAAGCATGGTGGTGGCAGCATCATGCTTTGGGGCTGTTTTTCTTCAGATGGAACTGGGGCCTTAGTTAAGATAGAGGGAATTATGAACAGTTCCAAATACCAGTCAATATTGGCACAAAACCTTTAGGCTTCTGCTAGAAACCCAAAAATGAAGAGGAACTTCATCTTTCAGCATGACAACGATCCAAAGCATACATCCAAATCAACAAAGGAATGGCTTCACCAGAAAAAGATTAAAGTTTTGGAATGGCCCAGCCAGAGCCCAGACCTGAATCCGATTGAAAATCTGTGGGGTGATCAGAAGACGGCTGTGCACAGGAGATGCCCTCGCAATCTGACAGATTTGGAGTGTTTTTGCAAAGAAGAGTGGGCAAATCTTGCCAAGTCAAAATGTGCCATGCTGATAGACTCATACCCAAAAAGACTGAGTGCTGTAATAAAATCAAAAGGTGCTTCAACAAAGTATTAGTTTAAGGGTGTGCATACTTATGCAACCATATTATTTTATTTTTATATTTTTTCTTCCCTCTACTTAAAAGATTTCAGTTTGTTTTTCAATTGAGTTGTACAGCTTATAGGTCACATTAAAGGTTGAAAAAGTTCTGAAATGATTTATCTTTGTCTCATTTGTTTACAGTACAGAAACCTGACATTTTAACAGGGGTGTGTAGACTTTTTATATCCACTGTATATTACGTATAATTTTAAATTATACCATATTCAGAACAGTGTCACCTTATGCACAGATATTTCCTCAAATTATATCCACAAATGTTTTTTTTCAACCCTTTCTTAATCTGTCTTTCTCCAAAAGAACCAGCAGATATGACGTCAAGGACTGTCACTGTCCCCCACGGGTCAACATGAACTCTTCATCTAAACTGTTATCTGCCTTCCCTCAATATATATAGATATGTGTTATTAATTCCATTGTTGCTTTGTCTGCATTTTGCACAAAAATTTAGATCGCTATAACACAGCACCTAATTATTGGTTCCAGATGCACATAAAACAGGTAAACATAATGCTAAAGTACAAGGTGATGTTTAATCGTGTTTGGAGACTGGGTGTGCAGTGATCAAATTTTTTTTTATAAATGACTGTACAATGGCAATGACCCAATCAAAATAATATATATATATATATATATATATATATATATATATATATATATATATATATATATATATATATATTATATACACATATATACATATACACACATATACATTATATATATATATATATATATATATATATATATATATATATATATATATATATATAGTTGAATAATCAGAGTATTGCAGTGAATAGTGATACCTTTTTTAATGGACAAACGTATTCATAATAAAGCGACGAGCTTTCGAGAGACAATGCCTCTCTTTATCAAGTCAAAAAGTGATACTCGATAAAGAGAGGCATTATCTCTCGAAAGCGCTTGTCGCTTTATTATGAATACGTTTGTCCAATAAAAAAGGTATCACTATTCACTGCAATACTCTGATTATTCAACTGGATTACTGGACATTCACGGCTACCTCACTCTTTATATATATATATATATATATATATATATATATATATATATATATATATATATATATATATATATATATATAAATAAGGGAGCAAGAGGAAATACAGGGAATTATAGACCATTGAGCCTCACTTCTGTAGTGAGGAAGCTTTTAGAAGGGTTAATAAGGGATAATATACAAGATTATAAGTAGGAGTCAACATGGTTTTATGAGGGATAAGTCATGTCAAACAAATCTAATTAGTTTCTATGAGGAGGTTAGTAGGAACCTGGATGAAGGCAACTCAGTGGATGTAGTCTTTTTGGATTTTGCAAAGGCTTTTGATACAGTGCCACATGGGAGACTATTGTGCAAACTAAGAGATACAGGAATTGCAGTAAATATCTGCTCATGGATTGAGAGCTGGCTAAAAGACAGGAAGCAAAGGGTTGTTGTAAATGTTACATACTCCGATTGAATTAATGTGGTAAGTGGGGTTCCTCAGGGTTCAGTATTAGGTCCTCTCCTTTTTAACATATTTATTAATGACTTAGAGGTAGGATTGGAGTGTGGTGTCTCCATTTTCGCTGATGACACGAAGTTGTGCAAGGCAATTAAATCAGATAATGATGTGCTTTCCCTCCAAAGGGATTTACATAAAATTGAGGAATGGGCATCTAAATGGCAGATGAGATTTAAAATGAATAAATGTAAAATTATTAATCTGTGAAGGAAAAATAGCCATGCAATGTATAATCTTAATGGAGCAAATCTAGGTGTATTAGATATTGAAAAGGATTTTGGAGTGCTTGTGGACAACCACCTAGGTAACAGTGCTCAAAGCCAAGCAGCAGCTGCAAAGGCAAATAAAATATTAGCATGTATTAAGAAGGGTATAGAAGCCAGGGAAGCAAATATAATTCTGCCACTATGCAAATCTCTAGTACGCCCTCATTTGGAGTATGGAGTACAATTTTGGGCACCACTTCATAAAAAGGACATTTTAGAGCTAGAAAAGGTACAGAGGAGGGCAACAAAACTAATAAGGGGAATGGAGGGGCTAAGTTATGAAGAAAGACTAACCAAATTAAACTTATTTTCTCTAGAAAAAAGGCATCTAAGAGGAGATATGATTACCTTATATAAATACATCCAGGGTCAGTATAAAGATTTATCAAGGGAGCTTTTTGTGCCAAGAGGTTTTCAACGGACAAGAGGACATCCCTTGAGGTTAGAAGTAAAAAGATTCCACCTCAAAGAAAGAAAAGGGTTCTTCACAGTAAGGGTGGTTAATCTGTGTAATTCTCTACCAGAGGAGGTGGTGACAGCGGATTTGATAGATAACTTTAAAAGGGGACTAGATTTATTTCTAATTAAAAAGGGAATACAGGTTTATCATGGATAATTAGAGAGACAGTATTGGTCCAGGAAGAAATCCGATCGCCGGTGTCTGGAATCAGGAAGGAATTGATTTTTTTTTATTCCCTTGGAGACGATTGGCTAAGTCTCGCTTGGGTTTTTTTTTTCTGTTTGCCTTCCTCTGGATGAATTAATAATTAAAAAAAAAATTGCATAATTGATTAATAATTAATTAACAACTAATAGTTAATCCGCATATTGTAGATCAGAGGAGATCTTAAAAAGTTGAACTTGATGGGCTGAAAGTCTTTTTTCAACTTTAAATACTATGTAACTATGTAATATATACACACACACATATATATATATATATATATATATATATATATATATATATATATATATATACACACATACAGTCAGGTCCATAAATATTGGGACATCAACACAATTCTAAACTTTTTGGCTCTATACACCACCACAATGGATTTGAAATGAAACTAACAAGATGTGCTTTAACTGCAGACTTTCAGCTTTAATTTGAGGGTATTTACATCCAAATCAGGTGAATGGTGTAGGAATTACAACAGTTTGTATATGTGCCTCCCACTTTTTAAGGGGCCAAAAGTAATGGGACAATTGGCTGCTCAGCTGTTCCATGGCCAGGTGTGTGTTATTCCCTCATTATCCCATTTACAAAGAGCAGATAAAAGGTCCAGAGTTCATTTCAAGTGTGCTATTTGCATTTGTTGCTGTTAACTCTCAATATGAGATCCAAAGAGCTGTCACTATCAGTGAAGCAAGCCATCATTAGGCTGAAAAAACAAAACAAACCCATCAGAGAGATAGCAAAAACATTAGGTGTGGCCAAATCAACTGTTTGGAACATACTTAAAAAGAAAGAACGCACCGGTGAGCTCAGCAACACCAAAAGACCCGGAAGACCACGGAAAACAACTGTGGTGGATGACCGAAGAGTTATTTCCCTGGTGAAGAAAACACCCTTCACAACAGTTGGCCAGATCAAGAACACTCTCCAGGAGGTAGGTTGTATGTGTGTCAAGGTCAACAATCAAGAGAAGACTTCACCAGAGTAAATACAGAGGGTTCACCACAAGATGTAAACCATTGGTGAGCCTCAAAAACAGGAAGGCCAGATTAGAGTTTTCCAAACAACACCTAAAAAAGCCTTCACAGTTCTGGAACAATATCCTATGGACAGATCAGACTAAGATCAACTTGTACCAGAGTGATGGGAAGAGAAGAGTATGGAGACAGAAAGGAACTGCTCATGATCGAAAGCATACCACCTCATCAGTGAAGCATGGCGTGGGCATGTATGGCTGCCAATGGAACTGGTTCTCTTGTATTTATTGATGATGTGACTGCTGACAAAAGCAGCAGGATGAATTCTGAAGTGTTTCGGGCAATATTATCTGCTCATATTCAGCCAAATGCTTCAGAACTCATTGGACGGCGCTTCACAGTGCAGATGGACACTGACCCGAAGCATACTGCAAAAGCAACGAAAGAGTTTTTTGAGGGAAAGAAGTGGAATGTTATGCAATGGCCAAGTCAATCACCTGATCTGGATCCGATTGAGCATGCATTTCACTTGCTGAAGACAAAACTGAAGGGAAAATGCCCCAAGAACAAGCAGGAACTGAAGACAGTTGCAATAGAGGTCTGGCAGAGCATCACCAGGGATGAAACCCAGCGTCTGGTGATGTCTATGAGTTCCAGACTTCAGGCTGTAATTGACTGCAAAGGATTTGCAACCAAGTATTAAAAAGTGAAAGTTTGTTTTATGACTGTTAATCTGTCCCATTACTTTTGGTCCTTTAAAAAGTGGGAGGCACATATACAAACTGTTGTAATTCCTACACCATTCACCTGATTTGGATGTAAATACCCTCAAATTAAAGCTGAAAGTCTGCAGTTAAAGCACATCTTGTTTGTTTTATTTCAAATCCATTGTGGTGGTGTATAGAGCCAAAAAGATTAGAATTATGTCAATGTCCCAATATTTATGGACCTGACTGTGTATATATATATATATATATATATATATATATATATATATATATATATATATATATATATATATATATATACACATACATACACACATATATATATATATATATATATATATATATATATATACACATACATACATACAGTGGATATAAAAAAATCTACACACCCCTGTTAAAATGTCAGGTTTCTGTGCTGTAAAAAAATTAGACAAAGATAAATTATTTCAGAACTTTTTCCACCTTTAATGTGACCTATAAACTGTACAACTCAATTGAAAAACAAACTGAAATCTTTTAGGTGGAGGGAAGAAATAAAAATAAAAAAAATAATGTGGTTGCATAAGTCTGCACACCCTCTTATAACTGGGGATGTAGCTGTGTTCAGAATTAAGCAATCACATTCCAAATTGTGTTAAATAGGAGTCAGCATACACCTGCCATCATTTAAAGTGCCTCTGATTAACCCCAAATAAAGTTCAGCTGCTCTAGTTGGTCTTTCCTGAAATTTTCTTAGTCGCATCCCAAAGCAAAAGCCATGGTCCACAGAGAGCTTTTAAAGCATCAGAGGGATCTCACTGTTAAAAGGTATCAGTCAGGAGAAGGGTACAAAATAATTTCCAAGGCATTAGATATACCATGGAACACAGTGAAGACAGTCATCAAGTGGAGAAAATATGGTACAACAGTGACATTACCAAGAACTGGAGCTCCCTACAAAATTGATGAAAAGACGAGACGAAAACTGGTCTGGGAGGCTACCAAGAGGCCTACAGCAACATTAAAGGAGCTGCAGGAATATTGGGCAAGTACTGGCTGTGTGGTACATGTGACAACAATCTCCCGTATTCTTCATATGTCTGGGCTATGGGGTAGAGTGGCAAAACGAAGGAGGAGGTTTGTTAGAAAAACATCTAAGCCAGGCTACATTTTGCAAAAACACATCTGAAGTCTCCCAAAAGCATGTGGGAAAAGGTGTTATGGTCTGATGAAACCAAGGTTGAACTTTTTGGGCATAATTCCAAAAGACATGTTTGGCGCAAAAAACACGGCACATCACCAAAAGAACACCATACCCACAGTGAAGCATGGTGGTGGCAGCATCATGCTTTGGGGCTGTTTTTCTTCAGCTGGAAGTGGGGCCTTAGATAAGATAGAGGGAATTATGAACAGTTCCAAATACCAGTCAATATTGGCACAAAACCTTCAGGCTTCTGCTAGAAAGCTGAAGATGAAGAGGAACTTCATCTTTCAGCATGACAACAACCCAAAGCATACATCCAAATCAACAAAGGAATGGCTTCACCAGAAGAAGAATAAAGTTTTGGAATGGCCCAGCCAGAGAACAGACCTGAATCTGATTGAAAATCTGTGGGGTGATCTGAAGAGGGCTGTGCACAGGAGATGCCCTCGCAATCTGACAGATTTTGAGTGTTTTTGCAAAGAAAAGTGGGCAAATCTTGCCAAGTCAAAATGTGCCATGCTGATAGACTCATACCCAAAAAGACTGAGTGCTGTAATAAAATCAAAAGGTGCTTCAACAAAGTATTAGTTTAAGGATGTGCATACTTAGGCAACCATATTATTTTATTTTTATATTTTTTCTTCCATCTACCTAAAAGTTTCAGTTTGTTTTTCAATTGAGTTGTACAGTTTATGGGTCACATTAAAGGTGGAAAAAGTTCTGAAATGATTTATCTTTGTCTCATTTTTTTACAGCACAGAAACCTGACATTTTAACAGGGGTGTGTAGACTTTTTATATCCACTGTACATATACATATATGCATATACATACATATATAATTATATATATATATATATATATTACACACATATATATATATATATATAAGTTATATATATATATCTATTTCACTATCTATAGAACAGAGATAAATAGATATAGATAGATATCAATATAGATACATATGGTCCCATCTAAGCTACACAGGTTAATGAATTGTCTACTTTATGCTAATTTTAGTCATTAACATTAAGTATTCCACTGGAATTTCATCTGCTAAGCAGTTTTTATATGAAGTACTTTGAAATAGAAAATGTGAAAAAGACAATAATTTTCTAAAAGCAATACTTCACTGTCCTTGTGAGGTTATCATAATTTTAAATAATTTGTGTTCAACATAAAAGGCCAGGTTTGACTACAAGAACAATTATAAACTCTCCTCGATTATTCTTTGTCCTTGGAACATTCATCAAATCTGTGTAACAATTTGCATCTTGTTGACCTACATAGCAATTATCCAGTTTTTACTAAAATAAAATCATCTCTAACTAGGATTTCTCCATAATATTTATTTAGAAATTGAAGCAATAACCCTATACATTGTTTATTGTGAAGAAATGGGGTGTAGTGGCAAGATAAAAAAAAGAATAATTTTAACTCAAGACACTCTCACTGCCGGATATATTTACGTATTTGTTTCTTAGGTCCTCTAGCTTTATGTTGTGTAAAATGGGAGAGAATAAGTGTACATGTCAGGAAATAAACCTCAAGAACTTAGAGCAAGATAGTCTGATAGCCTGGGCAATGCCTTAGATATTGCACCCATACAGGTTACCTACAAGCACAGGTAAATAGGGCACCTGCTTAAAGGGACACTAAACACATTATTCTCTTTATTGTGTATTATGTAATAGTGTATTTCGTAAAGTACCACTGTGTGTTTTCTTTTTTTTTTTTTATTAAAAAAGTTTCCCTGTTTTTACCTCTTTCTAATCGAACACGTGCTGCTTATATCAGACACACAAATTACATGCAGTCATTCTATACACATACAGATTTATTTTATTTAAAAATAAAACTTGTTTCCCACACCCCAGAGGTGCTTACATGGAAAAGTTAAATGTCAATAAAGCCCCGGGTCCTGATTAAATACATCCAAGGGTACTGAGGGAGCTGGGTTCTGTAATAGCCAAACCATTATATCTAATCTTTCAAGACTCACTCACCACAGGGTCTCTACCAGATGACTGGAGAAAAGCAGAGGTGATACCTATATTTATGAAGGGAGCAAGAGAAAATCCGGGGAATTATAGACCAGTGAGCCTCACTTCTGTAGTGGGAAAACTTTTAGAGGGGTTAATAAGGGACAGACTACAAGAATATGTCTATTTGAACAAGATCATAGGTAGCAGTCAACACGGATTTATGAAGGATAGGTCATGTCAGACCAATCTAATTAGTTTCTATGAGGAGGTTAGTAGGAACTTGGATCAGGGCAACTCAGTGGATGTAGTCTATTTGGATTTTGAAAAGGCTTTTGATACAGTGTCTCATGGGAGACTCTTGAGCAAACTAAGGGGATACAGGAATTGCAGTAAATATCTGCTCATGGATCGAGAGCTGGCTAAAAGACAGGAAGCAAAGGGTTGTTGTAAATGGAACATACTCCGATTGGACTAATGTGATAAGTGGGGTTCCTCAAGGTTCAGTATTAGATCCTCTCCTTTTTAACATATTTATTAATGACGTAGAAGTAGGACTCAAAAGTAGTGTCTGCATTTTTGCTGATGACACTAAGATGTGCAAGGTAATTAAATCAGATAATGATGTACTTTCCCTACAGAGGGTTTTGCATAAATTAGAGAAATGGGCGGCTAAATGGCAGATGAGATGCAATACAAATAAATGTAAGGTTATGCATTTGGGAAGGAAAAATAGCCATGCAATTTATAATCTTAATGGAGCAAATCTAGGCATATCAGATAATGAAAGGGATTTGGGAGTGCTTGTGGACAACCACCTAGGTAGCAATCAGTGAAATCTTCAGACCTGTGTGTGCTCTGTGCATTTCTTACAAAATGTAATTAAGTTTAAAAAGCTTTTACTTAAAAGTATATGGATTTTTCCCTGTTTTCCCTTTTTTCTAATCAGACATGTACTGCTTATATAAGAAACACACATTACATGGAGTCATTCTATCCAAATACAGATTTATTTTATTTAAAAAATGGTTTCCACACCCCCAGAGGTAAATACTAACAAACAGAAAAACTACATTCATGTATGTTTTTTAACCCTATACCTTCCAGCCAGTAGCAGCACAGTGCAGAGATCCAAAGCAGTACCTCCTGACTGCTTCGTTCCAGGAAGGAGAAAAGTGCATTGTGGGAACAAAAGACTACCCATTATGCTTTGCTGCAGAAACTGAATTCCCATATCCTGCTACAATATTGTAGTACCCTCTGATTGGCCACAACAAATCATGAATCTTATGCTAATTTACCTTGGATATTCAGGGGCATTCCTTCTCAATATTAACTGAAGAGATTTTGCAAACTTTAGGGTAAGTTTATTAATGTTTGTTTTGGATTTTTCTTTAGTGCAAACATTTTTTGCATACACTCTCAGCTATCGGATGCATTCATAATCCATGAAACTTCCATATTCATTTAGAATTTTTCATGCAAAACACATCTTTGTTAATGTTTAAAGCTGCTCTTGTAAATGTATGAGAAAAACAATTGTGTTCCATGTCCCTTCAAGTAGATTGAAAAAAAAAATCTAAATGTCAGTTTGGTTAACTTTATGGTCAAAGTAATAACACAGAGCCCTACAATCTTAAGGTAACCATTCTATGAAACTCTTTATGTCACTAAAGAAACAGAAGCAAAGATAACCAATTAAAAATAATAGTATTTTCATTATGTTAAAAAAAATGTTTTGTTCCTTTTTCTTTACAAAGTCATATACCGGTATTTATTCCTAGAACTAATTATTAAGGGTAATACAAAGTTTAATTAAATAATACAACAAAACATGGAGAAAGAACACAAAAATAAATAAAGATGCAACCTATTGCTATGCAAACACGGTTGCTACATA
The DNA here is from genome assembly GCA_027410445.1 of Discoglossus pictus. Classification (NCBI taxonomy): domain Eukaryota; kingdom Metazoa; phylum Chordata; class Amphibia; order Anura; family Alytidae; genus Discoglossus; species Discoglossus pictus. The sequence goes on along the minus strand of CM050168.1, from coordinate 234,913,342 downwards.
ACAGGGTGCTCAGGACAAAATGTTATGCCCTTGAAAGCACATGTCATAAACTGGCACGCTGGTCAGCCACCCCATCATCAATAGAGTCATCCCACCTCTAATTATAATTGACTAAGGATTAGATATTTCAGGAATGAGATCATTGCTGCTTTCAGTGAGCCCATAATGTGATTCCCCAAGTAGAGCTATGTCCCAGACTAACCTTAGCTGCAATCGTGGCTGCGGTGATGTGCGACGAAGAACTGTCTTCAGTTGATGCAACTCCACTATCTTTTTTCTCCTCTTCCTCCTCTTCACATTGCACACCTTTGTCTTCTGTCTGTTTGTGAGGGCTTGTTGTTGGCGGAGGAGACAGGGGTGGTGGCGGTGATGGCAGGTCTTCCAACTCATCATGAACTTCTTTAACTTTTACAATAGCGTCCCTCAAAAGGTCTATGGCATGAGGTAGGGCTGGCAGTATAAATTGAAAGCATTCCTGTACCCATCAAAAATAAAAAATTTCGTCTTTTATTGATAGTCATTGCATCAAAAACATTAAAAAGATTAAAAGCACAGTCCATAATTAACAAGAAGTATATCTTATAAAAGGAAAATTATGTTCTACATTGTCTCTAGACAAGTGTTCTTCAACAGAGGAACATCTATGAGTAGATTCAAAGACAGAAAATTGGTACAGTACTTTATATATATTTCTATATCATATTCATTCAACAAACAAGCAATGCAGGAATTAATGTTACATTATTTATAACAGTACATACTTCAAATCTCATATTTAAATAGCTTAGAGTACAAATACTTCTGAGGTATAAAGGACCACACAAGTCTCCAAATGTGCTCTACACCATCAGTGGGTGGAAAATAATTTGAAAATGTTTTTATATTTTTACAATTGATCAAGAATTCACTTAAATATTGACATTTTAGTTTAGCCCGTGAAGCCGTCCCACAAGAATCTGCATAAATAATAAGGCTGGATCTGTAACTATTATACATTGTATTATAGAGTTACACTGTATTTAAAAGCAGAGTGTGGTGGTGCAGTTTAATTGGTAAGTCATAGGTGTGATTGCCATGCCTTCCACGTGTTGTTTATGTTCTTGTTTACCTAATGTCCTTTTATATATAATGTGTGTATGCGTTATTAAATACATTAGTCAATTAAAACAACAAAAAACAAATGGAAGCTATTGGATTAGAACAAACGACTTACCAGTGAAAACATTTTTTATTTTATCACTTATACCAACACACTCTGCTGTAAAAAGTAAATAGACTAGTTCAATTATTTTCATTTTTTGAATTTTATATATATACACATATATATATATATATATATATATATATATATATATATATATATATAAAACTAGTTCACATATTTATTGAAATAATTATTTTGAAATCAACACAATAGGAACACTGTTACCTCACATGACAATGCTTTATTATATAGCCTAAAGGACATATTTCTGATTTTTTTTAAATGATAAAGAAAAAAAATCTATCTTTGTGGACTTTTTTACCCAGGACACCACCACCACCACCACAGACTGCAGCCTTACTTACTGTGCTATCTGTTCTGTTGCTACCCAGCTGCTAGAATATAATCAAATAGTTACAAATCACTTAGCCACTGCCTGATTCAAAGTCTCTACACCTGATTCTAATTAATATTCATTACATCCCGCAGAGTAAATTACTCATCCAGAGCAAACACACTGAAATAACCTCACTTCTATTGATCATTATTACATTAAGTCGGTATCAATTTAAAAAAAGGAAAACACTTTTTCCACATGCTTTTTCATCCTCTATCTAATGGTGGTGAGCACATATGGTAACTTTTGTAGTCCTTTAAGACATGTTTGTACTTTTCATATACATGCAATCTTTTAATAATTTCCAGTTAAAGAAATTGTCTACAACTTAAAGGATCATTTCTATTCTATTTATTTTACAATAGGAATAGTAGCAATAGTAACAAATTAATGTAACAAATATCATGAAGGCAAAGAGTTATTTGCAGTCCTGTACGTGTGTCGTTCAGTCAGCTTAAAAGGTATCTGGAAGTTTCCCTGTTTTTCCCTTTTTATAATCGAACACGTGCTGCTTATTTTAGAAACTCACATTACATAGACTCATTCTATACACATACAGATTTATTTTATTTTAAAAAATTTGGTTTCCACACCCCCAGAGGTACTTTCATAGGCACCTGGTATTAATGAATACACTGCATTCAAGCTTTTAACCCTATACTAACCTTCCAGCCAACAGCAGCACAGTGCAAAAATCCAGAGCAACACTGCCTGAACTGCTGGTGTACGATGGGAACAAAACTCTACATATCACATGATGCTTTTCAGCAGGGACTGAATTCCAAAACATTGTTACAATATTGTGGTTGCCTCTGATTGGCTACGACTAATTATTCATTTTATGCTAATTTAGCTGGATTTTCAGTGGTGTTACTTCTCAAAATCAACTGCCATAAAACTGATGAAAATGTGCAAACTTTAGTGTAAGTTTATTTGGGGATTTTTTTCAAGCAATAAAAATGTTGGCATACACTACGGGATCTCCTCTGTCAGACACATTCATAATCCAGGAAACTTCCATATACCTTTAACGGTATACACAGTAAATCCTCAAATTATCATTGAAGACCGGGTGTCAACCAGTTAAAAACAAACATATTATACTTTGGTCTAATTTCATGATAATCTTGCATGTCCATGTTTCAGTAGTGACTACCAACTATTCAGGAAAGATATTCTAAGATATACTTATAAGCACTACAATACTTATATTACTTCTAAACCACAAACCCTTAAATATCTATAGCTGAGAGTTTGGTTTCTTTGTAAGATAAGACACTCTCACATTAATATATAAACATATACACATAGAGAAATAGAGGGAGAGAGTGGGACAGATAGATAGATCGATAGAGATGAATATGGAGATAAAGAGAGAGATAGAGCGATAGATATAAAGAGAGATAGACAGACAGATAGGTAGAACACCCTTAAGTCTTATTACATTATTTAGGGTAAACCATGCACCTCCAAAAATTCACAAATAGAAAAAAGTTACAAAATAGTAAGTGATCTCAGGCTTTAGGTGAGCTGCGTACGACATCCGCTATTTCTGCTGATAGCTCCACACAGCCTGGAATCCTACTGGGTTTCCCCCACTTTTTGCTGATCTCAAGCTCTAGTCCGTTCCTCTGTTGTGCAGTATCATTAATCCTGTATTTTGCTTTCCTTTGTATTTTTGTGCCATAAAAGCTTGATTTTGTGCTTATTTGTATTAAAGCATTATTGTCACACTGTTACCTGTGCTGACACAGAATAAACATTTCTACTAGAGCTATCAAATCTCTGCTTACTGATGTAGCTAATAAAACAACAAAAATACTTTAACTCTATCTAGGTCATAGCAAAAAAGCCATCTGAGACCTGCGCTGTACAAATGCTGTACCACATATCTTCTACTTGTGAAGAACTTTCACATTTCCTTGGATATTGTACTTATAATAAATTGATAGAATTAAACAGAACAATGATATCTTTGCACCCCCTGCTCTAAATTAGCATGTTTTGTTTTACACAGACCAGGGGCCAATAGGAAGGTTTCAAATAAAACGTTATTCATTAAAGGTATCTGGACATTTTCCTGGGTGTAACTTTTTCTACTCAAACACATGCGGCTTGTATCAGAAACATACTTTAGATTGATTCATTCTATTCACATACAGATTTATTTTATATTAACAAAAAATCAGTTTCGGCAACTACAGAGTTGCCTGTATAGGCACCTGGTACTAACTAATAGAAAAACTGTATTCAAGTACATTTTTAACCCTGTACAGTGTAGAGATACAGAGCAGCACTAACTGAGCTGCTTTCTTGTAGTGGGAAGAAAAGACTACACATCCCATGATGCTTTGCTGTAGAGACTGCTGTAGACTCAATCTACAAAGTTGTAGCTGCCTCTGATTGACCAAAACAAATTATGAATTTTATGCTAATTTTGTTTAGATTTTCAGGGGCGTTCCTTCTCAAAAATCATCTCCCAAAAAACTGGGGAAAGTTTGCAAATTTAGGGTGAGTTTATGAAGATTTATTTTGGGATGTTTTCACACACTACTGATTCTCCTCTATCAGATGTATTCATAATCCAGGAAACTTCCATATAACTAACTTTAAATGGCTGAACCTATAATGGAAAATAGACGCCTAATTATTTTTATCCCTTTATTTTAATACTAAAGGAAGTATGAAAATATGTTATAAAAGTTAAATATTAACATTAAGCTGACATCAACTGTGCTTTTAATATCACGCTACATACATGATATCTGTCCAATTACAATGATAAACAAGGATTTTGTTACTTATTTTTGGAAAATAATACTGTACAGACTTCTCATGACTCCTTCACACTTTATATCTAAGCATGGTTTCAATTGTTTTATTAGTTTTAACAACTGCTCACAAAATGATTGATTACAGTTTTGTCAACATGGTAATATTGTTACAAGCAGGTTTAAAAAATGTCGTAATACGAAGAAAAGGAAACATTGAAGAGCGACAAATATCAGCATATCCAGAGAAAAAGAGGTGACAAAAACAAAACATAACCAAAAGGAAAAAAAGAGGGAAAAAAGAAAGAAAAGTCAAAATATGCGGGTTATCTTATAGGGACAAATTACATTTCATAATGTAATTTTAAGACTGGCTGATCTGAGGCACAATTTGTTAAGTGTTTAATTCTTAGATTTTTACGTTTATGATATGTTTTTTTTAGTGTCTATGGGATAACAGCTGTTCTGTCTCCATTTAAAGGGACTCTTTAGGCCTTTGTTTGTATATAAATATTTAACTAGGTTACTTATATTTTATCTTCCTTAACGTTACAAATAAAAGTTAATAATGGAGTTGGTTTATAAAACTTCCACTTTACTATCTTCTAAGAAGCCTCCAGAGTATTAGATATTCAGCTGGTGGAACCTCCCATGTTCTCTCTAAATGCAGGCTGCCATCTTGAATGGCTTTACATAACTAGTGTAATACTGTTAACAAACAGATTGTGACATGCTGTGTGCCCGCATGCAGTAAAATTACACCAGTAGTGTAAAGCCCATCCCTTGGGGGAGTGGGTTTGGTTACAGCTGTGCAAAATGTCAGCCTGCATTGAGAGAGAAAAAAACAAAGAGGGTAGTTCCACAAGGTGGAAATCTGTAACCCTGGGGGCATCTTAGATGGGAAGTGGAAATGTTATACGCAGGGAGAACTCAGGGGGCTTTGTTAGATGATTTGACTGAACTTTAAATAAACAAACTACATTGACAGATTGACTCCTTGTTAATAAAGGAATCCAGGTCACATTACTACATTGTTAGATCACTTCTCCAGAGCTGGATCATGACTTTTATGACTTATTAGTGGAATTAGAAGTGAGGGAACAGGGAACTCAGAGAGGTCTTTGTTAGATATCGGATCAGACTGTAATTGACAACACATCCCTTCCCATAATAGGCCCAGAAGCAGGAAGCTTGCATCAACAGATGCAACCACAGCTCTCCAGAAATGTAAGCACCTCTCCCTTGCACACACTTCGATCAATGTATCAAGGATACAGCCCCGGTCCAGCAGAAGCTTCAAACCATATATTAACATTTAAAAAACAAACAGCTGAATTACGTTTTCACGGATTAATTATGCTGTAAGAATTTTTGTTTGCAAACACAGTTATTTTTTCATTGTACAGTAGCCCTTTAAGGAAGATATGGATAAGATTTGGATTTACAGCAAGAATTCCAAACCTGCTGCTGTCCTTTCAAGTTAGGGATGCAAATGATTAATTGGCATGTCAGTAAATCCCATCCACACCCAGGCGAACAAAGGATTTTACACATTAAACTTCTTCATAACCGCCTACAGTCAGCCACGTTTGCAATTATTTTTACCTATATTGTTTGAAAGGTAATGTTTATCCTCAGGCACTGTAATGTACATGAGAAATTAATTAAGAAAAATTAAATCCTAGTGTAAAACATCACAAGCAGAACTTTTGCAGAAAAAAATCTATGAAGCTGGCGTGCCTTTTTAAGGCATAAGAAAGCACTTTGAAAACCCATAATTAGCGGGACTTTTTCTACAGGCAAAATTAGACATTTTGTATTACTGAGAAATGATTTATTGGCTATCAAGTCTTCATTTATATTTCAGCCTACAGGAAACAAAAGAGCCATTAATGTCACCGCTCCTCTAAAAAAATGTGGAAGATTCAACGAGAAATTGCAATAAGGAATTAAAGCACAGCAAAGAACTGGTCCTCTGCTGCCAGAATTGTGTGATCTCAGCAATAAAATGGTTAAAGGACCACAGTGCTTTGGGAAAATATATATACATTTTAGCTAGGGTTGTCATAAGGCTAGATTTTCATTTAAGGCAGTAGCTTCGCCCATGGTGGAAGTTGGGTGTGTGACAGGGGTGTTAACGTTTCTGGAGAGCAACACTTGCATTTCCTGCGGAGCCGGAGAGAGATAAGGGGTGTGATGGCAATTTTAGTCACATCCAAACGCTAACAAATCTTTTTAACGCCTGCCTGTTCCATCGTTTTTGCTCAGTTCCCAGGAAGTGTGAAACAAAGACAAAATGGATTCCTTTAATCAACAGTCTTCAAAAAATCTGATTTTAATGTTAGTTTTACATTAATCATAGACCATAGTGCTATTTTATTAAACTAAGGGAATATCCCACCAAAGAAATCAACACTCCACATTATTCTACACCTTAGCCATTCAGGTCCTAAAGATACTTGTCCAAAATATGACCATATTATGAGGTACAATAATACCCTTAGTTTAATGCTAGAATAGAGTTACTTGATATTCTTTGCTGCTAGAAGCACGCTAAAAATAGCTGGTTCTATCATGGTCTATAGGCTGCAGCTCCATCATAGCACATTTCCCAATACTCTGCCACCAAACCTGTGCAGCAATGAGGCAGCTGCGGGGAAATCTCCTGTACTATATAAGTACATAAGTATATAAAAGATGGGAGGAGTTCCAGCTTATAGATAGTAGAAAACATTTACAGTGTATGTTTTCTCACAAAATGTCATATTTATTCCCTACCACAATCAACTGAAACATTGTTGATGCCAGTCTTTCATACCAGTCTATAAGACATATTACTGTGGCCCTTTCAGTTTGTGCCACAGTATTCATATGAGAGGCACCAGGAGCTGGTATTTGCACAATCCCAATCTTTACAGACTGAAGATACAATAACCTTAGTTTCCTTAAAAATCTTATATAAATATTATGATTAAGAGCTATGAAATAGCTGGAATCATGGCGAAATGGTGTCATTGTTTTTAGCATAAGTTGTCCTTAAAAAGGCAAATTTTGCTATAAATATATATTAGGGCTGAAGGAAAGTTAAGCCTTCCAGTTCAGGAGGTATCCCTTGAGGATCATGGGTATGTTTCTACACATTCTTCTTATTCCTCTATATGTGTAGATGAAGAGCAAAATTTGATAAAAATGAACATAAATAAAGCTTTTAATTTAAAATCCATATTGTGTAATAATGCTGTGTAGGAATCCAACGGGGAAGGAATTAATATGTTTTGACATTGTGCAGGAAATATGACCCGAATAAGAATCCCAAACAATTGTCCATGAAAGTCTTGCACTGAAATATAAGGTTTATAAGAAACAACTGGAAGCTTGTCAGTGTCATACTATAAAAGTGGCAATGCAGCATTATCTTAAGATGGCATTGGCCAAGGTGAGCAATATTATTGAATGCTTATGTCTCGGAAGGAAAATTCCCATTATTGCTTAAAAAAAAAAAAAAAAGATTAAAGAGGAAGTTTCACCTAAAGTAACTTGCTATTATATGAAAGAGTTCAATTATAGTTCAAATATATGTTATAACGCTTCTCCTTTATTGCTTTAAGATCTCTATGTATCAGGTGATGCGAGCTGCTAAAGCACACAGAGCGTAGTTTGATTGATTCTTAAAGTTTTGACCCAATCAACTCAACAATTCTGTCCGTGACAAATGATGAAACTAAAAATGCGATTGGTAAACTAGGCAAGGTTCAGAACTTTTATATAGTTAAACTACGGTACTCTAAAAGCTAATGAAGCTTAAGTTTAGGGGGAACGTGTCCTGTAAAGGACCACAAAAGTCACCATATGTGCTCTGCACTCTCAGAGGTTGGAAAGTCATGTGAAAATGTGTTTACAATTGATCAAGAATTCACTTAAATATTGACATTTTAGTTTAGCCCTAAAAGCCGTCCCACAAGAATCTGCATAAATAATAAGGTTGGAGTCTATAACTGCATTGTATTATAGATTTACACCGCAAATAAAAGTAGAGTGTGGTGGTAAGTGCACAAAGAATACACTGATTCAACAAACATAGAGATTATACAAATGTGCAGTCATAAATTAGAACTTGTGTGTGCCTTTAATAATTATTAAGTAATTGTTGTATAACCAAGTATTGGGGACTGCAACATTGCAGTGATCTCTTATATAGTTAATATTTGCAATATTGAATATGAAGATTAATAATTTCAACTATCATTTGCAGTACATATAGACCTCTTAAAGGATCCCAAAATAATGCATAAGTAGAGATCATAAACTTTTTTTAGCGAATAGAAATGTAGTATTACAGATATTTAGGTACTGATGACTAAGGATTCAATGGCTTAGGTAAGAAAAAAATAATATTGACGTTTTCAGTGTGAGATTCCTGCTTCTGCAACCCCTTCCCAGCAGGGTTGGAATTGCTGAAGAACTTTTACTATAATTAGAATATCTACTAGTTCTAACTATATGAAGTACAGTCACCTGAAGTGAGAGTATTGATCATATATCTGGAAATTATATATATATATATATATATATATATATATATATATATATATATATATATATATATATATATATATATATATATATATATATATAAAACAATACAAAATAATATAATACAGCAGAAAGTCACCAGTATAAAAAGTAAACTGGTGCAATATAGCGATTATCATGGGAGCAGAAATGTTTTCTCTATTAAAGGTATCTAGAAGTTTCCCTGTGTGTAAATGTTTCTGATCTAACACCTACTGTTTATATCCGTAACACAAATGACATTGATTCATTCTATACACATACAAATTATGTATTTTTTTTAAATTGGGTTTCCCACCCCCAGAGCTGCCTACATAGGCACCTGTTACTAACAAATAGAAACACTGCATTTAAGTAGATTTGTAAATGCTATACTAACCTTCCAGCCAATAGCAGCATAGTGAAAAGATCCAAAACAGCACTGCCTGGGCTGCTTGTGAGTGGTGGGAACAAATGACTGCAAATCCCATGATGTTTTGTTGCAGAGACTGAATCCCCATACACTGTTACATTGTCGTACCTAACTCGGATTGTCCACAATTAATTATTACCTTTATACTAATTTAAACAAGAAGAAGGGTAGTGGAAGAGACAGACAAAGGTACCCATTGAAGCTACTAAGATACCTCAATCCTTTGAGATCACTAAATGGGAGTAATATTCTGTACATTTTTGTACCTATGTTGCTATCAAGCGTTCATATTGCACTAGGAGGTGGTGCACTGCGTTTTCCCCTACCCTTCTTCTTGTTTATACTAGCCACTAGGACACGGTGGGAACGGTGTCCTGGGAAGAAGCCGCATACCTCCGGCATATATGGACTTATCGTGGATGGTTTAAGACGAGTTTATCTATGCTCATCTCTCCACCACCGTCTGGACTAATTGTATGTGGACTCACATACTGACTTGTGCTAGATTTAACAATAATACATTTTCTGTCATCTATATATGTTATATCATATAGATTATTTGGAGTAATTATTGGTTGTGTTATTAGGTGTGTTTTGAGTGCTTACATTTTGGTGATCATTGTCTGTGGGTTGCTATTTTGCTCTTTAGTGTAACCTTTATACTAATTTAGGTTAGATTTTCAGGGGAGTTGCTTCTCAAAATCAACTGCCAGAAAACTGAAGTCCTTTTGAAAACTTTAGGGTAATTTTATTAATGTTTATTTAGGGATTTTTTCATGCAAAAAAAAAATAAAAATATATGTTTTCATGCACTACAGATTCTACTCTATCAGATGCATTGATAATCCAGGAAACTTCCATATACCTTTATATATCATCAACATGCTGTCTTAATGCATTTTCTGTATTTAGAAAAGGAGGTGACAAATTAGAGCTAGTCTTTTCTTTTTCTTGTTAAAATTGTGGGGGTTTCTAAGCAAGGATATCCTATATGTATCAGTGCTAGATATCATCATCAAGACATCTTAGAAGTGACTTACTGGAATATATCACACAAAACTATTACTTTATTACCAATGATGGTGTGAGACACAATGGATTATATACCATTTGGAGCATTCGGTCTTCAGAAAGTACAGTCTAAGGCAGGGGTGCACGAGTTCAGTCCACAAGCCTGGATTTGATGAGTACAGGTGAGTTAATCACTTCTGTCATCCTGATTGAATCACCTGTGCACAGAAAGGATATCTTCAAATCCAGGCTGTGTCTGGCCCTTTAGGACCAAACTTTTGCACCCCTTGTCTTAGACATCAGAACCAACCATCTGAGGTCATGTTTTCTTTTCAAGACATATGATCCAGGTGGTCTTATGAATGTTTACAGTTTCTAAGGTTCTTAAGAATATAGCAACTATTTTGAATGCACCAAGCCATTTCATCTATATTCCCACCAAAACAAATAACTACAGGATGTAGGCATATAAGTAAGTGGATTATAAGTAAAAAAATAAGTTTAGATTCAAAGTCAACTAAAATTGGAATTCCCTATATAGCTTGTGGGTTCCCAGACTAAATAATTAGAATACTTATTAGAAATATCTGCCAACAAAGATACTAAATACAGAGGAAATGTCCTTGATGTTCTGGTATGGATTTAAAGGATAGGAAAAGTATGTGTGCTTACCTGTGACCCTTTCTTGCTACCTGGTAAATTGATGATAAGAGTTTTCCCTCGAATGCCACACACAGGTCTGCAATAAAGAAAAGGAAAATATGTATCAATTCTGAGAATCGCACGGTTTACATGGTAGGGAGACAACATCTTACTTATAGATGGAGCCAGAAACACAGTTAGCCCTCATGCATCAAGTATAGAGATTTAAGAAACAGATATCTCCTTTAAAAAAAGACTGAAAGGTACTTCTAAACAAGAGCACACACACGTGGTTAATTGTTTATTTTGCTCTCCCAATTTTTGATCAATAGCGCAAACAAAATAATAAAAATATTTTTTTGTGTCATGTTTACTCTATATTTCATGATCATCCATCTGGTGAAAGCGATTGATCGATAACAGAAGGCCCAAGAAAAAACAAGAAATTCAAAGAAATGTAAAGATAAAAAACACTTAATTCATTTTTGTTTTATTTTATTTTTTGAGCAGTTGAAAAGTGGGAGGCACATATACAAACTGTTGTAATTCCTACACCCTTCACCTGATTTGGATGTAAATACCCTCAAATTAAAGCTGGAAGTCTGCAGTTAAAGCACATCTTGTTAGTTTCATTTCAAATCCATTGTGGTGGTGGTGTATAGAGCCAAAAAGATTAGAATTATGTTGATGTCCCAATATTTATGGACCTGACTGTATATATCTCACAAATAGCCTGATCTCATGTAAACATTGTACCATAGTTATGTAATGCTGCAAATAAACTTAGTGTTGGTGTAAACTATGAAAATCATCCCTTTATTTTGATTTCTTTCTTATATAGACCTCTTTTGTGACACTGGATGAAGCCATTAAAATCACTAACAGACGTGTTAATGCCATAGAACACGGTAAGTGAGCATATAAATGACTTATGTAGATATATTTCATGTATTTGTTGTGGTGTGTGTGTGTTGACAATGTGAGTCGAAATTCTGATTAGAAAAATTAAATAAGTGTGCGTCGACACAATACAAGACCATTTATAGAGGCCATGACTTTGTACAAATGCAGCGCAAGCCTAAATAAATCACTATAATAGTTGTCACCGTTCACCTGATTTGGATGTAAATACCCTCAAATAAAAGCTGAAAGTCTGCAGTTAAAGCACATCTTGTTTGTTTAATTTCAAATCCATTGTGGTGGTGTATAGAGCCAAAAAGATTAGAATTGTGTCGATGTCCCAATATTTATGGACCTGACTGTATAATAGTTGTCAAACTGCGAGACGTCGTCACGCTTTGCGAGGTGCGTACGACTTAGGCGATGAGCGCCAAAAGGTGCTCATCGCTTGCGAGCCTCGCAGAGCGAGGCAAATCGTTAATGCGTAGGACTTAGCCAACGAGTACCAATGGCGGTCATCGCTGTGAGCCTCGCAAAGCGAGCCGTTAAACCGTAGCACTTAGCCCAGACGCAAGACTTGGAACCAAAAAAAGATACGAGACGCGGGACTTAGAAAAAAAAAAAAAAGGTACAAGACGCAGGACTTAGAAAAAAAAAAAAAGATACGAGAAGCGGGACTTAGAAAAAAAACTATACGAGGAGCAAACATTTCTGAGATTAGCGGCCGAACAAAAAAAACAAACAAAAAAAAACACACAAAATACGCCCCAAAAAATTTGCCTAAGCGAAAAACGCCTGAGCAAGGAAAAAAATGGGCACCGAAAAAAATGAAAACGAGGCTACACGACCTCGGACCGCGCAAAACACTGCAAAATGCGTAGCACTTTACACATCACACTACGACCTACAGGATACACTATTACAAAAGCCGGAAAATGCTACACGAGGCGCGTAACATATTAATAAGATTACGACTATACAATCCCGCTTTACACAATAAACCAACGGCTTTAGCTCGCGCACGCAGCCTGTTTAGAGTGCACACTTCAAACATTCATTACACTTTATAAGCAGGGCACTAACACTCACAATGTGTATTGTATGCAGACGCAAAATACAAACAGATTGTTAGCTCTTCAGCCTATTGCTCACTGCATATATCAATTACAAATAATTAAACTATATTAATTTATTTAATAAATCATTAATTATTACTTAACTACATATACATAGAAATGTATATCTCTCTCAGAGGACCAAAAGTACACGACAGGAGAGGGTCAAGCCTCGCAATGAGCGGCGAAAGTCCACACAGTACAAAACGGTTTCAAATATGTCTCAAACAGCATTCCCATGGCTTCAAAGTATGCGGTTTTGAATTTTGTGTATTTCCTGTTTGTTTCAATGAAGTTTGAACAGGTTGTACTTAATAATTTTCATGAAAAACACCACTTTGGTAATGAGAAGCAGCTCTTTTAAATACATAAAAAAATAATTGTCTCTAAGTTTCTAAATTATTATGTGCAATCGATCATTCTTTATTGAGTTGGCCATTGCTTTGTGTCATTGCTTTGATACCTGAATGTGTGACCCTATTGTAAGAAGCATTCCTTTTAATGAAAATGTTATCTGAAGAACGAAAAAAAATTCAATTTCATCACAACTGCTCTTGAACATATTCTCTTGTGTTAACATTAAAATGAAGGGATAACGCTACATGCTCATGGTTTAGGTTTTCTATTTTTCCCTACATGGTCAGCCATTGGGCTAATATCTGTCCTTCACTGACCCCAGAAATGTAAAATCCTGACTCTAACATACAAAGCCAGCAACAATAACGCACCCTCTTATAGCTCTGCTCTAGTCTCAAAATACTCCCCTAACCTCCCTCTTCGATCTGGTAATAACCTTCTTCTTTCCACCTCACTTATCACCTCATGTGAACACCTATTTTAATGTAAAGTCTAATTGCCTACTATTTGTGACCTCAATATGTGAGCAAAAGCATCAACTAATAGAGGCATTTGAGAACTAAAAACAAAATAAATGCTGCCCAGATATATTGCAAATTCACCCTAAAACGGTCATGACTGCTTCAAAATTGTCAAGATAGAATTCTCACTGTAAAAAAAGGGGTGGACCTGGCTACCTTATGGGCCACCAATACGGTAAGTTCATAATACCAAGCATTTGTTTTTGCTTTAGTACTCCGATTGCTCCATTTAAAATTATTTTATTGGTTTCATGGAAGAAAAAAAAAAAGGATTAAAATATACCTTTAAGCCCTGCAAAAGCTATGATGACCAGTCCCTTTAAAGAATCACTGTCAAAATATATATTTTTGAAATTGTTGTTGTTCAGTCCTTAAGTTGTACCAGACTTTTGGTAACCAAATAGATGCAGCACACAAGACACAACAGTCCGTGTTTCTGGTTGTGCTTATCCATATGGAAAACCTACAAGGTATGGCTCACAGCTTCATTGAGGTACACAAGCACCTTCACCACAACAAGGTAGCAATCAGGAAGGGGAAACAATCTTACTAAGATCATTTTTAGGCAGGGAAGAGGCAAAAAGCTAGTCATAACATTTTTAATTAGAAAATATAAAAGTTGCTGGTGCATCCATATTTTTGAGGTGTGTGTGTCTGAGAACAGTGTTTACATTTCTGGAATGTAGAGCTTGCATTTATTGTTGCATGCATGTGTGGGGGATGTGTCAAATTAAATAAGATCAAGTTATACAAAAACCTCCACATCTCTCCTCCTTCCCTAATGATAAAACAACACCCTCCTCCAACTAGCAGGCAGTGATGAAACAGATGGTATTCTATACATAGAGTCTTCTAATTGTGAAGGTTTTCCTAAGCTCAGAGCTGGTCTTGCAGCGCTTCAATGATAACAGTTCCAGTGTCACTTTGCTTGGAGAGTGTTCCCTTCCCCTTAGTTACAAATCACGTCACCCTCTCAGGAGCTCTGCAGATTACCTTCCTTCCCTGCTGGTTTTCTAAGGGACGACCACAAAGAAACGCTGACTCTCAGAATTATAAAATAGCACCTTATAAACTGGGATAACCAAAACCGCTGACTGCGTACCAAGCGCTCATTACAATATTATTGCTCTGCGCAAATGGTTTATCGTTTATTTAAACTGTAAATAACCAAACTCCTCATTTCTGGAATGATATGATAACAAGTTCTCCATTCTTCTTCATACGTAGAGCTGGGAGCAGAGAAGGAGGCGCCGAGATCTAGCAGCAATTGTGTAATATACTAAGGGATTGTGGGTACATTGACAAAGAATATTCCAACACAAGGACATAATAATACTGGAGCGAGGAGTTAAAGAGACCGTGAGGAGCCAGGCAAACTAGTAAGAAGCCAGGAAGCTGTGTGTGTAAATATTATTATGATGGCTCCTACAAAAATCCTGCCTGGCTCCTAAGTGTTAGATATGTTTCGCATCTCTCCCCTCTCTATCATATATATCTATGCACACTCCTTCTGGGTCGCTACCTTGTTCTGGTAAAGGGGCTTGTGTACCTCAATGAAGCTGTGAGCTATACCATGTAGGGTCACCTAAGAGGTCAGAAAATTGTGGTCCACTGGAGAAGGAACTGGCACCCACTCCAGATAACCTTAGGGATAACCACAACAAGACATAACTATGCCTGGTATGCTGCGGTCCATAGGGTCGCAGACTAAGGACCAAACATAAATACATATATTCATGTCTGACAATTTAAATAGTCTAAGAGTACTAAGTGTATGTAATAATGTTAAATGTATTGCCATAAGGAAGCACACATTTAAAAGAAAAAGCACTGAAGTTATCTCAAAGAATATAAGGATTTACACACACACATACATAATTTATGTCACAGGAGCATGGAAAGTCCTTCATAGAGATGTAACAGTGCAAGATGAGGACATAAACAGAGGGGAGGCTCCAGAACCTGTTACTCTGGCGGCTTCTTAGAAGTAAGTGAAATTTCAATTTTATATCACTATTATATACAGTGCCTTGCAAAAGTATTCACCCCCCTTGACTTTTTACCTATGTTGGTGAAGTGAAATGAGAAAAATATATACATAAAACTATTTTTTAGAAATAGAAAACAGAAAATTGGCATGTGCGTATGTATTCACCCCCTTTGTTATGAAGCCCATAAAAAGCTCTGGCGCAACCAATTACCTTCAGAAATCACATAATTAGTGAAATGATGTCCACCTGTGTGCAATCTAAGTATCACATGATCTGTCATTACATATACACACTTGAAAGGCCCTAGAGGCTGCAACACCTAAACAAGAGGCACCACTAACCAAACACTGCCATGAAGACCAAGGAACTCTCCGAACAAGTAAGGGACAATGTTGTTGAGAAGTACAAGTCAGAGTTAGGTTACAAAAAAATATCCAAATATCTGATGAACTCCAGAAGCACCATCAAATCTATCATAACCAAATGGAAAAAACATGGCACAACAGCAAACCTGCCAAGAGACGGCCGCCCACCAAAACTCATGGACCGGGCAAGGAGGGCATTAATCAGAGAGACAGCACAGAGACCGAAGGTAACCATGAAGGAGCTGCAGAGTTCCACAGCAGAGACTGGAGTATCTGTACATAGGACAACAATAAGCCGTACGCTCCATAGAAACCATTACTTTCAGCAAAAAACAAAATGGCACGTTTTGAGGTTGTGAGAAGGCTTGTGGGAGACTCCCAAAATGTATGGAGGATGGTGCTCTGGTCTGATCAGACTAAAATTGAACTTTTCGGCCATCAAAGAAAACGCTATGTTTGGCGCAAACCCAACACATCATATCACCCAAAGAACACCATCCCCATAGTGAAACATGGTGGTGGCAGCATCATGCTGTGGGGATGTTTTTCAGCAGACGGGACTGGGAAACTGGTCAGAGTTGAGGGAAAGATGAATGGTGCTAAATACAGGGATATTCTTGAGTAAAACCTGTACCACTCTGTGTGTGATTTGAGGCTAGGACGGAAATTCACTTGAGTGGTTTAAGGGTAAACATGTAAATGTGTTGGAATGGCCTAGTCAAAGCCCAGACCTCAAGCCAAAAGAAAATCTGTAGTCAGACTTAAAGATTGCTGTTCACAAGCTCAAACCATCCAACTTGAAGGAGCTGGAGCAGTTTTGCAAGGAGGAATGGGCAAAAGTCCCAGTGGTAAGATGTGGCAAGCTCATAGAGACGTATCCAAAGCGACTTGGAGCTGTGATTGCTGCAAAAAGTTGCTCTACAAAGTATTGACTTTAGGGGGTGAATAGTTATGCACATTGACTTTTTCTGTTATTTTGTTCTATTTGTTGTTTGCTTCACAATAAAAAAAAATAAAAAATCTTCAAAGTTGTGGGTATGTTTTGTAAATTAATTGATGCAGATCCTCAAACAATCCATGTTAATTCCAGGTTGTGAGGCAACAAAACACAAAAAATGCGAAGGGGGGTGAATACTTTTGCTACTGTTCGTAACTTTTGCAATGTTGGTCACGCAAAGCGAGGGAGGCAACCTTGAGTCTTGCTTTGCGAGGCTCGCCAGCGGCGCAGCACTTAGGCTGCAATGAGCCAGCCGGGCACACAACTGTAAGCCTCGTGAAGCGGGGTGAGCAGTTGCTCCAAGTGTGTAACTCTAAAAGCCCACCAAAGAAAAAAAAAATCATGTACAAAAATTTATACCACACTCACACACATCACAGGGGGAGACACAGGAAGCCTGGGAGTGAGGATGCAAGTGAATAACACCCATATTTGGTGTTTTTAGTCACTAAAAAATTGCCTAAGCGAAGGAAAAAAATTGCGGCCGAAAAACGTAAAATTTTAGAAACAGCATGAAAACGAGGCATACACGAACAACGCCAGGCACGCAGGACTTTAAGAATAAAACAAACGACAATCACTGCACACCACGCAAACATTTACCACACACATAGAGGAGAAAGACACAGGGAAGGGACAGGGGGAGATACTGCAAAGAGACACATGGTCGCTCATTGCGAGCCTCTTCATTGTTGATGAGTTGACGGGCAAGTTCCTAGTCACAATTATATTAGTGAGGAAAAAATTACTTAAGTCACCTAGTTAAAACATCCACATAAAACAAAGAGTCCATTTAACCCCGACTAGAACTAAAAGAAACTTGAAAAGTGTGGCAAAAAAGGACTCCTAGTAAACTTGTTATTTGTGAATACTAGTTGTACATAATAATAGGAATAAGAACACAAGGTTGTGAATGCTCACAGTATCTGTAAGCTCCATCTGGCCTTCTATTTCCTGTCATACATCAGGATAAGAAGCGAAGAAAACAAGTCCATCCTCATCTTACTTTCACGGGGCTTACACTACAAACAATTCCTTTTCTACTCCCCCCCGTTTCAAAACCTGCTCTTCATCACATCACACAAATCTGGGACTACAATGTCACTTTAATGGACACAAATCTCACCAGATTTTCCTCATTTCATAAATGTAATTAGTCATTTATCTTTGTACACTGCAAAAGTAAAGATTATTTCCCCAGTAAAACAACAAGCAAAATGTTTGTTAAACACTGTTATAGGAATTTATAATATAACCCAGTGGTTTCCAACCCCCTCCTCAAGACCCACCAGACAGATCATGATTTACGTCAAATACTGTGTGAATACACAGGTCAAGCAATATGAGTCTCCACAGCCTGTTGAAAACTAGTTGCCTTACCTTTGTTCACACAGTGTTTAACCTAAAACATGGCCTGTCTGGTGGGTTTTGATGAGGGGTTTGGGATCCAATGATATAACCACTACCAATAAATAAAATGTAATGTCATGTGCCCATGAACATTCTCTCATGAGCTGGTATTAACCCCCAGTAACAAATCAAGGCCTTACCTAGAGAGCATTCCCAAGGGAGTAACATTGAGCGAGCCCATAAGCATTGCTAAGGCCATTCCCGGGGCTTCCCGTTCTATTACTTCTTTTGTAGCCTGTAAAACATAATTGTAAGCGTTAGAGTGACCTTTTGAGGGGTACACGTAGGTAAAATACAAAAAATCTGCACAGGAAGACTAGAAAACATTTATCCGTTTGTTTCTAATGGAGACAGTCATGGCAACTATAGTATTGTCCAGTCTAAAATATACTCTGATTGATAAAGCAATGGTGAGATTGATTTGGGATCTCTATAACATTGTGGATTGTTGCTCAATGTCAACATCACAGTCCAAAAAGGCAATTAGAAGAATGAACTCACCAGCTATAGCAACCACCATTAGGCAAAGAACTGAAAGCTATGGTTACAAGTGTTTTCCTTTATGAACTTGCACCTGAATTGATGGAGTTATAGACATTTTAGTTAGAAGTTCAGGATTCTTTGGATATACAATAAGGCAGGACTGTGCCGTAGAACAGGACAGTTCTTTTTATAACAACTCCTAGTCATTTGGAGACATAGCTCATTGGTAAAAAGATTGTTTAAGGTACAGGTTGCTCATTCAAATCTGGTGCACTATATTTTGTTTAAATCATTTTGTATTGGGTTTGCAGCCTAATCACACAGGGAACATATATAAAATGCACATATGGGCTTTGTAATTAATTGTCAATCACAGTCACTCATTAGCATCAGGCATCCAACATTTACAAAGCACTGCATAACATCACTTCTCCCCTCCTGGCACAGAATACATAATGTCATTATATACACACTAAAGTTCTCATGATGCTAAGCCCGGCAAACTGATAAATGCTTACACAAAGTGTGTATAGTTCATCATGTTCTAGATGAGAAACAGAGAAATAGCTGCACACTGCGGCTGCTTGTCTTTCCTAGGCACAGATTCAACCCAACTCCATTCACCTGATTTTTTTTGTCTGCATGAAACATCTCATTGGCTCTGTGGATAAGATTCAATCCTCAATATATATACCGTTGTTTGTAGAAGAGTTCAACAGCTATGCAAGTAATTCTTGATTCATTTTAAAAATGTTAATAGTTTTTCAACAAAATTTTTCAACCTTTCTCTAAAACTGCACCCTCCTTCAAATTGATAAATGGTTTGCTATTGCACGCACACACGCACACACAGTTTTTAGGGAGGTGCAACTAACAGAGAGCAAGTAGAGATGCAGCAACTCTTAAGTCTTGTGTTTCAAAGATATTTAATATTTCTATCTGTTGGTTTAGATCTGTGTGGGGCACCTGCGGCCCAAGGGCCGGATGGACATCTCTGGCTGATTTACATGGCCATCTTCCTGGCTATGCCAGAGGTATTCACAGATTTGTGCCTAACAAATCCATTATCAAATCTATTTCAAATGGAAATAATGCACAAGGTCAGGGCTGAACAAATCCAGTGGCCACAGATAATAAATAGTGTGAAAAACATTTAATATGTGGCTCTTAATGCAAAAACATCACAGAGCCATTTCAGACTTGTATTGAGACTTTTATTGCAGCACTGTAATAGCTACATAGTTACATAGTAATTGAGGTTCAAAAAAGACTTTTAGCCCATCAAGTTCAACCTTTTAAGATCTCCTCTGATCTGCAATATGCATATTAGTTGTTAATTGATCCAGAGGAAGGGAAACAAAAAACGCCAGTGAAACGTTGTCAATTGTCTCAAAACGGAAAATAAATGAATTCCTTCCTGATCCCAGATACTG
Organism: Discoglossus pictus; assembly: GCA_027410445.1. Classification (NCBI taxonomy): domain Eukaryota; kingdom Metazoa; phylum Chordata; class Amphibia; order Anura; family Alytidae; genus Discoglossus; species Discoglossus pictus. Next base: position 234,892,761 of record CM050168.1, on the reverse strand, counting down.
GGGATCGAATTTCTCCCTGGATCAGTACTCACTCTCTAATTAACCAGGATAACCCTGAATGCCCGTTTTAATAAAAAATATATCCAATCCGCTGTCACCACCTCCCTTGGTAGAGAATTCCACAGATTAACCAACCTTACTGTGAAGAAACTTTTTCTTTAAGGTGGAATCTTTTTAGTTCTAACCTCAAAGGATGTCCTGTTGTCAGTTGAAAACCTCTTGGCACAAAAAGCTCCCTCGACAAATGTTTATACTGACCCTGGATGTATTTATATAGGGTAATCATATCCCCTCTTAGATGCCTTTTTTCTAGAGAAAATAAGTTTAATTTGGATAGTCTTTCTTCATAACTTAGCCCCTCCATTCCCCTTATTAGTCTTGTTGCCCTCCTCTGTGCCTTTTCCAGCACTAAAATGTCCTTTTTATGAATTGGTGCCCAAACCTGTACTCCATATTCCAAATGAGGGCGTACTAGGGATTTGTATATTGGCAGAATTATATTTGCTTCCCTGGCTTCTATACCCTTCTTAATACATGCTAATAGTTTATTTGCCTTTGCAGCTGCTGCTTGGCATTGAGAACTGTTACGAAGGTGGTTGTCCGCAAACACTCCCAAATCCCTTTCAATATCAGATACCCCTAGATTTGCTTCATTAAGTTTATAGACTGCATGGTTATGTTTCCTTCCCAGATGCATAACCTAACATTTATTCGTATTAAATCTCATCTGCCATTTAATTGCCCATTTCTCTAATTTATGCAAATCCCTTTGGAGGGAAAGTACATCATTTTCTGATTTAATTACCTTGCACAACTTCGTGTCATCAGAAAATGGAGACACTACTTTCCAATCCTACTTCTAAGTAGTTAATAAATATGTTAAAAAGGAGAGGACCTAATACGGAGTCCTGAGGAACCACACTTACCACATTAGTCCAATCAGAGTATGTTCCATTTACAACAACCCTTTGCTTCCTGTCTTTTAGCCAGCTCTCAATCCATGTGCATATACAGTCAGGTCCATAAATATTGGGACATCGACACAATTCTAAACTTTTTGGCTCTATACACCACCACAATGGATTTGAAATGAAACTAACAAGATGTGCTTTAACTGCAGACTTTCAGCTTTAATGTGAGGGTATTTACATCCAAATCGGGTGAACGGTGTAGGAATTACAACAGTTTGTATATGTGCCTCCCACTTTTTAAGGGACCAAAAGTAATGGGACAATTGGCTGCTCAGCTGTTCCATGGCCAGGTGTGTGTTATTCCCTCATTATCCCATTTACAAAGAGCAGATACAAGCTCCAGTGTTCATTTCAAGTGTGCTATTTGCATTTGTTGCTGTTAACTCTCAATATGAGATCCAAAGAGCTGTCACTATCAGTGAAGCAAGCCATCATTAGGCTGAAAAAACAAAACAAACCCATCAGAGAGATAGCAAAAACATTAGGTGTGGCCAAATCAACTGTTTGGAACATACTTAAAAAGAAAGAACGCACCGGTGAGCTCAGCAACACCAAAAGACCCGGAAGACCACGGAAAACAACTGTGGTGGATGACCGAAGAATTATTTCCCTGGTGAAGAAAACACCCTTCACAACAGTTGGCCAGATCAAGAACACTCTCCAGGAGGTAGGTTGTATGCGTGTCAAGGTCAACAATCCAGAGAAGACTTCACCAGAGTAAATACAGAGGGTTCACCACAAGATGTAAACCATTGGTGAGCCTCAAAAACAGGAAGGCCAGATTAGAGTTTTCCAAACAACACCTAAAAAAGCCTTCACAGTTCTGGAACAACATCCTATGGACAGATGAGACTAAGATCAACTTGTACCAGAGTGATGGGAAGAGAAGAGTATGGAGACGGAAAGGAACTGCTCATGATCAGAGCATACCACCTCATCAGTGAATCATGGTGGTGGTAGTGTCATGGCGTGGGCATGTATGGCTGCCAATGGAACTGGTTCTCTTGTATTTATTGATGATGTGACTGCTGACAAAAGCAGCAGGATGAATTCTGAAGTGTTTCGGGCAATATTATCTGCACATATTCAGCCAAATGCTTCAGAACTCATTGGACGGCGCTTCACAGTGCAGATGGATAATGACCCGAAGCTTACTGCAAAAGCAACCAAAGAGTTTTTTAAGGGAAAGAAGTGGAATCTTATGCAATGGCCAAGTCAATCACCTGATCTGAATCCGATTGAGCATGCATTTCACTTGCTGAAGACAAAACTGAAGGGAAAATGCCCTAAGAACAAGCAGGAACTGAAGACAGTTGCAATAGAGGTCTGGCAGAGCATCACCAGGGATGAAACCCAGCGTCTGGTGATGTCTATGCGTTCCAGACTTCAGGCTGTAATTGACTGCAAAGGATTTGCAACCAAGTATTAAAAAGTGAAAGTTTGTTTTATGACTGTTAATCTGTCCCATTACTTTTGGTCCCTTAAAAAGTGGGAGGCACATATACAAACTGTTGTAATTCCTACACCGTTCACCTGATTTGGATGTAAATACCCTCAAATTAAAGCTGAAAGTCTGCAGTTAAATCACATCTTGTTCGTTTCATTTCAAATCCATTGTGGTGGTATATAGAGCCAAAAATATTAGAATTATGTCGATGTCCTAATATTTATGGACCTGACTGTATTTACTGCAATTTCTGTATCCCTTAGTTTGCACTATAGCCTCCCATGTGGCACTGTATCATATGCCTTTGCAAAATCTAAAAAGACTACATCCACTGAGTTGCCCTGATCCAGGTTCCTACTAACCTCCTCATAGAAACTAATTAGGTTTGTTTGACACAACCTATCCCTCATAAATCCATGTTGGCTCCTACTTATAATGCTGTTTGAATAGACATACTCTTGTATATTATCACTTATTAACCCTTCTAAAAGCTTTCCCACTACAGAAGTGAGGCCTACAGGTCTATAATTCCCCGGGTTTGCTCTTGCTCCCTTTTTAAATATAGGTATCACCTCCGCTTTTCTCCAGTCATCTGGTAGAGACCCCGTTTTGAGTGAATCTTACATAGTTACATAGTTACATAGTAATTAAGGTTGAAAAAAGACTTTCAGTCCATCAAGTTCAACCTGTTAAGATCTCCTCTGATCTGCAATATGCGGATTAGTTATTAATTAAATTATTGATTAAATAATTATTAATAGTATAGTATTGGAGGATGAATAAAGAGTTAGTCCATCAAGTTCAACCTTTTTAGATCTCTATTGATCTTTTTAATGTGGACTATTTATTATTATTGTTAATTGATCCAGAGGAAGGCAAACAGAAAAAAAAAAACATTGAAACTTTGCCAATTGTCTCATAAGGAAAAAAAAAAGCAAAATTCCTTCCTGACCCCAGAAACTGGGGATCAAATTTCTCCCTGGATCAATATTCCTTGCTAGTTATCTAGGAAAGCCTTGAATGCCCTTTTTATTCAAAGATATATCTAACCCCTTTTTGAAGTTGTCTATCGAATTCGCTGTCACCACCTCCTTTGGTAGAGAATTCCACAGTTTAACCACCCTAACTGTGAAGAACCCTTTTCTTTGTTTAAGGTGAAATCTTTTTTCCTCTAACCTCAAAGGATGTCCTTTTGTCAGTTGATAATCTCTTGCTACAAAAAGTTCACTTGACAAAGCCTTATAATGACCCTGGATGTATTTATATAACGTAATCATATCTCCTCTTAGACGCCTTTTTTCTAGCGAAAGTAAGTTTAATTTGGTTAGTCTTTCTTCATAACTTAGCCCCTCCATTCCCCTTATTAGTTTTGTAGCCCTTCTCTGTACTTTTTCCAGCTCTAAAATGTCTTTTTTATGAGGTGGTGCCCAAAATTGTACTCCATATTCCAAATGAGGCCGTACTAGGGATTTGTATAGTGGCAGAATAATATCTTCTTCCCTGGCTTCTATACCCTTCCTAATACATGCTAATATTTTATTTGCCTTTGCAGCCGCTGCTTGGCTTTGAGCGCTGTTACCTAGGTGGTTGTCCACTAGTACTCCCAAATCCCTTTCAATATCTGATACCCCTAGATTTGCTCCATTAAGATTATAGATTGCTTGGCTATTGTTCCTTCCCAAATGCATAACCTTACATTTATTTGTATTAAATCTCATCTCCCATTTAGCCGCCCATTTCTCTAATTTATGCAAATCCTTTTGCAGGGAAAGTACATCATTATCTGATTTTATAACCTTGCACAACTTAGTGTCATCAGCAAAAATGGAGACACTACATTCGAGTCCTACCTCAACGTCATTAATAAATATGTTAAAAAGGAGAGGACCTAATACTAACCCTTGAGGAACCCCACTTATCACATTAGACCAATCGGAGTATGTTCCATTTACAACAACCCTTTGCTTCCTGTCTTTTAGCCAGCTCTCGATCCATGAGCAGATATTTACTGCAATTCCTGTATCCCTTAGTTTGCTCACTAGTCTTCCATGTGACACTGTATCAAATGCCATTGAAAAATCTAAAAAGACTACATCCACCGAGTTGCCCTGATCCAAGTTCCTACTAACCTCCTCATAAAAACTAATTAGATTGGTCTGACACGACCTTTCCTTCATAAATCCATGTTGACTGCTACCTATGATCCTGTTCAAATAGACATATTCTTGTATTCTGTCCCTTATTAACCCTTCTAAAAGCTTCGCAACTACAGAAGTGAGGCTCACTGGTCTATAATTCCCCGGATTTGCTCTAGATCCCTTCCTAAATATAGGTATCACCTCTGCTTTTCTCCAGTCATCTGGTAGAGACCCTGTAGTGAGTGAGTCTTGAAAGATTAGATATAATGGTTTGGCTATTACAGACCCCAGCTCCCCCAGTACCCTTGGATGTATTCCATCAGGACCTGGGGCTTTATTAACATTTATTTTCTCCAACCTCTTTTGTATTTCTTCCTGCGTTAACCAATTATTTAGTAAAGGTAGTGTAGCCCCATTATGTTGCGGTGTCCCAACAACTGGTAACTCCCTTGTGTAAACTGACGAAAAGAACCTATTTAGCTTGTCTGCCTTTTCCTGGTCACTAGTTATCAGATGGCCTGTGTCACATTGTGATGGTCCTATCGATTCCTTCCTGGCCTTCTTCCCATTAATATATTTAAAAAATATTTTAGGGTTAGTTCCATTGCAACTGACTTCTCATTTTCTATTTTAGCCAGTCTAATAGCCCTTTTGCAAGACTTGTTGATTTCCTTATAGTCACATAAAGCTGTCTCTGTTCCCTCCTTCTTGTATAATTTAAATGCATATTTCTTTTTCCTCATCATGATCTTTAAGTCATTGTTAAGCCACATGGGATGTGATTTACTCCTATTCATTTTATTTCCACATGGTACATGCTGATGAGTATGTTTATTTAGTAAGGATTTGAATGTTGTCCATTTATTTTCAGTATTCTTCCCTGTGAGTTCTTTGTCCCAGTCTATATGTTGTATTGCTGCCCGTAGCCCATTAAAGTTAGCCCTTTTAAAATTTAGAGTTTTTGTTGGCCCCTTACAACTCTGTTTTTTGTATTCAATCTCAAATGAGACTGTGTTGTGATCACTGTTCCCCAAGGGTTCCCCTATTTTTACATTTGATATTATATCAATATTACTTGTGATGACTAAATCCAAGATGGCCCCATTTCTAGTAGGTTCTTGTATTACCTGGGCCAGATAATGATCCCTGAGTGTACTCAAGAACCTGCTCCCCTTAGCTGAGCTGCTGGTCTCGTTTATCCAGTTTATATCAGGGTAATTAAAGTCTCCCATTATTAGAACTTGCCCATGCTTAGCTGCATTTCCAATCTGTAACAATAATTGTATTTCCTCACTTTCAGCTATATTTGGGGGTTTATAGCATACTCCCACCAATATGCGTTAAATTCAGGCTCAACATAAAGACAGATCCCTCCTCCTCTTTTACCATTTCCCCTATCTTTCCTAAATAGGTTATAACCATCCAGATTAGCAGTCCAGTCATGAGATTCATCCCACCATGTTTCCGTAATGCCTATTAAGCCCCATTTTTCTTGTACTGCTAATATTTCTAGCTCATCCATTTTCCCAGGCAAACTTCTTGCGTTAGCAATCATACACTTTATGTTGCTATGGCTCTGCTGTTGTGAAGTGCCTGCCACTGTATTTGAGGCCCCTATTAATACCTCCCTACTTTCTATTGTAACCCTCCCCCCTTCTCCTCCCCCATGGGTAACTAATTCATCCCTTTCCCTCTCTACCCTATTTACCCCAATACTTCTATATAGTACCTCCCCCCCACCTACAAGTTTAAAAACTCCCCCAGCCGTTCTACCATCCTATCCCCTAGCACAAAAGCGCCCTCATCATTAAGGTGCAATCCATCCCTGCTATAGAGATTGTACCCAAGTGAGAAGTCAGCCCAGTGCTCTAAAAACCCCAAACCCTCTGCACTGCACCACTTTTTTAGCCACGCATTAACCTCCCTAAGCTCCTTCTGCCTCCCTGGGCTAGCACGTGGCACTGGTAGTATCTCAGAAAATACTACCTTGGAGGTCCTTGCTTTAAGCTTATTCCCTAATTCTCTAAAATCATTCTTTAGGACGCTCCATCTTCCACTAACTTTGTCATTGGTACCAATGTGTACCAAGACCGCCGGTTCATTACCAGCCCCTCCCAATAATTTATCCACCCGATCCACAACATGCCGAACCCGAGCACCTGGGAGACAGCAAACTGTTCGATTGCTGGGATCTGGGTGACAAAACACCCTGTCTACCTTCCTAATAATAGAGTCCCCTACAACCAAATCCTGTCTGTTGCTCTGCCTATTCTGCCCTCCCTCTCCTCCAGTAGAGCTGTTCTCCCGGCTGTTAGAGGGAACAGCTCTATCTGGCATTGCCATTCCTGAATGGACATCCCCAACAGTTTCACTCAATCTGGCAAATCTGTTGGTGTTTGCCAACTCAGAACTGGCCTGCCTCCTCCTGTTCCCCCTGATTCCCCTTCTAACTGTAACCCAGCTACCTCCCTGGCCATCCTCACTAGCCCCAGCTCCTCCCTCCATACTAGGCCCAGCTAAACTGTGCTCCGTGAGCACCAACTCCCTTTCCAGTGGAGCAATATCACTAAGTGCTGCAATTCTCCTCTCCAGATCTTCAATTTGAGCTTCCAAAGAGGCAACATGCTCACACCTGTCACAGAGGTATGGACCCTGGATCATCTGTTCCAGTAGTGCATACATTTGGCAGGATGTACACTGAGTGAGGTTTCCACTGGACTGACTCATGATTATCTTGAAAAATTAAATATAATGGTTTGGCTATTACAGAACCCAGCTCCCTCAGTACCCTTGGATGTATTCCATCAAGACCTGGGGCTTTATTGACATTTATTTTTTCCAACCTCTTTTGGATTTCTTGCTGCGTTAACCAGTTATTTGGTGAAGGTAGTGTAGCCCCAGTATGGTGACCCAACCACTGGTATATACAGAAAAAATGAACCTATTTAGCACATCTGCCTTTTCCTGGTCACTAGTTGTCAGACGGCCTGTTTCACATTGTAATGCACTTATAGATTCCCTCCTTGTCTTCTTCCCATTTATATACTTAAATATTTTAGGGTTAGTCTTACTTTCTTTTGCAGCTAATTTTTCATTTCCTATTCTAGCCAGTCTAATAGCCCTTTTGATGCCTAGTTGATTTCCTTGTACTCCCGTAAAGCAGTCTCTGTCCCCTCGTTTTTGTATAACTTAAAATGCCTGTTTTTTACTCCGTATCTTGATCTTTAAATCATTGTTAAGCCACGTTGGATGGGATTTACTCCTTTTACTTTTATTCCCACATGGTATATGCCGATGTGTATGTATATTTAGTACGGATTTAAATGTTGGCCATTTATGTTCAGTATTTTTACCTATAAGCTCTCTGTCCCAGTGTATACTTTGTATTTCTGCCCTTAGACCGTTAAAATCTGCCCTTTTAAAATTAAGAGTTTTTGTTGGTCTGTTACAGTTTGTATTTTTAATTCAATCTCAAATGAGACTGTGTTGTGATCACTGTTTCCCACAGGATGCCCTATTCCAAAATTTGATGCATATCAATATTATTTGTGATGACTAAATCCAAGATGGCCTCATTTCTAGTAGGCTCTTGTAAAACCTGGGCCAGATAATGATCTCTGAGTGTACTCAAGAACCTGCACCCTTTGCCCGTACTGCTAGTCTCAATCATCCAGTTTATTTAAGGATAATTAAAATCTCCCATTATTAGAACTTGCCCATGCTTAGCTGCATTTCCAATCTGTAACAATAATTGTAATGTTTATATATATATATATATATATATATATATATATATATATATATATATATATATATATGTCTCCTGCTTTTGCATAATCCATCCTATGCTATGCTTTAAAGCTGTGTAATACAGCAATCATATGCCTAAAAGGAGCCATGTATTAAGTGGTTTTTGGAGTGAACATGCATTCTGGTGTCATTTGCAAGTCCACGCCAAGCTTCCCAGAGTGCAGTGCAATAATTGCAATAATTATTTCTGGGACACTTGAGCAGGAAATAAGTTTAATTTATTTTTAGACGTTCAAATGGGAACATAAATGTACTACTCGTTTTCTGTATAACACTCTTTTGCCCCCCATAACCTAAATGATTGTTGTGATTATATATATATATATATATATATATATATATATATTTGTTTTTTTACTGTAAATGTAAATGTACTCTAGAACTATCCACATAGAATGATATACATTAGTATATCAGTTTGCCAGGAGGGTAGTTCATGCACTTTGTAGTCTGTCAGCCCATAGGTTATACAGAGGTTTTCCACTGAGCTCAGTCTCAGGACATTCAGAGCTCTTAAGTCCAGCTCCTCGGAGCATGGCTGCTGGCACTTTATTGTTAAAGGAACAACTCTCCTTAACTTGACCTATTTTTCTTGTGAACATTTATAAAGCTCCTAAGTGTCTATGTCCAAAACCTGGCATTCAGGGATTACTTGCCACTCTTTTTCAACTTCACTTGACAAGTATTTATAAAATACAGTAATTAGAAAAAAACAACCTAGGCAATTATTTCAAACCTAGAAAATAATAAAGTAAACTTAGTAATTGTTCATTTAATCAGCAAAATGTAATGTTTTTGTTTTTATAAATATTCAAAACGTTATTTTCATTTGCACATTAGATTCATTATTTGTCTTGTATCAATATGGAAATGATGTCATAGCATTGTTAACCTTCTCTGTGATCTTTAATTCAATGCTGTTTAGTAAAAAATTACCACTATAACTTGAAATCTCATTAAAAAATAAGCATACACCAATAAGGGTCTATCTCAGTAATGTCCCCTTCAGCTAATCATGAATGCAAACATATTTCCTCATTCCAGTTTGTTGAACTAAGATAATCATTTTAAGAAGGTTATGTTATTGGGTTAATGAGCCCATAACAGGATATATCAGAACAATTAACCTTACAACAGAGGCAATTTTTAATGTTTTTTTTTTTATTCTCTAGATTTTACTCATGCTGGAGTTAATGCCGACTTGCTCTTAATTTCAAAGCCAGAAATCTTCTTAAATAACTTGAAAAGATGGGTATCGTACAGCTAATGATGCGTCAACTTCCAACAAACGCAAGTAGGTAAAAGTAATTTGTGAAAAATGATTCTGATTATGTTAAGTATTAGAGATGTGAGAGCTCTAGTTTTGTATATATTTTACTGCTTTATGCACACATAGAAACAAATATATATATATATATATATATATATATATATATATATATAATTTCACTTATGGTGGGCTGAAGAGTGATAGAAGCCCTCCACCGTACAGAGTGCAGTAGTACAGAAAATGAATAATACATTTATGATGCCATATAAGTGTCTAAAAAAAATAAGTGTATTAACTCATAACTTTAGACATTCAAATTGAATCATAAATGTATTATTCATTTTCTGTACTAGTGTGTATGTATGTATGTATGTGTATATATATATATATATATATATATATATATATATATATATATATAAAACATATAATAGTTGTCAATCTGCGAGCGAGGCGAGCAATGAGTGCCAAAGGCACTTATTGCAGAAGTGGACACGCGGGACTTGGCAAAAATTACGGACCGTATCACGTAGCCAGGAAGCCTGTGAGTGAGGTTGCAAGTTAATTTGAGGCATATTTTACCTTTTTTCACAATTGAAAATCCCAGAATCGAGAAAAATAATGGCTGCCAAAAAACTGTAAAAACAACGAAAACGAGGCCGGAGGATGTAAATACAAGCCCTAAGCACTAAGACTTAATGCAAACCAGTAACACTCAATACAAGGCAGTAACATTTAAGTCAAGCCAGTAACACGGAACCCAAGGCAGTGGGCTCCTAAACTACACAGGCATATAAAGAAAACAGGGGGAGAGGCTCACGATGAGCGCCGAAGGTGCTCAGAGGGGCCATATCCTCGTATTTTGTGGCAAACAGCATTGCCAGGCTTAAAATTTTATTGCTGTCACTTTTGACTGGCAATTCACTAGTGTATATATATATATATATATATATATATATATATATATATATATATATATATATATATACACATACATACATACATACAGTATCTCACAAAAGTGAGTACATCCCTCACATTTCTGTAAATATTGTATTATATAGTTTTATGTGACAACAATGAAGAAATGACACTCTGCTACAATGTAAAGTAGTAAGTGTACAGCCTGTATAACATTGTCAATTTGCTGTCCCCTCAAAATAACTCAACACACAGCCATAAATGTCTAAACCATTGGCAACAAAAGTGAGTACACCCCTAAGTGGAAATGTCCAAATTGGGCCCAAAGTGTCAATATTTTGTGTGGCCACCATTATTTTCCAGCACTGCCTTAACCCTCATGGGCATGGAGTTCACCAGAGCTTCACAGGTTGCCACTGGAGTCTTCTTCCACTCCTCCATGATGACATCATGGAGCTGGTGGATGTTAGAGACCTTGCACTCCCCCACCTTCTGTTTGAGGATGCCCCACATATGCTCAATAGGCTTTAGGTCTGGTGACATGCTTGGCCAGTCCATCACCTTTACCTTCAGCTTCTTTAGCAATGCAGTGGTCGTCTTGGAGGGGATCATGCTCTGCTTCAGTATGTCACAGTACATGTTGGCATTCATGGTTCCCTCAATGAACTGTAGCTTCCCAGTGCTGGCAGCATAATAAAATATTTACAAAGATGTGAGGGGTGTACTCACTTTTGTGAGATACTGAATGTGTGTGTATATTACAAAAAACAACAATATGAGGTTAGTTTATATCTGGTAATGACATATACAATTTGATGACACCAAGAGTAGGGGGGGGGGGGGGGGGGGTTAGCACTAAAATAGGGGGTGGTCATCACTAAGAGAGGGGGTGATCGATTCCATGACTATAATGTGTACCTGTTTGCTACGCTCATAGCCAACACTCGACTGATTGTGGCTGTGGTGTTTCTTAATTAATTTGTGGATTATTTACAATCTGTATGGGTCTCCATATGGAACACTGGAGGTAAGTAAGTGCTAGGTTACCGGAAGTAAGTACTAGATTAACTATTGTTGTAGAAGTAATGAGAGCGGAGAGGGAGGTTTAACAAATAATATGTTAACAGGTCGAAAGCTTGCTGCACCTAGGTATTTAATATCTGTGGGTACATGGTGCACAGATATCCTCTTCTTGTATGCTTTATCAATATCCATCATCTCCAGTTAGTAATGCACATATTCTTATTCAATATTAATAATGATAGATTGTACTAAATATTCTATATATTTTGCTCATATATATAATAAATATATTATTTTGCAAAGTTCTTTCTCTATGCTCTTGAGAACCTGACATTACCATAGAAATGTGTTATAGGGGTTACTTTTGGCCAAACAGAGGTTTTGTAGAACTTTTATAATTCTGTGTAACCGAATACATCTAAAATTGCCTTGTTGGTGTTATATTGTTGATTTTGGGGTGTAGGTGCCTTTTCGCACACATTTTGGTTCAGTTGGTGCTTCCTCCTCAGAAATGTTCTCATTGCTGCTCCCTTTGAAGTTCCTGCAGCTCCTCAGTGCTGAGCTCTTGTCTGTGCTCCCCCACTACCTCTTCAATGTCTTCATTACTGACCTCCAAACCCAGGGACCTGCCCAGAAACACAATGTCCTCCACTATTGGGCTAGGTCCAGCCTCCAAGTTCCTTATCTATCATAGTGGCACAAAGGAGGATATTGAAATGGTCCTTCCAGAACTCGCTCCGTGTCAACTCAGTATCTGAGGTCACCTCAAAATACCTCTGGATGAGGACCTTGGTATACAGTTACTTAAAGTTTGAGATGACCTGCTGGTCCATGGGCTGTATCAGAGGAGTTGTGTTAGGGGGCAAGAACTTCAGTTATAAAACTAAAGTCCTTCAGCAAGTTGTCTTCCAAGCCTGGAGGGTGAGCAGGAGCATTGCCTATTATTAACACAGCCCTCAGAGGCAGTTCCTTCTCCTCTAAATATTTTTTTGACAATGGGGCCAAACACTTTGTTCATCCATTCAATGAAAAACTGCCTTCACTCCAAAAGAATTAGCCTGTCCTTCATTGGCTTGTGTCCTGTCAATGTCTTCCCTTCTTGAGTGATGTAGGTTCTGTTTGGCATTTTCTTCCAAAATAAACCAGTCTAGTCACAGTTGAAGACTTGTTGGGGAACAAAACCCTCAGCCTCTACATAGTCTCTAAACTTCCTAAGAAAGGTTTTGGCAGCTTCTTTGTCGGCACTGTCTCTCCATGTCTCATCACGCTGTGAATGCCAGTTCTCGCTTTAAAATTCTCAAACCAACCATGACTGGCTTTAAATTCTTCACTGCTCTCAGCACTTGTTGTAGGGGCACATCTTTTCCCAGATCAGTATGCAATTGTTTTGCTTTCTCGTATATTAGTGCCTCGGTATTACTTTCACCCACTAACTGTTTTTCATTAGTCCAAATGTACAACAATTTATCCACTTCCTCCAATGTTTGTGCCGTTTACTTACTCACAATCTTCACACATCTAGTCGCGTCTGCTCCTTTATTAACTTTCTTATTTTTCAGTTTCGTAGAGTTTGTTCTTCTAGAAATGTTGTACTCCACAGAGAGATCAGACACGAGGCTAGCACGCTCATACTTGGCTATTATCTCTTTCTTTTGGTCTATCGTGGTTTTCACTATTTTTCTTTTCTGCAGAGTAGTATCACAAGCCTTCTTCGAACTCATGATGCAAGCACAAGCTACACTTTGGTATTTGTAAGCACAGGCTGCACTTATACAAAATGATAACATAAAAAAAAAGTGCAATTTTGTCTTCCTATAAAAATAATAATCTTTAACAAGTTCATTTTTTATTAATATAATATCATCCAATTCTCCAAAATATTTAAAAGAATGAATTGAGCATAAATTAAAATCAACCAAGGAGACGGAAACATTTAATTTAGGAGATACCATATAGGTTCTATGCAAGTATTTGAATGAAGTTTGTGTTAAAAATATTTTTAGAACCTCTAAAGACTAAACAAAAACAAAAACAATTCTTCCTATCATCAGTTAATATATATTTTTCTTAAATCTTTTTCCAAATGTAATTTAAATGTAAATTTTTATTCTGGTTTTAAACTACCACTATTAGAATAAATAAAACAGGGGGTGGAGCTACAGGTGGTGAAGGTGGTGCAATGCACCAGAGCCCTCCTCAGATGGGGCCCAGCTATGGAAAGTGGCGTGGGGGGGGGGGGGGGGGGTAGCAGGTATGATAAAGGGTCTTGATGCTGTTCTGGGAAGAGGCTTAGAGAGGGGAACTGGTGCGAGTCAGTTGGTACAACCCCCCTTGGGAGGGGGCCTACATTTTTTGCAATGTGGGCCCTCTTTTCTCTAGCTCCGTCACTGATGGAAAGAATATTTTTTTTTTTTTAAGAGGAGAAAATAAACCATTTTTTTCAAAGTGTGTTAAAGGAGATCGTATATTGCCCGGTTGGAACGGTTTAATTTGTAGATAACTAAGAATTTTGTTATTGGGCATTTGAAAAGAAGATTGTAAATCACCTCACTCTTAATTTATTATGATAAAAAAATTATAAATTCTTGAAAAAGCATTAGTTTCCCACCACTGAAATATTTCTTTGTCTTTATCTGGAAAAAAATAAAACTTTTGGATAACTGGGCATTACCTTTCCAACAACACACCCACATCTACAGGGTTTCTGTCACAAGAGGTGGTCAGAGGAGATGTGATCAGAGCAAAGAGCTACCATGGAAAGAAAGAATCCCAGTATGTCACAACCAAAATAATCTGAACCGCATTCAAAACTGCAAACAGCAAGCCCAACTTATCTACCACCCCTGTATGTGAATGTCTAGACCAAGCACAAACCATCCCTCATTTAACGTACCCACCACACTTTTTTTTGTCTCTGAAAATACCCAAGTGACCACACCATGATGATTTCTGTCACTGTTTCTATAAATCAATCATGCACTTGCCAGTATAGTCCCAATGAACAGCAAATTTAGTTATTTAAAAAAAATAGTTCTTTCACTAAATAATGTATTAAGGATTAGATATTCAACCCGACAGTTAAAGGAACGGGGTTTCTTTTGCATTTCTAATACACCTATCTTTATTCACCACCAAGACATTTCATATCATTACTGAAGGTTCTATGAGGCCACCCTTTTGCCAATTATATTTATTATGAAGCTGCCTGGATGAGTCAATGGAACAGATTACAAAATAGGTTGTGTTCCTTCTTCCAATTAGCAAAATAAAGTAATCTCAAATAGGTTGAATCAACAGCTAAAATGTAATTGTGAGCCAACATTTGCAGATATTAGACCGACATTTCTCAGCAGGGACAGATTATTTTTTATTATAGCTTTTTTGTATCGAGCCAACATATTCCATAGTGCCATATATGGGTTAAGTACAGGCAAAAACAATGTTAACACATTGCATAAGAATGAAGGCCCCTGTCTTTGAGCTTATTATTGGGAGTAAATACGAGCTTTCCCTAAAGAACCTTGCAAGACTGAAAACTCAAAAACTTACAATCTGAAGAGTTTGGGTGTGATAAAGAATGGCGATAGAATCATTGTGCATGTTAAGGCCGTAGGTGATGAGCTTCTTTAAACAGATGCGGTTTGAGTGCAGTTTTTCAGGGTTTTTAGGTGGGAAGAGAGTTTAATGGAGCGAGGCAAAGCTTTCCAGAGAATATGGGCAGCATGAGAAAAGTCCTGAAGGCAGGAGTTATATGAGGGGATAAGAGGGGAGGAAAGAAGAAGGTCATTAGCAAAATTGAAGAGGGCTGTTTGGGGAGTATTTTGAGAAAAAAGCAGAGATATAAGGGGGTGCACTGTTGTTAGGGCCTTTAAAAGTTAGGGTCATGATTTTAAATTTTACTCTGGAGGCTATGGGAAGCTAGTGGAGTGACTGACAGAGAGGAGCTGCAGACACAGAGTTAAATATGGTAGATGAGTCTAGAAGATACGTTCAGTAAGGATTGCAGTGGGGACAGATGGGTGATAGGGAGGCCAGCAAGGAGAGAGCTGCAGTAGTCGATATGATGAGAGACTGTATTCGAATTTTAGTTGTTTCTTATGTTAGATGGTGACATATTTTGAAGATGTTTCTTTTAGAGGAAAAAGACAGATGTTGTAAAGTGAGAGGTCTTGGGGAAAATAAAACGAGAACTAGAGAGGCTACACCTTAGTAATTCTGGCTCAATACATTCCTTGTGAAAGAGCTCCCCAGCCTCAATAAAGCATTTTGGGTAAAAGTGCTTGGGAAAATTGCTTTGAAATGACTTGACTCCCATATGAATAAATACATTCAGATTATCTGTCTGTCTATCTATCTATATCTCTAACTGTATCTATATTGATAATAAAACTGAGCTAGCATGGCCATGACATGACTGACTCGTGTAAAAGAGATTTATCCCCAGAAACAACAATTTACATACTCCTCTCTGATGTCAGGGCTGTCACAGTAGCCCTGGACTTTTGGTTGGACACTTTTTGGGCTTACCGTGACCTGACATGTACATCTGGACTATGGGGCATTGTTGGGTTGAGGGGACAGGTTCTGATGCACCCGCAACAGGATTGGGTCAGTAGGATGTCCATTTTTACCTTTAGGCTTATTTAATGTCTGTGTGATGTGTATTACACCACCTGAGTTTACTAATGTTTTTTCGGTGTATATCACTTTAAAGACTGACCTCAAGTGTCACGGCCCACTCTCTGGCTGGGGTCTGTTGACCGGATTTGGGTTACTCTGGACCGAAGCCGTTTTGATTACAGGAACATCATGTTTCAGCCCTTGGGTAAGACTGAGCAATATTGACAGTAAGTCTGACGAATCTTACTGCAAGCATATGTCCCCGGGTAAATAATACATCTACACGCCACGTCTTGATGAAAATTATGAACAACTTTATTTGGAAAACTACATCATAAAACAGGCATACAACATTACCAGGTGGGGCTACCTTTAGTCAGCCCCTAACTGCCTCTGGCCAATCAGGCAGGGTCCCTACGTGGGAACCATGAGACTCCTCCCATGGGCCAACCCCAGGCGTGGCTACCATGCTCATTCTATCTCTGGCGATGGAGAGAGTAACATCTCTGCCCTGGCCTATGCCCCTAGTATTGAGGCTGGAAGAACCTGTACTATACGATTGTCCTACGGTGCCTGGCAGTCTGGCACATCTCTTTGTTCTGCTATCTCCTTTGTTTACACTAAGGACCATATGGCCAATTCCTGACTGAGAGTTTATACAATGGGGGAGGGTTGACTAATTAAAACATAGCTATCACTCCATAATGCAATATACAATATAATACTAACATATTATAACCCATAACACAATATACAGTGGGTCTCCTAAACCCAGAACTCTTACTCTCCATATGGCACCAACTGTGGATGATATACCACCCCAAGATGGCGGCAATTGGTATATAACAGTCCAGTCCCAATATAGGCCACTGCTGCCAGTCACAAAATGGCCCCAGCATTGTTCACACCAAATCCAATATGGCCACTGGCTGATTCATGACATCAAGTACCACTTATTAGATCACATTGCCCTTCTGCTTAACACTAATCAGGTTAACACGAGACGTCACACCCACGGGGGTATTATTTCCTAGTGATTGACAGGTGGCTACAACACGATACGCCTACTGTATGAGTGAGCCCCTGCTGTTGTATTGTATTTTGGGTATAAAACTGTGCTTGTGGAATCAGTAAAGCATGCATATGTTTGAAGCACATGGTGTGTCTCCATTCTTATGAGTACAACTCTGTTAAACTTGGTTACTCTGCTCAACTGAGTGCCTATTTACAGCTCAGCTGTTCCCGCAACTTGGTCCCACTGCAACTGGAAACTTGTCCCAACCAGGGAATGTCCAGCTAATGTCTGCTGTCCTTAAAGAAGGGATATTCTAAAAGAACCAAACAAATCTGCAAGGTAGGTTTAGCTCTAATTTGCCTTATCAAGCCCTATAAGAAGAGCAGATTGTTACAAGGGCATACATGATTAACCCAATATAGCGGGTCGGTTACCTAAATTAAATTTTGCCACCAACAGTTCAGCCTCTCTGTCAGAAAGGACAAACTCTATTTGATTCTCTTTAAACTTATGCAGGTTACCATGTTCCACTTTACATGCAGTTTTTTTTCACTTCGCACAGATGTGACATCCGATTCTGAGAAACAAATTTATTGTCCAGATGTTTCCTAATAGCATGTAAAATGTATAAATGTTCATATTAAATGCTCTCTACAGAAGAGTACAGGGATCTGCAAGATAGGATCATTCAGCTAGTGGTTTAGCTCACAGCTTCATTGATGTACACAAGCCCGACCGATCATGTTTTTTTTTTTTTTTTTTTACTGCAAATCAAAATCACATTTATATCTTTTTACCATGAGCTGTATTGGAGATTAAGAAAAAAAAGACGAAGAGAGAAACAAGATAGGCAGAGCAAAATATATCAAGGAGACATGCTATGGTTTAGGTGCCTACTGAGATTTGTAGTTGAATATTAGAAGTAGAATATTATTCTTTATAAACTACATTAAAGGTGCAGTCAGGCCACTTTTGTGTCATATGAAGTCAAGGAATATGGCTGTCATGCCCAGCTACGGAAATGTTGGTGTTTACTCCTAGTGCAGGGACCACGCTGAATAAATATACAATCTCAGGAACAGAGAACAACTGTCACGAACGACAAAGAAATGGCAATCGGTGACAAGTTAACAAAAATACCATAACTCCTCTGCAGAATAAATAATAATGAATCACTGATCTTCACCATACATTATTTTCATTTATCATCCCTACTGACTAAATTTGTTAATGTCAAACTCCTCTTCAGACTTTCAAGAATAGTTAAAAACCTTCTACATGCACTCCAAAAGAATAATGCAGTAGTGGGGGCCATTTCTCACAAACTGGAACATCAAACCCCATCCAAGTTAAAATAAAAAATACATTCAATCACACCAAATTATGTAAATATCTTATGGTCCGATGACAAATTTTTGGCCTTAATTCTAAAATTTAGGTTTCGCACAAAGACAACACAGCAAATCACCCAAGGAACACCACACCTATAGTGAAGGATGTGATTGGCAGCATCATGCTTTGGGGGTGCTTCTCTTCAGCTGGGACAGTGGATATAGTAAAGACAGATGAGATAATAACAGATAACAACCCAAAGCATGCAACCAATGAATGAATGGCTCCCTAAGACAAAAATCTAAGTCTTGGAATGGCCGAGCCAGAGACAGCCTCAATGCCATAGAAAATCTGTGGAATGACCTCAAGAGCGGTGTGCACAAAAAATCCCCTAACAATTTCAAAAGCTTCAACTTTTTTTGCATAGAAGAGGGGGATAAAATTGTAATGTCCAAGACCGCAAAGTTGATCTACTCACAAAAACTTACTGCTGTAAAAATACAAAAGGAGCATCTACAAAGTAATACTTGAGTTGTTGGTTGCACGATTACATTAAATATGGGGAAAAATTACATGATTTCTCTTGATTTCTATATTTACATAACAAAAACCTGCAAGCTTGTGTGTAAGCTTTTTATATTCCACTTATATACTACATTTTCTGTTAAATAGCTTTTCTCTATAACACTTCTGCTTCATATGTTCCTTGTGGCTCACTAAGGAAACTATTGTACAATATTTCAGTATTGCCACAGGGTGTCATTCTGTTTAATTTTTTGCGGTTTCACAGATGTAGGCAGTAAAATAATTTATGTATGATGATCAATATTTTGTCCTTGAGCAAAATGACACTTTCAAGATGTCATTAATGAGAATTCTGGAGGATCTTCAAAGCTGTGTAATACTCAAGGAACAATAAATCAGAGCTAGTCAACAAACTAATTTCAAACCAAAATAGCCGTCCAAAATCCAAGCTATTTCAATATATATTAAGGTTATGCAGCAAGAACACCAGCATGTGCAAGGTTGAAATAGCTCATCCATTTGTGAAGGCCGTTATTTATAAAGGATATGGAATGTGCATGCAGTTATTTTTACACACTGGTCGGCTCATTTGCAATTTAAAAACCACAGAAGTCATTTCATATTAACACCTTGGCCCCTGATCATTATGCAGAAAGGCAGCTTTGCCTTGACTTAGAACGCAGAAACCCAAAGCTTTGGAGTTTTTTTTCAGAGTAGTATTAATGTGTGTATTTTTTTCACATACCGCTGTAATATAATAATAACAGCAACAAACTCTTTACTCTCAACTGCATTATAATGGTTTGATACCATTGAAGAGATTGGTTCGGCAGCTTAGCACAAGAAGTTGATAATTCCAGACATACATTTGACCTTTCTTGTGTATGGTCAGAGAGGCATAGGTTCAGCAAGGTTTATGATTTGACCATACTAAGACTCATAGGAGGCTCCATTTATGGACTTGTTTCCCGACTGTGGTAACAATAGTAGGCTACACCTCTACAACAAGACCCAGGAAATATGTGCGCTAGGAATCAAAAGGTTCCCAAGAGCTCTGGGCTGTAAAACTATATTTGGGCTAATACAAATGAATATACATACACATAGATAGAGAGGCACTCATTCAGGCACTTGGAGAGTAAAGGTATTATCGTGGATCTTTAATAAACTAACAGAAATATAAGCTCAACACAGTTCTATAAGACTTGTGTCAAAATGCCATATAATATATATATATATATATATATATATACATATATACATATACATATATATATATATATACATATACATATATATATATATACATATATATATACATATACATATATATATATATACATATATATATACATATACATATATATATATATACATATACATATATATACATATATACACCAGTGAACTTTATGGATACTACCATAATCTTCACCAATGGCACATTCCACTCATCTGTATATAGGAAACCCACAGACAGATGCAGCTACCTTCACAGCTCCAGTTTCCATCCCTCCCACACTAAGCAAACCATTAGATACTACCGCATATGCTCAAAAACTGGAGACCATGACAAACATTTAAATAACACTTCTGAATCCTTAAGGCAGAAGGGTTACAAGTCCCTTGGCATTACATAGAAAAGTAACCTCTGACATTAAAACACCCTGTGAACACCTGTTACAGTTCCTCCATTCTAAGTACCAAATTAAAGAAACCACTTCACACACACCTCTACTTAACATACCATTAGGCTCTAAAGATAATACACAAGCTATTTAAAGATCTGTTACTATCAGAGGACACATAACTAAAAAATGTATTCCCCAAGCCTCTTGTTGTTGCATTTAGACAGCCACCAAATCAGAGACAAAAATTGGTCAGCAGAAAAGAGAAATGATCAGCATAACAGAGAAAATGGTACCAAACCTTGCAACAGAACTCTTTATAAATTATGTCAGCACATCTACAAAGAGAACACTGCCACGCCTAACAACAAGTCCTATATCATCAAAGGGTCATACTCATGCACATCCTCCAACATGCTTTACATAATACAATGTGTTATATGTGAAAGGGGCTATTACACTGGGGAAACCCCCAAAAAATGAAATCTAAGGATGAATCTAAAGCCCAATGAAAACAGTTATTGCACCAGAGTTGGAAACCATTTTACCCAAAATGATCATCCAAAACATGAAAATCAAAATAGGGAATTTCATAAACATCCAAGAGAGAAAAGCATTCGAAATGAACATGATCACATTTTCAACACTATATAAACAGGACTTAAGATAGACTTGGATTTTATAGCACATTATCAAAATGTCTTGTTATTTCCACATTCTCTTTCAGGTTTACTGTTGCTTTTCAGCTGATTAAATGTGTATGTATCTACAGCCCTAATAGATTTTCAAGACAATGTACACATAGTGCTAACACTGTCTTTCCTTATTTCTTGTCTCTAACCTTGTGTATAGTTTCACACAACTCACATACTTGATCGACCAAGTACTTATTTATGATGCCTGTCTTGCCTGATGCCCACCACAGCTCTACTACTATCCCTTTTCATTTGAACGGTTAGGTAACTGTGTATGTATACCCAGACAAAGATAAAGCTTTATTGTTGTCATGTAACAATCATGTTTTACCTAAGAATTATCAATTTATAACTAAAAATTATCACACCACAAATGTTGACACTTCATTACCACAGAGAACATATGACTAATTTATATTTAGATACTCGGGTTCATAAAGGAAATCAAAAAGATGACATGAACATTTGGTCGTGCTTAGCATCATGTCATTTTTTTCTTACATGTCTATGTTTATAAATATGTATATAATTATGTACAATTACGAGAGAATACACAGACTTGTGTATTATCAATCTAGAAAATTTTAGCTCAACTGATTGATGCACACAGACATTTAACATATAAAATATTGTCTAAATAAAAGATTATAGTGTGGGTTCCCTTGCATAGAAAACAACATGTTGTGTAAGATTCATATTATGGAATCATTTAAATGTATAGGTAGTCCCCAGCCTCTATACACTTTCACTTTTAGCAATGATTAACTTAAGATTTATTATTTATTCAACTTATACGGAGAGTACATCAGGCCCGGCTGGATAAATCCACAGCTGGAATCAATATTGCTGAAAGAAATATCAACAACCGCAGATACGCTGATGATACTACTCTGATGGCTGAAAGTGAGGAAGAACTAAATGACTTATTGATGAGGGTGAAAGAAGAGAGTGCAAAAGCTGGTCTGCTACTCAACGTTAACAAGATGAAGATCATGGCAAACAGCAATCTCAGTTCCTGGAAAATAGATGGGAAAGAAGTGAAAACAGTGACATATTTTATTTTCCTGGGATCCAAGGTCTCAATTAAATTAAAAGACATCTTCTGGGAAGGAAAGCTATGGCAAGTCTGGACAAGCTAGCAAAAAGTAAAGATATATCACTTTCAACAAAGGTCCTCATAGTTAGATCTCTGGTATTTCTACAGCCCTGGATGTGAAAGCTGGACCATAAGGAAATCTGAGCACCGAAGAATTGAAACTTAAGAATTGTGGTATTAGAGAAAATTGTTTAGAGTCCTTTAGACTGCAAGAAGATCCAATAAATTAATACTGCAGGAAATTAAGCCAAACTGGTCACTGGAAGGTTTGATCATGAGACTAAAGATCAAATATTTTGTCCATATCTTGAGAAGACAGGATTCCCTAGAGAAGACTCCTATGATAGGAAATATTGAAGGCACAAAAAAATGGGAAGGCAGAGGTGGAGATGTGTATGTGTATATATATATATATATATATATATATATATATATATATTTATTTCTTTATATATTTGTTTTTAAATATATACTGCTGTAAGTTGGCTTGCAATAGCCACTGCAGACACACAATGTAATGAGGGCAACTGATAAAGACTCCCATCAGGACATTCCTAATGGGTAGATCCTCTCCCACCCCTGGAGATTTAAAAATTAAAGTTCTCATTTAAGTTTTAGAAGCTACATTATTTTTTTGTTTTGCGCTACAAAAATAGATTTTATTGCTATTCAGTAAATACATGGAAAATGAAACCCTATTGTATGCACACACTACAATGGTCTTTTAAATGAACTGGACAAAAATAATCCATTTATTAAATTTTTAATATAATTAAAATTTGAATTCTGAAACACGACTCCTTTTTATTTAATACTGTAGAATATTTTCAAAGTCACAAACACGAAGTATTTAAAAAAAATATAACATATTGTTTATTAATCTATGGATTAGCATATACACACAATGTCTTATCTCAGTTATGTTTTATTTATACACTTCACACAATGAGTACTTGCTTTTTCAGCTATAGAATAATTCAGCTGAATACGTTCAGCCGCAGCGGCAGTTTATTGTTTATTTTCTATAGTTATGAATATCTTCCATCTTTGCCTTTTAATCATTTTTCTACAGGAAGGGTAAAACTATTGTGTCTTTATAAACAGACGCAAACAAAGGATTATTTTCAATTACTTAAAGGGTTATGGAAGGTTCCCTGTTTTTAATATTAGAATAAACTCCCTAAGTGTGTGTTTGAATCTAAACATCATTTTATTAACAAGTGTTTAAATGTATATTTAAGTTTCCTGGATTATGACTGCATCTGATAGAGGAGAATCTGTAGTGTATGCGAACATTGCATGAAAAAATCCCAAAATAAAAATGAACAAACTCACCCTGATGTTTACTAAATCTCTTGTGTTAACAAAAGCAACTGCTTGTAAACACCCCTAGATATCTCTGCTAAAATTAGCATAAAATTCATAATTTGTTTTGGCCAACCGCAGGCAGTTAATACACTTTAAAACAATGTAACAATCAGTGATGGCAGTTTGTGCAGAAAGGAATCATGGGACGTGTAGCTCACTGCATGAATCTGCTGCTGGCTTGAATGTTAGTAAAGAATTAAAATCCATATCTGAATGCAGTTTTTCTATTGGTAGGTACCAGGTGCCTATGTGGGCACCTCTGAGGGTAGGGAATACAATTTTTATTATTAAATAAAATAAATCTGTGTATGTATAGATAGGCTCAATGTAATCTGTGTTACTGATATAAGCTGTATGTGTTAGATTAGAGAAATGTAAAAACAGGGAAACTTAGATATACCTTTAAAAGCTCTGTTTTTACTCATTGACATCTTCCAAATAGTCCCTACAAGTTTCCGCCAGCAGCTCATACATAATACTATAACATGATTATATTGCCCTGGTCCATTATTGGTGACATTTAGGAGATCTGGCCTCACTACATCTTGCAATATGGTTATTTCTTGATATCCTTTGTACGTTTTGAGGTCATGTCATAATCTGCTCGGGTATTGTGGCTGCAAATGATCTGTATCTGACATTTAGGAAGCAGAGATGTGGATTAGGAGACTGAAAAAAAATGAGATTTCCTCTTGTCGGCACTTTGTTCCAAGTCTGGCGATATGAGAAATGCTACAGTGGGTTTGTGATGCTAAACCAGGACAGCAGTAATTACACCGTCATATGGCACGATAGCCTTTACTGCACACGATCATGCAGCAGGGCCATATGTGAACTGTGTTAAAAGCGCAGCTCTGCAGCAATCTGTCAGCTTACACTGGGATATCCCATTTGTAGTCATGTCATTTGCAGTCCTGAAATAGAACCGGCCCTTTCACACAAAGTGATAAGGAGACGAACTGGAAAAGAAACGACGAGAAGCTCAGACGAGTGAAGAGCGACTCAGGACCAGGCCCTTACTTTCTTTATAGATAACTTGGCTCTTAAAGGACCATACAATAATTGGTTGTTGATTCATTAATTTGTGACCAAAAAATCATTTTGAGAGAGAAATAAATCAATGTTGTTTTTAAACCTTAAAGGCATGTGGAAGACAATACACAATAGTTACTTGCTTATTTATTTACATATATTGATTGTATTAATGATCAGTTTAAAAATAAAGAAATTAAACCCTGTTTTATGGAAATTACAGTATCTGTTGGATAATTAAGACTTAAAGGGATATGGAAGGTTCCTGGATGTTACTAGTTGTACAATATCCCTGGGGATCTACTTAATGTTATGTACTTTATATTGTTAACAAGTGCTTATAAGCTCTGTTTTACTGCCTAAAATCAAACAAATAGTCCCTGTATGGGTCTGCCCTCTGCAGCATATGCAGACTCTGTAGGACTGGCCGTGCAGTGTAGTGCCCTAGCCTATCAGCACATTGCAGAATCGTGCTGAGGGATGGCCACTGATTGGATAGTATGAGACACAGACCACCCAGCCCTACAGAGTCGGTGTCTGCATAAGCTGCAGTGGGCAAACCCATAAATTGACTATTTGTTTGGTTTAAGGCAGTAAATATAGAGCTTATAAGCTCTTCTTAATACAATGAAGTAAATAAAGTAAATAGATACACAGGGATATGATATACCTAGTAACATCCAGGAACCTTCCCATATCCCTTTAAATCTTGCTTTTCCAAAAGATATGTATTTTGTAAAGGGATACTGTAATTTCCATAAAACATGTTTTCATTAGTTTATTTTTAACTGGCTATCAATAAAATCAATGCATGTTAATGACTATTGTGTGACTTCTACAGTCTCCCTTTAAATAACTAGTAAAGTTTTATTATTACTTTTAAACAGTTTTTACATAATCATTTTTATATATCTAAACATCCATTGTATTGTGTAATACCACGACTTATATGGTATAGGTATGTGGAAGTTCCCCTGTTTTTATCTTTCTCCAATCTAACACACCCTGCTTATCTCCAATCAGACACACACTTTACATGGATTCATTCATACACATTTATTATAAATTTGGTTTCCACACACCCAGAAGTACTTACATAGTCACCTGGTACTAGCCAATAGAAACATATGGAGATATAATAGGAGTAGTTATATGCTGCTGAAGGTAGCCTATCACAGTGACTAGATTTACACAATCCTGTAGTATAATGATCGGATCGGACTGAAAGTGTTTGCAGATATTTTCCTTTACACATCTGAAGATGGTCTCACCTCTGGCGTCACGTCTCGAGGGGCAAACCCAGTTCCTCCTGTTGTCAGAATCAAGTTCAGTTCTTTTTCATCGCACCAGTCTATCAATGACTCCTGGCAAAAGAAAAGGAGATCAAGATAATGCAAGTGCTATTTAAAGGAGTCTCCCATCTCAACACTACTTCAATTTAAAGCCTAGTTACTTGATATAGGGTATGAGTACACATACAGTTGTGCGGTATATTTTACTGCTCTGCACACTTTAAAAGGACATCTCCTGCACTTTTGTTTAGTCATTCAGTTGTGTCCAAATCTCCACAACCCTATGGACAGCAGCATGCCAGGCACATCTTGTGTCTGGTTGTGCTTATTCATAAGGTCTTCATGTCTGATACTGGAATAAGTTGTCAGTTCATTCTCCAGTTGACTGTGATTTGTCTGACCTCTCCGCTATCACCAGCCCATCTTGGGTGACCCTACACAGTATAGCTCACAGCTTTATTGAGGTACCCAAGCTCCTTCATCACAACAATGTAGCAATTCAGGAGAGGGTCTGGCACTTATCTCTAATTTATTGGTTTTAAATGCACTTATGCGATCTACCATTTTAGTTACCAGTGAACTGCTTACTGGGGTGTGAGGAGACTTTAAATACGCAAGAAGTTTGTATCTGCACAACAAGAATGTGTCATCTACAAGTGCCAGGGCTTTCATTAGGTCCACAAGTCCTTACAAAGACAAACTCAGTTGAGATAGAAGCTGCAAGAAGCAGGCTATAAAAAGAAGATGGAAGAATGCAGTAGAGTATAATTGCATATAAAAGTGAAAAATTTAACAACGCTATGTTTATTTTACTTCCTAAAAACAGAGCTCATCAAGTTATCTATTTTGTTAAAAGGCCACTGTAGTTACAATTACTGATGAGCCCTTTCATTGTTTTTCTGTGCCTGGGTATGGGCATGCCTAGTTGCTGTACTGAAAACAAAGCCTCAGGGGCTTATCAATAATTAAAGGACCACAGTACGTGAACAAGTATGTACCAAATGAGCAATACAGGCAGTTATGTAAGCCATGTACATAAAGACATTTTTTTTATTTTTATTTTTGTGGGCTCGGTTTATGAGTACAGGAATCCATTTTGTGTTTGTCACACCACTTTCTCCGAGCTGGATCATGGTGGGGGGTTATCTATCAATGGAGGTAGAACTGGGAAAACAGTGAAGAGCCTTAATGCAATAATTAGATAAGATTACAACTGATATCACACTCCTTACCCCTGAAACAGGCAGGTTGCATCACTTGATGCAAGTCCAGAAATGTAAAATAGCCTCACACTTATAACTTCCACCTACATAATCTGTTTTCACCCCTTCCGGGTTGCTACCTTGTCATGGTAAAGGTGCTTGTGTACCTCAATAAAGCTGTGAGCCCCCCAAGATGGGCAGGTCATAGCAGAGAGGTCAGAAAAAGCACAGTCCATTGGAGAAGGAACTGGCAACACACCCCAGTATCTTTGCCATAAAAACGATAAGGATGAGAACAACCAGAAACACAGACAAATGTGCCCGATTGCTACAGTCCCTATGGTCACAGAGAGTCGGGCACAACTGAAGGACTGAACAACAACAACCATATCATGGATTCCTCCATATTGCAGCAGAGGCATCAACCTTTATTTATTTTTCTAATTAGAAACTAGCTTTATGACGGTTTTCCTACTTTATTCATTATTAATTTTTTATTATTATTTTTTTCCACTGTTTAGTGGTCCATTAAATGGAATTATTTCACATTAATTTCAGTCTCTTTTTGTTGGTGGATCAGAAAGACTGACTGACAGCTCAAAATGGCAAATTATAACCTTACTTTACTGTCAACAAACACATTTTTAATAACATTCAATTGATAAACTACTTGTTATTTTTAAAATATACCATATTTATTATACCATATTTATTTTAAGTCAATACTTAAAATTACTATAGTTTAGCTGTCACTCAGCTCAAGAGATCCACTGAACATGAATGAAATAATGGGTAGAGTGGGTTCAGCGATCTTATATGCCAGAGCGATGTTCACAAGTATATACAACAAGAGGATGGACTATATACAGTAGCAATCAGTAGCTCTGTTCATACTGCAACACATGGTAAGTCTGATATCATGGAGGAAGAAATGGCTTCCTTCTGCATAGGGCTTCTCAGGTGTCATTCTGGGAACTCTGCGAATACTCCGTTCATAACCCTAAAGCCCTTGTAAAAGAAAGACTAATTCTGCATTTACACTTTCTTTTCTTGCTACATGTGTAACTAAAAGTTGTTTTCCAAATCCACCTTATTTTGAGTCTCCCACACTCAGGTTAATTTACATATATTGATGAAGATGATGTAATGGGGATATTTGCTTATATCTTATTTACCTTTCACATTAATATATTTTAAGTAAAAAACAAACAAACATGTAATTACCATATGCATTTTCAGTATATTTATTGTGATAAACATTTATTTTTAGACAAAAGAACTACATTTATTAACTAAAAGGGAATTAATTAAAGGATATCTGGAAGTTTCCCTGTTTTTAACTCTTTCTAATCTAACATAGGCTGCTCATATCAGAAACACACATGACATGGATTCGTGATATACACATACAGATGTATTCTATTAAAAAAATGGTTTCCACACCTATCACGGTACCCCGTACTAACCGATAGAAACACTGCTTTCAAGTATGTTTTTTAACTATTTACTAACCTCCCAGCCAATAGGAGCACAGTGCAGCAGGGGGGAGAGGTGTGTGTTGAGAACAAAAGACTATAAATCCCATAATACTTTGCAGCAGCTAATGAATCCCCATATGTTGTCACATTGTTTTGCCTGCCTCTGATTGGCCACAAAGGATTATGAATTTTAAGATAAATTTGCTTGAATTTTCAGCAGTGTTCCTTCTCTAAGTTAGCTGCCAGAAAACTGAATACATTTTGCAAACTTTAGGGTAAGTTTATTAATGTTTATTTTGGGATGTCTTTTCATGCAAACATGTTCTAATATACTACAGATTCACCCTATCAGATGCATTCACAATCCAGAAAACTTCCATATACTTTTAATGACTTTTATTGAGGATTCAAAGTATTATGTGTAAAATGATACAATACCTTAATATCGTCTATTTCATCTGGAACAATCTTATATGCAGATATAGTCCCGCCCAATCTGTAAAGGAATAACAATGTTGTTATATACGTAATATCACCAGGCAAGTTTAAAAACTACAAGCATTTTCATTTTATCAGCATTTTCCAAAGATTCAAACTTCTTGTACAAAGTTGTAAAGGTCCAACATGTATTCCCTATGAAAGTCTTTCTATAAATCTGCAAAAACCACATTGGCGCAGCTAGTGAAAGAAGAGCTTGGGGGAAAATGACTTGGGGGCCACTTTGGAACGTCTCTGTACAAGAAATGTGCCTGTAGGTGTCAAGAAAAAAACAAA
Source organism: Discoglossus pictus (assembly GCA_027410445.1). Lineage (NCBI taxonomy): Eukaryota > Metazoa > Chordata > Amphibia > Anura > Alytidae > Discoglossus > Discoglossus pictus. The sequence continues at coordinate 234,863,124 of CM050168.1, read as the reverse complement.
AATAAATGTAGGTGGTCAGATCGCTCCTAGGCGGATTAGATCATCTGCTCCTCTAGCTTAAAAAGAATAAGAAACCCCTTATACTGCAGTTTGCAGAGGGCCCCTGATATGGGCCTTAGTGTTTGGCACCTGCTGCACCAGCAATAGCTCTGCCACTGCATAAGCAAGTCAGCTTAACAGGTACACCAGAGTAAAAATGTACAACTAGAAAAATGTCTGTAGGTAATCATAGTGGGACTCCGTGGCAGAGATACTGCTAGTGCAGTTGTTGCACAGCACCAGGGCCCACAACAGGGTAGGGACCCTCTGCTACCGACAGTAAATAAGGAATCTTAATTGAACAAGTGAGGATGGCAGATAGTTACTTAACAGAAAGGTAATATGATTGGGGCGATCTGATCAAAATTGTAGGCATTTTTTAAACACTTTTAAAAATAATTACACCTTTTTGATAAACTAAATTTTTTTGGGGGTATTTTGGGATCTTTGCCACATCACTTTCTGACAGCTGGATAGTAAGGGTGTGTTTTACATCTATCAATTGGGGGGGTTAAAGCAGTTTTGTAATGTATATATTGTTTCATTGTGCATTGTATATCAAGAGATCGTAAAGAAAGGCCGCAGGTGCATGGTCATACACCGCCATTTGTCATTTGGTTTACATCAGAGATCTCCATATTATTATCAATATGTCCTCATTTATTTTTCAGGAGAACCTGCCCTTTCAAAAAAGAGTCTGTGTATACACACCTCATGTAGCCAAGAAATCCTACCCAGAAAGCCAATAAAACTGATTTTATTGGTATTGTCGATAGAAAACAATTGTGTGGGAGCGTGTTTTATTTAAATAGTACTCAGTGAATTAAAAGAAAATACTTGATTTTAATTTAGGAATGATTGGGAATTTGTAGCCCATTTGGGTAGGATCCTTACTAAGAAGTTGTTATTAAATGTGATAAAGACACTTAATACATAGGACACTTTGATATAAATAGTGTAGATTCTCCACCATGGTGCCATGTGAGGGGATATTGAAAGAGACAATAAGTGAGGGAGGCCCAGTGCTTGCAGTTTTAATATAATTTGTCATTATGGAGATATATGACACAACTGCTTCATGTAACTAAGGTCTCTATCCCATGAATCCTATAAGAACTCATAGAAGGTCGACTCGGAGACAGGCGAGACTTGAAAATCTATTCTATGGCTCTCGCAAAAAAGAATCCCGTAAAAACTTACTGACTCGCACCCAGGCAGGTTTGCCCAGAGCGCTCTTGCCCCAATACGTACTCACAGCCAGCTCGCAGGAGACCCAAGTCTGAATCTCAGTAGACTCCATGGCAATACTACAGGATGGTACCCACTAACATGAACACACTACGATAGCCCTAACATCCTTCCCTTATCCCTATCTGTAACGGCTACCCCGATAGTGAGAGGGTATCAGCCGTTGGAGACGTCCTTTTCCCTGGCAAGCTGCTGTGTAAAAGTGAAGTTGGTATAATCCCATCCAAGAGTTCCAGAGGGAGAGTCAGGTTCAGCATTAAATATCCATATAGAAGCACTGCGCAGTCTCAGAAGCCCAGACCACCCATATTGGACGACACTTTCTTGGAAGTCAAAGAATACGGTCTTTATTTTGTTGTGCAGAAATATATATACCCATCTCTTCCCACAGCCAATACACATCCCCCATAGTTGGCCACACAATACACATAGAGGGACAATAGGTGTGGTCACCTGGCTACTTTGATACAATCAGACATTGATCAGATTATACGTCTTTGTTCTTATGTCTGATAATGAAAACACTTTATACAATAGACTTCCTTATCTTATGAGGAGTCTCTGTAATAGGATTATCTATTATGCCAAGGTCTGCAATAGTCTGGGCTAATATTCTGCAGAGCATAAACCAACATACATACAGTATAACAGTAGGATCATATTTTAACCATAATAATAAAACAGGGTAAAACAGTGATGGGTTCCGTAACACTATCTATCTACATAAACCCCTTTAAATAATAATTAAACTAATACAGAGATTTTATTACTCCTCCACTTATGACCTTTTAAGTCGTGTATCCCCTGAGATCCCCCCTTAATATCCGTTACTCCCTATGAACCCAGGTATCTCATGGCATTAACCATTAATACATGCTCCCCTTATGAGCATAGGTATCCCCCACGTTTTCCACAACTAAAGTATAACGATGAAGGTCCCTATGGACTTCCCTGGTACCTAATATTTATCCCTATACCATGGGGGTCTCAACAGATGGGAAATGAACAGGGGGTCCTTACAGCCAATCATCGCTTATACCCCATAATATTTTTTTCTTTAAAATGCCCTTCAGATGGCTCTTACATGAAGACAGGATAATCACTGCAAAGGAGAACTGGCTAGGAAATGGAAAATATTTGGGCATGACTTTACTGCTGGTCAACTGTACTGTGTGTTTACAACACAGTCATGTCCAAATCTTTTCCATTTCCTAGCCAGTTCTCCTTTGCAGCTATTGTCCCGTCTTCGAACCAATTGAAGGGTATTGTGAAGAAAGACATATTGTAAATATACAGTACTGTTTTGTAAAAACCTATATATATTTTTTGTCCTCTTTCTTTAGTACATGTACATCTATTTTTTTATGTTTTTGTTAATTCCATTGGAGGGGAAGCATTGCAGGGCCCTTCTTGTATTTTCATCTACAATATCATCCAGAGATGATCTCTCCAGGTAGTTATTTCCTTAATGCACACAGACGCCATTATTCACAAGAACTCAAATGCTAATCTGACCACGACCCACAAAACATGTCCTCACCCTCTTGTCTCACTTGCTCAGCCATGTTTTCTAGGCTGTAAACTATAGAGAGCAGAGACCCCAACTCCTTTTTTTTCAGAATATCAATTCTATGAATGTCAGATGTCTTAAAGATTTGTTGTGCTCCTTGTACACAGACATGCAGGCAATGTTGATATTTTATAATTAAAGATGAATAATAATACAGCCCTGAGAAGTACCATACTATAGCTATACACTACATACACACTAAGTTAAAGTTCAATGTTATATCCAGTTTTGCTATTCAAGCTTGTAATTAATTCCACTTGCCCAGTTCATGAGTTGCTGGTCTTGAGTATATGACACTAATATAAATTATATAAAGGTTAGGAATTAGTATGGAAATGTAATATATTTGTATGGAAATGCTGTAATGGATTTCTGGTCAAGTAATCCCAACATCCACTGGAAGACTGGACAGATAGCCCCAGTATATGTTTGCTATTGTTGGGCCACTTGCTCATGCAGGAACATCTTTAGGTCCTGGACTGTAAATGCCTACACCTGATATCAAACTTGCCTTTATCGTCAGCTACTGAACCTCTTATACACAATATAATTGTCCACTGTGGTTTATTATTATATCATAGCCACCAAAACTATTTTTTCTTCTGTTTTCTTTTATTGTAATTCTATGGCTAATTCTACACTGGCCAAAAAGTAGACACCATGACTCAAGAATTTATTTTGGCCAATCTCCACTTGTTCACCAACCCCAGTAAAAAGTACAATTCACTTGGAGACCACAGTTTGCAAAGACCAGATGGAGGATTTCTGAATTAAGTATCTAAAATTAGATGACGTTGAGACGGTTTCGTTCTGCCGGAGTGGAATGATAAACTTGAAAGAGGCACTTCTAAAAGGTTAGATAAAAACCTGCGAGTCCTTTGTGTTGCAGCAAGCTCGGTTGGGGTCGTCAGGAATATATTTGAAGCTGTAGATGGCTGAAAATTGAGATGCTGCTCTGTGCGTTCCCCTGGGCTGAAATCTGTTTAAATCTAAACTTCAGGCATTATATGAAGACTTTCAATTGGATCGCTCTGCTACTGCTTAATAAATGGGTAAAGTAAAATTATGATGAAGAAAAGAAGCTAAACCATCACTCTTTCTGGCTTACAGTAGTTTTCTGTACCCAGCAGCAAATTTAGGACAGGGTTACATTAATTAAAGGAGTAAAGAATAACCAGTTAAAGGTCCACATTAATGCTTGTTGTTTTAATTATACATTGATAGTTACTACAATTGCTATTTACTGTATTATTATAGAAATACTACATTTACTTTCTAAGGTTAGCAATTTAGTCTCCAGTTCAGCTGATTGCCTCCATCCTGATTAAGTTATCAAGGAGGGGTTAAGCTGGGAGTCCGATGTAATGGGCTTTAAGAACAATGTCATTAGATGAGAAAAAAACTTTTATAGGCTGTCCTCACGGAAAAAGCTTGTTGCCAAGGAAATGAGCAGTGGCTCCTTGGCTCTAAGGATTTGTCAAGCCCTGCTCTATAGTAAATCACTTCTGGAATATTCATCATTGTTTGTGGCTCCTTTATGTTAATTTGTAGCTCGGAGGGCTTGATAAGCTTGGGGACTTTGTCTTCATGAAAACAAACAAGCATACTATTTTACTAATTACCACATGAAAGCACCTAATTTGTATTCAAGAGTCTTAATATGGCACACACAGGGCAGAATAATGCAAGAATGACTTAAGAAAATATGGTGAGTACAATATATAGTCTGTTCTTCATGCCCTCTAAGAGTAACTTTAAAAAATGCCTTGTTACAGAGTGACCCTTTAAGGTGAATGCATTGGTAGCTGGCATGATAAAAGATCAGACACTTGACAGTCTATTCAAGATTCTCACCAATCTCACCAAGTGCTCTTCCATCAAGTGATCTTCCATTATGTTATAAATATTACAGCTGAGAGCACTTGGCGCAATCCACATGTTTAATATTCTAGATGAAGAACAAGTAGGGATCATTTTTTCAATATGGTCATTTTAGTACAAACGGACAATATAAAACAGAGGACAATAAGGTCAGTTACTAAGACCTAGAATATAATAACTCAGTACTCTGGTTAAGCTTTAAAATTGATTATACAATATTAGCTCTATATTGGTATTTCCTGAAGTAACTATTCCACAAATCTCTATCTAGTCTCCAAAAATCTAGATGAGAATTAAGGCCCCAAATGAGTTCCACGAAACCCTCTCCATAGACCCAAGCACCACTTCATTACTCGTCTAAAGATCCCTGCAATCTCTCACCAAATGCCATCAGTAGACACTCAGCGCCAATCTGCACCTTCAGGTATGGGCTTGGACAATTCTTGGGAACCAACGAGCCAAAGCTCCTAAACCTTTACTTCTGGTGCCTAACATTTTTATATATATTTCTATAATCAGTTAAAGTTAAAGTTTGGCTGGCTCCTAAATTTCTAATATATTTGTCAACCCTGGAGTAGCCAAATGTAATGAAAGCAGTTCCCATCTCAAATTTAGTACAACTCATTTTATAAGATACATAAAAGGTCATATATTATGGCAGGATCCTTCATACTTTCCATGGTATGTTATAGGGAGCTGGATTTTAAGTAGTAGGTATAAGAAATATTTGCAGTTCCTTAGTGAGTTACAGGTTCACCACTAAAAACGTAGCAAATAGGTTTAACTACCGTAGTTAAAACATGCTCTTTTGAAATCTCAAGAAACTAGAACTTAAAATAAAAATCTGCATAGCACTGCTTTATTGTGCTGGACAAGGGCGCCATTTTGAAAGAGGACCAGTTGGAAGATTTCTGGATGTTACTAGGTATATAATAACCTTCTCTATTTACTTTTATGTACTTTAATTTATTAAAGGCATATCTAGGTTTCCTGGAATATGAATGCATCTGATAGAGGAGAATCAGTAGTGTAAGCAAACATTTTTGCATAAAAAAATTACCAAAAAAACTTTAACAAACTTACCCTGAAGTTTGCTAAATCTCTTGTGTTTGCAAGCAGTTGCTTTTGTTAGTCAACGCCCCTGGATATCTCTACTAAAATTAGCATGAGATTCATAATTCATTTTAGCCAATCACAGGCAGCTAATACATTTGCATATATTTGTTTTTGTAACAATTCATGATAGCAGTTTGTGCAGGAAGGAATCATGGGATGTGTAGTCCTCTGCAGTAGAAAGCAGGAGGAGCCAGACAATGATCTGCTGCTGGCTTGAAGGTTAGTAAGGGGTTAAAATCCATACTCAAATGCAATGTTTCTATTGGTAGGTACACTGTGCCTATGTACGCAGCTCTGTGGGTGTGGAAAACTATTTTTATTTTTAAATAAAAAAAATCTGTATGTATATAGAATAACTCAATGTAATGTGTGTCTGATATAAGCAGCATGTGTTAGTTTCGAAAAATGTAAAACAGGGATACTTAGATATGCCTTTAAGTGCTTTTAATATCTGTTTTTACTGCCTAAAAATCAAATAAATAGTCCCTGTATGGGTCTGCCCTCTGCAGCGTATGCAGACATGGGGGAGGGAGAGAGAGAGACAGACATGGGGGAGGGAGAGAGAGAGACAGACATGGGGGAGGGAGAGAGAGAGACAGACATGGGGGAGGGAGAGAGAGAGAGACATGGGGGAGGGAGAGAGAGAGAGACATGGGGGAGGGAGAGAGAGAGAGAGAGACATGGGGGAGGGAGAGAGAGAGAGACATGGGGGAGGGAGAGAGAGAGACATGGGGAGGGAGAGAGAGAGAGACATGGGGAGGGAGAGAGAGAGAGAAATGGGGAGGGAGAGAGAGAGAGACATGGGGGAGGGAGAGAGAGAGAGAGAGAGACATGGGGAGGGAGAGAGAGAGAGATGGGGGAGGGAGAGAGAGAGAGATGGGGGGAGGGAGAGAGAGAGAGACATGGGGGAGGGAGAGAGAGAGAGACATGGGGGAGGGAGAGAGAGAGAGACATGGGGGAGGGAGAGAGAGAGAGACATGGGGAGGGAGAGAGAGAGAGACATGGGGAGGGAGAGAGAGAGAGACATGGGGAGGGAGAGAGAGAGAGAAATGGGGAGGGAGAGAGAGAGAGACATGGGGAGGGAGAGAGAGAGAGACATGGGGAGGGAGGGAGAGAGAGAGAGACATGGGGAGGGAGGGAGAGAGAGAGACATGGGGAGGGAGGGAGAGAGAGAGAGACATGGGGAAGGAGAGAGAGACATGGGGAGAGAGAGAGAGACATGGGGAGGGAGAGAGAGAGAGACATGGGGAGGGAGAGAGAGAGAGACATGGGGAGGGAGAGAGAGAGACATGGGGAGGGAGAGAGAGAGAGACATGGGGAGGGAGAGAGAGAGAGACATGGGGAGGGAGAGAGAGAGAGAGAGAGACATGGGGAGGGAGAGAGAGAGAGACATGGGGAGGGAGAGAGAGACATGGGGAGGGAGAGAGAGAGAGACATGGGGAGGGAGAGAGAGAGAGACATGGGGAGGGAGAGAGAGAGAGACATGGGGAGGGAGAGAGAGAGAGACATGGGGAGGGGGAGAGAGAGAGACATGGGGAGGGAGAGAGAGAGACATGGGGAGGGAGAGAGAGAGACATGGGGAGGGAGAGAGAGAGAGACATAGGGAGGGAGAGAGAGAGACATGGAGGAGGGAGAGAGAGACATGGGGGAGGGAGAGAGAGACATGGGGGAGGGAGAGAGAGACATGGGGGAGGGAGAGAGAGACATGGGGGAAGGAGAGAGAGACATGGGGGAGGGAGAGAGAGACATGGGGGAGGGAGAGAGAGACATGGGGGAGGGAGAGAGAGACATAGGGAGAGAGAGACATGGGGGAGGGAGAGACATGGGGGAGGGAGAGACATGGGGGAGGGAGAGACATGGGGGAGGGAGAGACATGGGGGAGGGAGAGACATGGGGGAGGGAGAGACATGGGGGTGTGAGAGAGAGACATGGGGGAGGGAGAGACATGGGGAGAGAGAGACATGGGGAGAGAGAGACATGGGGAGAGAGAGACATGGGGAGAGAGAGACATGGGGGAGGGAGAGAGAGACATGGGGGAGGGAGAGAGAGACATGGGGGGAGAGAGAGACATGGGGAGAGAGAGAGAGAGACATGGGGAGAGAGAGAGAGACATGGGGAGAGAGAGAGAGACATGGGGGGGAAGAGAGAGACATGGGGGGGAAGAGAGAGACATGGGGAGAGAGAGAGAGACATGGGGAGGGAGAGAGAGACATGGGGAGAGAGAGAGAGACATGGGGAGGGAGAGAGAGACATGGGGAGGGAGAGAGAGACATGGGGAGGGAGAGAGAGACATGGGGAGGGAGAGAGAGACATGGGGAGGGAGAGAGAGACATGGGGGAGGGAGAGAGAGACATGGGGGAGGGAGAGAGAGACATGGGGGGAGGGAGAGAGAGACATGGGGGAGGGAGAGAGAGACATGGGGGAGGGAGAGAGAGACATGGGGGAGGGAGAGAGAGACATGGGGAGGGAGAGAGAGACATGGGGGAGGGAGGGAGAGAGAGACATGGGGGAGGGAGAGAGAGACATGGGGGAGGGAGAGAGAGACATGGGGGAGGGAGAGAGAGACATGGGGGAGGGAGAGAGAGACATGGGGGAGGGAGGGAGAGAGAGACATGGGGGAGGGAGGGAGAGAGAGACATGGGGGAGGGAGGGAGAGAGAGACATGGGGGAGGGAGAGAGAGACATGGGGGAGGGAGAGAGAGACATGGGGGAGGGAGAGAGAGACATGGGGGAGGGAGAGAGACATGGGGGAGGGAGAGAGAGACATGGGGGAGGGAGAGAGAGACATGGGGGAGGGAGAGAGAGACATGGGGGAGGGAGAGAGAGACATGGGGGAGGGAGAGAGAGACATGGGGGAGGGAGAGAGAGACATGGGGGAGGGAGAGAGAGACATGGGGGAGGGAGAGAGAGACATGGGGGAGGGAGGGAGAGAAATGGGGGAGGGAGAGAGAGACATGGGGGAGGGAGAGAGAGACATGGGGGAGGGAGAGAGAGACATGGGGGAGGGAGAGAGAGACATGGGGGAGGGAGAGAGAGACATGGGGGAGGGAGAGAGAGACATGGGGGAGGGAGAGAGAGACATGGGGGAGGGAGAGAGAGACATGGGAGAGGGAGAGAGAGAGACATGGGAGAGGGAGAGACATGGGAGAGGGAGAGAGAGAGAGAGAGACATGGGAGAGGGAGAGAGAGACATGGGAGAGGGAGAGGGATACATGGGGAGACATTGGTTTGCAAAAAATATAGATAAAGATTTGTATAGATTTTTATTTGACTAAAGAGTCCATTCAAAGGGCCACTATAGTTCACGATAAAAAGCAGTTGTTTGTGAAGTACGTAACTAGTCGTGGGCTTTAAAACATTTTTTGCAGACTCAGTTTATCAGTAGAGGAATCCTTTTTATTTGCATCATTTCCTGACCATTGGATCATGAGGTGTGTGTCTAACTACCAATGGAAGAAGGGGTGGGGTAGGAGGAAACAGAGATAGGTCATGAGGTTGTTTTGACAAAAGCCGATACCACACCTTTTCCCCCTCACTAGCACAGAAGCAGGATGCTTGCATCAGGAAATGCAATCACTACTCTCCAGAAATGTAAATACCCCTCTCACAGACAACTTCCACCAACATATCATGGCAATCTTCAGGGTCCAGCAAAGGCATATATTTATTTTTACTAAACCAAAAACTAGCTTTATACTTGTCTCTGATTTGTTATGTTCTTAGACTCAACGTTTTCAAACATATTTTTTGTCATTGGACAGTCTTTTAAACTACTTCCCACATAATGGAAATGCATATCCTAATACTGAAGCTGTGGCTCTTATAAAGTTTAATTGTGAGTAATAATAAAATAATATATTACCGTTCCTACACATCTCCACAGCTAACCTAAGACTGATCTCTAGTCCCTGGTCGCTATTTCTCTGATTCCTGGCTTCTACACATGTCCACTGCTAACCTAAGACTGTTCTCATATCCCTGGTCTCTCTCTCCGATTCCTGGCTTCTACACATGTCCACTGCTAACCTAAGACTGATCTCTAGTCCCTGGTCTCTCTCTCTGATTCCTGGCGTCTATACATCTCCACAGCTAACCTAAGACTGATCTCTAGTCCCTGGTCTCTCTCTCTGATTCCTGGCTTCTACACATCTCCGCAGCTTACCTAAGACTGATCTCTAGTCCCTGGTCTCTCTCTCTGATTCCTGGCTTCTACACATCTCCACTGCTAACCTAAGACTGATCTCTAGTGCCTGGTCGCCATTTCTCGGATTCCTGGCTTCTACACATCTCCACAGCTTACCTAAGACTGATCTCTAGTCCCTGGTCTCTCTCTCCGATTCCTGGCTTCTACACATCTCCGCAGCTAACCTAAGACTGATCTCTAGTCCCTGGTCGCTATTTCTCGGATTCCTGGCTTCTACACATCTCCACTGCTAACCTAAGACCGATCTCTAGTCCCTGGTCTATCTCTCGGATTCCTGGCTTCTACACATCTCCGCAGCTTACCTAAGACTGATCTCTAGTCCCTGGTCTCTCTCTCCGATTCCTGGCTTCTACACATCTCCACAGCTAACACAAGACTGATCTCTAGTCCCTGGTCGCTATTTCTCGGATTCCTGGCTTCTACACATCTCCGCAGCTTACCTAAGACTGATCACTACTCCCTGGTCTCTCTCTCTGATTCCTGGCTCCTACACATCTCCGCAGCTTACCTAAGACTGATCTCTAGTCCCTGGTCTCTCTCTCTGATTCCTGGCTTCTACACATCTCCGCAGCTTACCTAAGACTGATCTCTAGTCCCTGGTCGCTATTTCTCAGATTCCTGGCTCCTACACATCTCCACAGCTAACCTAAGACTGATATCTAGTCCCTGGTCTCTCTCTCTTTCCGATTCCTGGCTTCTACACATCTCCACAGCTAACCTAAGACTGATCTCTAGTCCCTGGTCTCTCTCTCTCTGATTCCTGGCTTCTACACATCTCCACTGCTAACCTAAGACTGATCTCTAGTCCCTGGTCGCTATTTCTCCGATTCCTGGCTCCTACACATCTCCACAGCTAACCTAAGACTGATCTCTAGTCCCTGGTCTCTCTCTCTCTGATTCCTGGCTTCTACACATCTCCACAGCTTACCTAAGACTGATCTCTAGTCCCTGGTCTCTCTCTCCGATTCCTGGCTTCTACACATCTCCACAGCTTACCTAAGACTGATCTCTAGTCCCTGGTCGCTATTTCTCTGATTCCTGGCTTCTACACATCTCCGCAGCTTACCTAAGACTGATCTCTAGTCCCTGGTCGCTATTTCTCGGATTCCTGGCTTCTACAAATCTCCGCAGCTTACCTAAGACTGATCTCTAGTCCCTTGTCTCTCTCTCTGATTCCTGGCTTCTACACATCTCTACAGCTTACCTAAGACTGATCTCTAGTCCCTGGTCTCTCTCTCTAAATCCTGGCTCCTACACATCTCCGCAGCTTACCTAAGACTGATCTCTAGTCCCTGGTCGCTATTTCTCGGATTCCTGGCGTCTATACATCTCCGCAGCTAACCTAAGACTGATCTCTAGTCCCTGGTCGCTATTTCTCGGATTCCTGGCTTCTACACATCTCCGCAGCTTACCTAAGACTGATCTCTAGTCCCTGGTCTCTCTCTCCGATTCCTGGCTTCTACACATCTCCACAGCTAACACAAGACTGATCTCTAGTCCCTGGTCGCTATTTCTCTGATTCCTGGCTTCTACACATCTCCGCAGCTTACCTAAGACTGATCTCTAGTCCCTGGTCGCTATTTCTCGGATTCCTGGCTTCTACACATCTCCGCAGCTTACCTAAGACTGATCTCTAGTCCCTTGTCTCTCTCTCTGATTCCTGGCTTCTACACATCTCTACAGCTTACCTAAGACTGATCTCTAGTCCCTGGTCGCTATTTCTCGGATTCCTGGCGTCTATACATCTCCACAGCTAACCTAAGACTGATCTCTAGTCCCTGGTCGCTATTTCTCGGATTCCTGGCTACTACACATCTCCGCAGCTTACCTAAGACTGATCTCTAGTCCCTGGTCGCTATTTCTCGGATTCCTGGCTTCTACACATCTCTGCAGCTTACCCAAGTCTGATCTCTAGTCCCTGGTCGCTATTTCTCGGATTCCTGGCTTCTACACATCTCCACATCTAACCTAAGACTGATATCTAGTCCCTGGTCTCTCTCTCTTTCTGATTCCTGGCTTCTACACATCTCCACTGCTAACCTAAGACTGATCTCTAGTCCCTGGTCTTTCTCTCTGATTCCTGGCTTCTACACATCTCCACTGCTAACCTAAGACTGATCTCTAGTGCCTGGTCGCTATTTCTCTGATTCCTGGCTTCTACACATCTCCACAGCTAACCTAAGACTGATCTCTAGTCCCTGGTCGCTATTTCTCTGATTCCTGGCTTCTACACATCTCGACAGCTAACCTAAGACTAATCTCTAGTCCCTGGTCGCTATTTCTCCGATTCCTGGCTCCTACACATCTCCACAGCTAACCTAAGACTGATATCTAGTCCCTGGTCTCTCTCTCTCTTTCCGATTCCTGGCTTCTACACATCTCCACAGCTAACCTAAGACTGATCTCTAGTCCCCGGGGTACCCCTCTCTCTCTCTCTCTATCCCCCCGATTCCTGCCTCCTACACATCTCGGCAGCTAACCTAAAGTACCAGGACAACTGAGGATTCTCTGGCACTAATTATTAATTATTGTGATTGCATATCTGTTATTTTTACCACTGACATAGTGACATTTTCTAGATATATTTATGTACCTCTGTCGTACCCTCCCCCATTGCATAGTCTAACAGCCCTGTGCTAACTGCTCTAACTCTTTCACATCCTGAAGCTACATCCATTTTCATTCAGACTGATCTCTAGTCCCTGGTCTCTCTGTCTCGGATTCCACTTCCCTTTAACCCACCCCGGTCTAATCTTGATTTATGGAGTCACACAAATCTTCTACACCTGACTAATTAGCAGCATCTGCTAACTATCCCCATTAACCCTTTTCACAATGTTTCCTCCTGCCTTCTTCCTCATATCTGTATGCCATTTCCTCAGACTCTTCTTCTTAACTTTTTCCCTTCTCTTCTCCATTATAACCATCTCACCTTTTTTTCTCCTCCACTCCCATTTCATTTACCCATGATATAATTTTACTCAAGCTGTGTTTTAACTGTGTCTCCTGACATTCCCATATGTAGGTTGCATTATCTGACCACTAGGGGCAGATACCATATTCAATAATAATGCCATTTACTCTACATCAGATCCCTTCCCTCTCCAACTAATGAATAACCTTCTAACTTTCACAACTTCCTTCCCAAAGTTGCTATTCCTTATCTGCTCCCCAGGTTTCTCCCTCTTCCTTTCCCATTAGATTGTAAGTAGCGAGTTACTATTATTTTAGGGTGCTTTGGAAAAAAGCACTTTTTACAAGACAAAGCTCAAAACAGGGTCCTCCATTTTCTGCAGTAGTCAATATTGTATTTCCTTGTTCTTATCCCCTGTACAGAGCAACAGAAAATGTTGGCACATTTCAAATAAAAGATAATAATAATTACAGTTCTAAATTTGTCTACTGAGCCACCCAAATCTGAATGGTCTATTTAGTTCTTGAGAAAATAAAAAAAAAGAGCATCTGACTTTCCTAAAACAGTTATCTAGCCGGGCAAGTTAAGCTCTTTATGGTAAGCTGCAATTTCCCTAAACTCTATTGAAGAGCCAAAAAAGCTAAGTTTACTTTGAAATGAATCAAATAACTCACAGATTTGCAAAGGATTACCAGACCAAGAACCATCTGTTTCTTTTCAACGTATCATTGGATTCCCTTATTTTGGATGTCTGTGAGAAAAGTTACTGCTGATTGCATTTGATTTGATTTTAATTTATTTATTTCCCATAGTGTGCCTAGTGTAGTGACACCACATACATCCGGAGGCAGAGGATGTGCACAATCCCACATAATACTGATATTACAACGGACGAGAATTAGAAAGTACACTTATATAATGAGAGCAAAAATATAACTACATTGAAATATTAAAACTCAGAAATTATACTGGTCCAGTGAATAATCAAACTGCTAGTTTTTGGGACAAAGAAGGATTTTTTTCTAATGATAGAACAGCAATGTTTCAATAATTTTTTTGTTTTTTTTGTTCTTCTTTGGGAGTCGACACATAAGGAAGGAGACTTGCTGGCACCATGGCCACATCTGGGAATTCCCTCCTGTTGATATAAGTATCCTGGGACTAGTTCCTTGGTAAATTAGTGAACAATAGGAGAGACAAGAGGGTGGGAGGTTTAAGTTGGGTATGTGGACGTGTTGTTTGTTTCATGTCTAATGTCTGACTGGTCTTTTGTTCAGCTCCCTATAAATCTGCTCACCCATCCCCAATAAATTCTGGTTAACGATTACAAGTGTCAGAGTTGGACTTTGTTCGCTCTGCGAAACTATGCAAGACTAAGTGTCAAACTGCAAGACGTCATCACACTTTGCGAGATGCGTAAGCCTCAGGCGTTCATCCATTGCGAGCCTCGCGAAGCGAGGCGAGCCTTTAAAGCATAGGACTTATTGTGCTCATCGTTGCAAGCATCGCAAATCAAGATGAGCCGTTAAACTGTAGCACTTAGCCGTTGAGCGCCAAAGGCGCTCATCGCTGCGAGCCTTGCAAACCGAGGCAAGTCGTTAAAATATAAGACACGGGACTTAGAAAAAAAAAAAGATACAAGATGCAAAAATTTACGAGATTAGCAACCGAACAACAAAACAGAAAAACACAAGTATATACACCAAAAAAAATTACAAAAACATCAGACAGCATGGGGCAACAGCCAGGACGTCTGTGAGTGAGGTGGAACACGAATTTAACGCGATTTAGACGGTTTTCACCACTCTCAAATCGCTTAAACGAGGGGAAAAAATGTCCGCTAAAAAAAATTAAAACAAGGCTACATGACCCGGACCGCGCAAAACACTGCAAATGGCGTAGCACTTTACACATCACACTACGACCTACAAGATACACTATTACAAAAGCTGGAAAATGCTCACGAGACGCGTACCACATTAATAACATTACGACTATACAATGCCGTTTTAAATGGGACTAAGAAAAAAAAAATACGAGACGCAAAAATTTACGAGATTAGCAGCCGAACAAAAAAACACATTTATAACATTACAACTATACAATGCTACTTTACACAATAAACCAACAGCCTATTTAGAATGCACACTTCAAACATTCATTACACTTTATAAGCAGGGCACTAACACTCAAAATGTATATTCTATGCAGAGGCAAAATACACACAGATTGTTAGCTCTTCAGACTATTGCTCACTGCATATATCAATTATAAATTATATATCAATTATAAATAATTACAGTATATTAATTGACTTAAGAAATCATTCATTATTACTTAACTACATATACATAGAAATATATATCTCTCTCAGAGGACCACAAGTACACGACAGGAGAGGTTCTCAATGAGCGCCGAAGGTCCAGAGGCTTGCAATGAGCGCTGAAGCTCATTGCAAAGCATGCAATACGTGCTGAAGGCGCTCAGCGCAAGCCTCGCAAGGAGCGCCAAAGGTCCTCACAGTACAAAATGGTTTCAATTATGTCTCAAACAGCATTCCCATGGCTTCAAATTTTATTGCCCCGTCAACAAATATGCCTCAAATTAGTTTACACACACACACCACAGTGGGAGAGGCAGGGAGCCTGCGAGTCAGGTGGCAAGTTAATTTGATGCATATTGCCGTTTTTTCACGATCGAAAATCACCTAAGCAACAAAAGAAATGGCTGCCGAAAAAAAAAAGCAAAACAACAAAAACAAAGGCCAAGGACGTAAAACGAGCCTGCAGGACGTAAAAAATAGCCCTAAGCAGTAATACTTAACAAAAGCCAGTAACACTTAATCCAAGCCACTAACATTTAACACAAGCCAGTAACGCAACCCAAGCCCCTAAACCCAAGGCAGTAACACAACCCAAGACCGTAACACTCAAGCGCAAGGCCTATAAACTACACAGGGGGAAAGGCGCTCATTGCGAGCCACGCAATGAGCACCGAAGGTGCTCAGAGGGCCCATAGCCTCACATTCTGTGGAAAACAGCATTGCTAGCCATGCAATTTTACTCCCGTCATTTTTTAAGCCAATTTCCTAGTTATATATAATTGCAAAAGTGCAAATAGAGGTAAGCCGCAGGCTAAAGATGGCTACAACATCCAGCCAGCGAAAGATCACTAGTTTTTAAGTGTGTTTGCTGTATTGTCTACAGGCAACATAAATAGGATCATCATAGGTGCTTAGGTAAAAGGAAAGTGGTAACCATCCTAATGAGCAATAACTGAACATGCAACATGTGAAATGTGTCCGCATTGTCTACAGCAAAGGGAAGGCAGTGTAAAAAAGAAGGTATTAAATCTAGAGTTACCAGCTAGTAATCAATTTGAAAGCTTTTTCCTTGCTTATGATGTTAATGGAGGTTCTTGTACCTCCTGACAATCATACTGTAAGTTTTCCCAATGTCTGCTACCGACTCAAGAATCCCTGCCCTATAGATTGTATGGCTTTACGGACCACTGAGCGAGTGAGAGTAAAAATCTGAACATGATGAAGCATAACTAGATTGTAAAATGTTATAAAGCCAATAAGAAAAAATAATTGTTCAATAACTTTGCTGGACCATGGAGGCATTCATGTTATGCTGGAGAAGATCAGGTGCAAGAAGGGTATTTACAGGTCTACAGTACAGGGCTTGCAGTTACACCTGCATCTTACAGCTTCTGAGTATTTGTGTGGGAAGTGGATATGTGTCAAATATAAAAATACCCAATTATATATGGGGAAAAAATCTCCCCCTATACCCTCTACTGTTCAGTAGATAAGACAATGTCTAAAGTCAGATAAGGTGGACACATTCCATACACAGTCTGCAAAAATTTAAGAAATTCTCTAAAAACTGTTTATGTTCATGGATTGCTAAGAGGTTTATGTCTGCTACATACTTGTAAAAGATAGTGGCCCGTTAAGCAGAAGACTACCATAAGGGCTACTGAAGCAAATCACTTTTATGGTAGATAAATGAGAAGACTTCTTTGGCTTACACGTTTTTATCAGCATTTTAGCTTTCTATCTTGAAATGGTCATAGATTACAAAGTTTCAATTAGTTTAAAGATCTGGACCTTTAAAAAAATATACATGAATTACAAGGGACCAAGTCAGAAGAACTTTTATGAGAAGCAAGTGATGCCTCCTGTTGAGTTGCAGAAAAATATCCAATTTTTACTCCCTCTTTCATAACCAACACTCAATCAAGGAACTGAAACTAGGACGTCAATCAAGTTTCTTTATTAAGGCTTGGAGAGCACCCCAAATATCAGTGATCTGATCTCATTATTAATCACACAACATATTATAGTGTCCTTAGCAGGCAGGGATATAGTTATCTACATGTATACACAGGATTGGCTCTTAGGAGAAATGGTGAAGACATACTAAAATAATTTCTCAGATTGTGCAGCACATTATGCCTTAGATTATGGTGAATTAATTGCATACTGGTAAACTAGACAAACAATCTTTGTGTAACTGTACTTTTGCATTTTTTCCTCTTCTCCCCTTCCAAAAAAATATTTGTTGAAAACTAACACAAACCACGCCAACAACCAAACTACTGGAAATTGTTCTTAAGTGTACATAAATATTTTAATAGCACAGAACTCATTCAGATACAGCCAGGAGGCAAGACTACAGGTTTAAGAGTATATACAACTGTAAATGGTACTTACAATGAAGGATCTTGGACTAGGTCCTTAAGGTTTATCCCACTGCGGTCTTCTGCAAGGTTCCTGAAGCAACTGTCACTCACTAGAAAATAACATACAAAAAGGAAGAATTACTCAGGAGATAACATATTTTATTATTTCGTTAAACAAGAAAAAGCAAGAACTGATTGGTTTTATCACCTAAAATGGAAAGTGTCAATAAAACACACAACTAATATCAAAGAGTTCACTTATAGAAGATCATATATATATATATATATATATATATATATATATATATATATATATATATATATATATATATATATATATAAATATGTAAAGGTTTTAGCACTTGCCTTATATTGCTACAAGTATCTTAGGTGATGTGAGCTCTCAGATTGAAGATTTGTGAGCCGACTCTTGAACCAATCGGCTCAGCATTCTAAGTTTCAAGTGAAATTTAAAATGGCAGCTTTCATTATAAATAATCATGGAAGCTTTTTACTAGGTAAGTTTCATAATTTTTACATAGATGAACAATCTTCTCTAAGAGTGATCACAAACTGCACACACACACGCACACACTCTCTTGAATATATCAGCTATTCTTAGTGGATCCATTACAGATTACATTTGTCCAGTCAACAATATGTAGCGCAGGACAAGATGCCATGATATATCACTCCAGCGAGAACAGTGCATTCTGGCATTGCTGTACTCTAAGAATAATGAGTAGATTTTATATTATGAGTCTTATCAACAACAGCAACCTTATACAACATCAACCTTGTCAGCACAATGCGTAAAGTACAATGCTTCAGCTAAAATAACCTCGCTTATCCAATCCCACAGATACTACAGAGAAGAGATTTCTGTTCCAAAACAAAAAGGGAAACAAAGAACAGTATTAATAAAAAAATCCAATATACAACCAATGTCGCAAATAACTGGAATATACAGACTGACTGCATCTGAGTTTGCCAGGTACTACTCTAGGTTTGTGGGGAGCAGAATCAAAATGGAAGGTGGGGGAGTGCAAGGTCTCTAACATCCACCAGCTCTGTGATGTCATCATGGAGGAGTGGAAGAGGACTCCAGTGGCAACCTGTGAAGCTCTGGTGAACTCCATGCCCATGAGGGTTAAGGCAGTGCTGGAAATAATGGTGGCCACACAAAATATTGACACTTTGGGCCCAATTTGGACATTTCCACTTAGGGGTGTACTCACTTTTGTTGCCAACGGTTTAGACATTAATGGCAGTGTGTTGAGTTATTTTGAGGGGACATTGACACAGTTATACAGGCTGTACACTTACTACTTCACATTGTAGTAGAGTGTCATTTATTCAGTGTTGTCACATAAAAATATATAATACAATATTTACAAAAATGTGAGGGGTGTACTCACATTTGTGAGATACTGTATGCCTAAAAAGTGATTTAAAAGTGAAAATGCATTGTGGCTCATTTGCATGTCCCCACCCAGTTTCCCAGGGTGCAGTACAATAACTATTTCTGGGAAATCTAAGCAGTAAATACGTTTTTTTCAACATATTTTTAGACATCCAAATGGAAACCTTAATGTACTATTTATTTTCTGTACTACTGTCCTCTAAAGGGAATCTGTCACTCTTTTGCTCACCATAACCTAAATGATTGTGATGTATATATATCTAAACAATAATTTCTCCAGTGTACCATTTTATTTAATATGCCATACAATCGCCAATCTCTCCGCAACTGCCACAATTCCAAGGTTTTGCTATCTTCGTCCCTGCTGCTATCAATATGTCTGTAATTAGATAAGCGACAAATCTGGGGATATCTCTTATCCTTATTCTCAAAAAAGCATTTTCAGGCCTCTTAACCCAATTACTTCCTGCTATTGAGTTGACAAAGATATCACTACAAAATCACCTTCCCAGCTTCCACTGCAACATATTGAACATGACCAGGGAAACATTGCATGTATAGTAGTAATGTTTTTCACTTTCTAGAGAAATGGTACAGTGAGTGGATTACATTAATATACATGAAGTTCACTTATTTTCTGTAATAGTAACTTTGTGATCTTCCTTTTACTGCTCAATACGTCTGAGCTTCGGTGACTTTTTTTTTTCCATCTTATTTTTAGTAAATATACTTTTTGCCAATATTTCATCAGTTCTTCTTTAGTAGTACAAAAAATAACATGATTAATATGTAGATCCGCTTCTTTAACACTACTGGTCATGGTGAAGGGGTTTGCCTACCTCAATGAAGCTGTGAGCTATACCATGTAGAGCCACCCAAGATGGGTAGGTCATAGCTTAGAAAACAGATCCACTGAAGAAGGAACTGGCGACCCAATCTAGTATTTTTGCCATGAAAACCTTATGGATTGACACTACCAGACACAAGATAAGTTGGTCCGATTAGACGTCGCATATCAAAAAATTTTTTTAATGAAGAATTCTGTCTATTTGTAATTCAAACTATAATTGAAATCTCTTTTGTGAGCTCCACCCCGAGGCACCTATGTAGGCAAAGCGTCCTAGCCAATGAGCTGTGCAGAGTTGTACGCTAGCCAATCAGCTGCCTCACGAGCAGCACATGTACCCGCCTCTGACTAGCCTCAACTAATTATAAATTTTATGCTAATTTAGATTTGATTTTCTGGGGCATTCCTTCTCAAAATCAACTGCCTGAAAATTGAAGATACTTTGTTTATTAGTGTTTATTTTGGAATTTTTTCATGCAAAAAATGTTTTCATATATCACTGGTTCTTCTTTATTAAATTCATTTGTAATCCATGAAACTTGCATACACCTATAAATAATGAGATGTAAAATACGATTTTGGTAATTGTAAAGTAGGGATTTATCTGAGGTTTGCAGTAGCAGAAATGTCAAGAAAACAAAGTTATGGAGCAAAACTACATTTTATTATTATCGACTTTTATTTATAATGCGCCAACATATTCCGCAACGCCCTAAATAGGACAAGTACAAGGCAAAAACATTTCAATTTAGAGGACCCTGTCTTTGAGCTTAGAAGCTTGCATACAAAGTGCTTTCTCAAGCATCCTATACAATTAAAAACTTACAATCTAAAGGGTTTGGTTGCGAAACAGGCGTGTGATAAATGCGTTGTGCATGTTTAGAGTGAGGGTGATAAGCTTCATTAATCAGGGTCAGGATTTTACATGATATTTTGGAGGTTATGGGAAGCCAGTGACTTACAGTGAGGAGCTGTTGATATTAAAGATCAAAGCTCAGTGACATGTGAAACGTTCCATGTAATATCCAAACAAAAAGTGTCCCTCTGTGTCTATTATCAATACTCTAAACCTATATCAATAATATTTCAAGAAGAACTATATACAAGAGGTACCGCAAACACACAAGGCTTCTAACATAATTAACAAAAGGAGTTATGCTCTTTACAGACCGGATATTAAAGCAAGTAAAACAAGAGGGGTAAGAAAGATCCTGTGGAAGAAGCCAAGTAAGCAGGATAAATCATTGGAAAGATAGTGACTATGATGATTGTGATGGTTACATCTCTGTATGGTGTGGGATGTAGATATATAAGAGACTATTTTATGACCTCTAGCCATGGAGTCAGCACAATTGTTTAAAACATAAAAGGAATATGTGTAGAGCAAAAAAGCACTCAAAGGCTCTCCTCAAAGAAGTCATGTCCCATGCCCAATGAAGTCATGTCCCATGCCCAATGAAGTCATGTCCCATGCCCAATGAAGTCATGTCCCATGCCCAATGAAGTCATGTCCCATGCCCAATGAAGTCATGTCCCATGCCCAAAGGTCCTCTCCTCCCCATTAATTCACATTTTGTAGTGACAATGAAATGTTCGATTCTGTGCCAATTATATGGTACTACGGAGAATAAATGTAATGTCATATTATCTGCCCTTTCTGGATCACTACCTTGTCGTGGTGAAGGGGCTTGTGTATCTCAATGAAGCAAATCTCGGTCCACTGGAGAAGGAACTGGCAATCAGCTCCAGTATCTTTGCCAAGAAAACCTTATGCATAAGCTCAACCAGAGACATACCCATAGAGGCACCTGGCATGCTGTGATCCATAGGGTCAGTGTAAATGAAATTTATTTTGTGAGCTCCATCCCAAAGGCATCTATGTAGGCAGAGCCTCCTAGGGAGAGTCGGACACCACTAACCGATGGAACAACAATAACAACATTACCCGATACATATCTGAGACTGGGTTTCCACTGGAACTAAGTCCTCTAGGACTGAGGTAACCAGTGTCAAGAAGTCACAGCCAGGATTGGAAAGGAAACGTTTATTCAAACTGCGCATTTTGAAGATAAAGAGAATTACATCCAAAAATAGTCAATTCCCTATTCAACAGAGAGGGGCTTTATATTCCCAGAATACAGGAACTGTTTGTAGCCGATACCTTGTCATATAGTGATTGGTCAGTATGCATCTGCAATTAGGTGCACATTTGTCCTTTTAAATGTCCCTTTTCTAAAATAAACACTGTGACTTTATATGACTGATTGTACATTATCTAGGAAGCTGACTAAATTGTCCCAAAACGTACGTTCTGGGCTTTCTACTACTAAGTGTGTCAAAGCCTTCTCATTACATTTCCTTTTTATTTTCCCTTTTTAGATATATATATATCTGTGGTATGGATATCAGTTCCCATACAATAACAATTATCTCCACATAAAACACAGTTAGTGTGTCCTTAATACTATCCCTTATACTCTCTTCCCAATAAAGTGAAACTTGAATCCATATATAAAAAAGTGTCCTGTAATAATGTACAAAATGTACAAAAATCCCTGTACTATGACCCCAAAATTCTGATTTGCCACCAACAAAGACAATGAATCTATAAAATACGGCTTCTTAAAGGCATATCTAAGTTCCCTTGTGGTAACTTTTTCTTATCTTATATCATTAGCACACATTATATTGGGTCACTCTATACACATACAGATTTATTTTCTTTAAAAAAATAAATTGTTTTCCACACCCCCAGAGCGGATTACATAGCACAGTGTACCTACCAATAGAAACACCGACTTGGGTAGAAATTTTAACCCTTTACTAACCTTCAAGCCAGCAGCAGCACAATGTTTGCTTGCGCAGGGAACTACACATCCCATAATCCCTTCCTGCACAAACTGCTATCACAGATTGATACAATATATTAGCTGCCTCTTATTGGCCAAACCAAATTATGAATTTTATGCAAATTTTAGCAAGAATTTCTAGGGTTGTTATCGCTAAAAATCAACTGCTAACAGACTCAAGATATTTAGCAATCTTTGTGTAAGTATATTAAAGATTATTTTGTTGTTTTTTTTTCACACATTTTTTTTTCTCACACTACTTATTTTCCTCTACCGGATGCATTCATAATCCAGGAAATTTAAAATGCCTTTAAATGGATATGAAATGTTCCTAGGTATATAATATCCCTGTGTATCTATTTACTTTTATGCGCTTATAATCTCTGCTTTTACTGCCTAGAAAGATCAAATGTTGTACCTGTTTGTGTATTCATAAGCTGCACGAGCTATAGAGGGCAGACCCAGACTGTGAAATTCTGTGTTTTAAATTAGCCCGTCAGTGACCTCTCTCAAGTAGAATACTGCAAAATGTTGCCACTGATTGGCTATTATGTGATTGTGGAAGCACACTGTCTTCATGAGCTCCAGAGGGATAAAACTGTTTGGAACTATTTGTAAGATTTTAGGCAGTAAAAATAGAGTGTTTAGGAACTTCGTAATAAAATAAAGTACATAAAACTAAACAGATACACAGTTATTGTATACCTTGAGAAATCTAGAAATCTTCCATGTACATTTAAAGGTATCTGTAACTTTTTCTAATCTAACACATCGCTACGTCGTATGTTGGCGCGTTATAAATAAAGATAATAATACTGCTTATAATTAGAAACACACAATACAATGACTCATTCTGTATACACACACATTTATTTTATACAGCCTCAGAGATGCATACATAGGCACCTGGTACTAACCAATAGAAAAACTGCATCCAAGTACATTATTTTAACCCTATACTGACCTTCCAGCCAATAGCAGCACAGTTTAGAGATCCAGAGTAGCACTACCTGAAGTTGCTTTCCTTGCTCCCTTGTGGTGGGAACAAAATACTACACATCTCGTGATGCTATACTGCAGAGACTGAATCCACAGACATTGCAACAATGTTGTAGCTGCCTCTGATTGGCCATAGTGAACAGTTAGTTTTGTGCTAATTTAGCTTGGATTCTTAGGGGCATTCCATCTCAAAATCAACTTCAGAAAATTGAATAAGCTTGTAAACATCAGGGTAAGTTTATTTTGGTATTGTTTTAATGCACAAAAATGTTTTCATACACTAATGATTCTCCTCTATCAGACGCATTCATAATCTAGGAAAATTCCATATAACTTTAAGAAGTATTTAAAGAATCCCCATAAATATATGGGTTCCCTGGTGGTCCAGTGGTTAGGATTCTGTGCTTTAGCCACTGTGACCTGGGTTCGATTCCAGTCAGGGAACTAAGAAGTCGAACCTCCCTGAAGCCATGCAGGGTTGGGCCTAGTCAGGACTTGGATGGGAGATTACCTAGGAATACCAGGAGCTGTATGCTGTGGCCAATAGAGAAGGAACTGGCAACCCACTTCAATATCTCTGCCATGAATACCAAGTGGATCAGCACAGTGTGTTGTGGTACATGAGAGTCAGACACAACTGAGAGACACAAACACACATATATAGTAAACAAGTAGTGAATAAATTGAAGAGAAGACGTAATATTCAAGTACCATATTCCTTTTTATTCAAAAATCTGTCTCATTCCCCATTCTCCAGCGCACACAGCTACTCTGTCCACATCCTTTATTTTTATAAACCAGACAGACACTGCACTCGGAAAATGTGATGTTCGATTTCTACTATTTCAGACAGACTGTTAGTGAATAATGAAAACTGCTCTGAAGACGTTAGCGTTTGAAATATGACATTTCTGGGAACCTTGCTTTTTTTGCTACTAGAAGGTTCCCCACTATACAACCAGAAAATTAAATTCAGCCTGGATCCAAAGCAAGGCTACCGCTCTATAAAATGTTTTCTTATTGCATCACATGTCAAAGAAACAACTAATTTCCCAATTGGCTCAAGGTATTATGCTGAAAGAGCCGAGTGGATGAATCATTAGTCTCTGTTTTGACATAAACAGCAGGGACTTTATTACATTTTAACCAGCGAGTGGAAATGTACTTAAAAACAAATATAGTTTTCAATTAAGGAGATACATTTTTCTTGTGCGTTGGACAGACATCCAAAACAACCCCTGAAACGGGATTTTATCTGCTCTCGTTTTTTGGTATTTAAACGTCTACATGATGGTATCGATTTTACAAAGGTTATGGTCTTAATTTCTGCAGAGAAACATCTTGGGGAGACAGTGTGCTGCACGCTTCATGTTGGAAAATACCACTTGTCCGGTCTTACTGTATAAGAAGGGCTAATAAAGGTATCAGTGGAAAGGACAATGATTTATACCGGAAAACCATTATCTAGTTACGGACACTACACTGGATATTTATAGTCACAGAACAAATGTGAGTTCCTTATGTGTGTTTCAGTCGTGTCCGACTCGCAGTGACCTCATGGACAGTAACACACAATGTTGATCCACTTGGTATTCATGGCAGAGATGGTGGAGTGGGTTGCCAGTTCCTTCTCCAGTGGGCCACACCATACAGCTCCTGGTAATCCAAGGTGGTCTCCCGTCCAAGTACAGACCAGGCCCAAGCCTACTTGGCTTCAGGGTGGTCCGACCCCTTGGTTCACTGACTAGAACAGAACCCAGGTCACAGCAATGAAAGCACTGAATCCTAACCACTGGACCACCAGGGAACCCAAGTTCCTTATATGCAGCTAATAATAATTTTAATGTTATTTTTAATCTTTCTTTGAAATAAAGTGCATTACTTCCCAATTTGCCTCTGAAAGGTATACTTTATAAGAACATTGTTTTTGTATAAAAGAATCCTATAAATAAACCTTAGCAAACTTGTAGTGTATTCAGTTTTCAGTCCCAGATAACCCAAGCCAAATTCATTATTAGTTATGGCCAATCAGAGGCAGCTGCAACTATGTTTTAACAAAAAATTGTATGAGATGTATGAACGCCACACAATGTGTGCATATGACGTCTGCAGTGTACAATGCGTATGTGGAGTGGGTGAATGTGTACAGTCTGTGTGGTGGGTATGGGGTGCATGTGCAAAAAAAAAATGGATATAGCTATCTAAAAAAAAATATTCATTAGCTCTCACTAAAATGGTGACAGTCATATTAAAGATTGTTATTATGAGAAACCCTCAGGCAATTTATTTTTATTAACTACAGGATAGCTGCTGCTAATTAGTAATGTGACTGATAAGCATCTTTATATGTGGACAGACACAAGCCCCTTTATACCACCCAAAGATGATTACTCTGTTAGATTACTCTAAGAGGGGAATGCCTGGATTCAGCAGAATGTATAACTGAAGTAAAATAAGAAAATAATGCTTAAAAGTCTTATAGTATCAGAAATGAAGAATATCACTTTCTAAGTCTAAGGGTGTTACTAGATACATTGATCACACTAAACCATGAAATACAGCCCTGAGAACAAAGGTGGACCAAGAGCATTTATCCAATGTGACCAGTAATCCAATTGGGTGATGCAAAAATATATCTCTGATCTTTCCTGTTTGTCCCCGCCAGCAGTGGGTTGCAGCATCCAGTAGGTGACGTAACAGTGGGTCACTGAGACTTAGTTCAATTTGTACTAAGACTTAGTGTTAGATTTATGTGTTAGTAGTGGCAGATAAGCTTTACATAGTAAAATAGTGGCACTCTGTGTACTCCAACCCCTAAACCTAACAACAAATCGAACAAAGTCTTGGTGAGCCACCATCATACCACTGCTGATGGGGACAAAACAGGAAAGGTACAAGATCTCTTTTTTTAAAAGGTGGACAATTTATTGATAAAACATTGTTATCCTTTTCATAGTGCCAGGAAAAATTAAAGGTACACATAAATATAGGCGTTTGTGTGCGCGTAGTAATAGTGCAGCCCCATTTATAACATATTACAAGTGACCTTTCCATTGTAGAGGTCGCTACTTCTCAATATTAGCTACCAGTCCCTAACGATATTACACATAACCTTCTTGCTGTGAACAAACCTGAAATCCTTACAAATAAAGCACATTTTAAGCAACTTCTTTTTAAATACTGGTTGATAATTACAATTGATTAATTACACACCCACATTGTACAAACAATGTTCAAGGCATAAACTCTAACTGAAGTAATTAATGACCCACAATCCTAAGTTTGATGGCTATTTTTATCATCAGAGTTCCCTCACGTTGTTGCTGTTACAGATGCGGATTCACATCTGCAGTCACTGTATGCAATTTATTGGTGCCAATTTAGGTTTATCACTATATTCAGTAACCTATTCCTGTTATTTGCCCAAATATTATTAACCACTTCAGGTCACACGTATAATACGTACTGATCAGTTAAAAAAGCAGGTCCTGAAAGTACAATAATTAATAGTAATATTGCATTTGAACCTGGGGGCTCAAAGCTTAATTTATGAAAATAAGTATGAAAATAAGTTAAAATAAAAGTACATACAGCAAAAGTGCAAAACATCAGAAAGATGAGAAACTCAGAATGCTAACGGACCGAAGGGATTTAGATGCAGGGTCCGTTTCAGACTTTCTCTACCACCCATTCCAAACACCTTTGGACCAGAGGAGTCTCTCATGAAACAAATCTACACTCACATGGGACCTGATCATCAACTCAAAAATCCAGACCCACAAGTGAAAAACGCCAGATCCACAACACACAAATACTCCTTGGCCCATAATCTTGCCGAGTGAAGCTATGGGATCCCTCAGTGGACCTTCCAGCCAAGTGCTTATCTCCACAGTGAGTTTTGTGAGGGCGTTCTGAGAGATTTGTTACCCCACTAGCTACTAGTATGTGGAGTATAGTGTTTCTAGGACCATGGATCTAGCACTGCCACGCACTGAAGGAACAGCCTATTACTTGCTCTTCATGACTACCCCCTGATTGGCTACTCTTTCCGGATCTATTCCTCTTTGCCTACGCATTTCTTCTGCAGCACCGACAGCTGCAGTTACAGGTGCCATCCGCCAGAGGGCGCTGTGAGTTTTCGGGCACCATCAAGTTCCAAGGAAGGCAAATAACTATTTCCCCTCCAACGTGGCGCAACTCGATGCCGCTGAAATCGGCAGCAACGCCATCTCTATGTTTGGCGCAGGCATTCAGCCATCTAGGGCCTCGGGAGCGCCTCTCATAGCTCAAGGCCTCTTCTGTCGTAGTGCCTTATATGCTAAAATCGGCAGTGCCATCTGTCAGACAGAGGAGGAACAGTAGCGATCAGATTTTGCGATGGTGAAGAGGGAAAGGACCCTCTTCCCAAACTCTAGGCCTATCTTACTGTATTTCTTAATTTCCTGTTGGAATCCATAATTGATTTATCCATGTACCCCACTGTTCTGTGCACATTACAAGATCCATTTTATATTAGAGATGAATTCCTATTCCTAAGACACCGCTCTTCTCAGCATTCTTGTGTGCAACTTCAAGCCATAGGTTTCAGTAACGAGACTGAGCAAAGAAGCTCATTAATTACTTTATTCTGGCTTTCAGACTAAAGGTAAAAAAAAAACATACTATCAGTCTCTGCATCTGCAGTTATGACTATTTCTGTGGTCCTTTAAGTAAACAAACTGGGCATCCGAGAAGCTATTGAAACATTTAAATATTTTATGAAGGCATACAAGAATTGTAAATGTTTCATATATAGGAGTGTTATTTTTTAACATCTCACAAAGGAATGTTATACATAATATAAACTTTATCAATACACAGAGCTCCATTACATTAGTTGCCACTTTCATTTTCAAACTTTATTTTCAATTTTCATTTAATATGACCTCACAACAGAAGCATGAAATTGAGGATCTTTTTCCATGCAGTGCTAACAGCTGTAGATCCTCTCCATGGGTAATCCTATGATGTAGATGTACATAATACATCTATAGTACATGGCCTGATGATCGCAGGATACGGGGGAACATCAGAAAGTTATGTTCATCACCAAAAATCACTATTAAGAAACTGCAATTCAACTAACCATAAACTAAACAACAACTTTTTGTTGAGTAATGTAATTTAGATTTTATGATTTAAAGATTTTAAGGAAAAGTTTTACTTTTTAGTAACGAATATGAAGTAGCACCTTTTTTTTTTTTTCCCCTAACACACACAAGAATATGTTGGTACGTTACAAATAAACAAAAAAAAAAAATATATATATATATATATATATGTAAATATACACACACACACACACATATGTATATATATATACATACACATACAAGCTTTGCATATATTAAGCCCTACAGTGGTCCTTAGGTTCATGGAGCATCTGTTATTAGATGAGGATGAGATTTATTACAGATGAGTAAATTCTTCTGCGCACTTCCAGACCATCAGTATACATAACTTTACTCTGTAAAATATTACAACCAAAGGCATTAAAGGTATCTGGCAATTTGTGGGGTATTTGTGGGATAAGTTATTCTGATTGAGCGTCTCATATCAAATAATTTTATTGAGGAATTGTATATTTGTAATTCAAAGTAGATTTTAAATTTGTTGTGTGAGCTCCACCCTCATGGCACGTATGTAGGCAGAGCGTCCTAGCCAATGAGCTCTGCAGAGTTGTGTCTTAGCCATTCAGCTGTCAGTATCATGTGTGTTACCTGAGCAGCTTTCTCTCAGCCAGTGAAAGGGAAACAAAGAGATACATTGTTGTACCTGCCTCTGATTGGCCACAACTAATTATGAAGTTGGGGCGTTCCTTCTCAAAATCAACTGCCTGAAAACGGAAGGGTACGTTTATTAATGCTTATTTTGGGAATTTTTCATGCAAAAAACAAACAATAATAAAAAAAAAAAAACATTTTCATACCCTACTGATTTCTCCTCTATCAGATGTATGAAACTTCCATATACCGTTAAGGCCTAGGAATGGAGTAGCACATTTTCAAGCGGCTATCTCGGTCAGAGTATTATAGCCATATGCACAGACATATCTACATACAGTGATTTTTCCACCCTTATATATGGCAATTTCTTGCTGCAAGGGAAAAAAAAAATAGCAGTAATTGGGGGTGGGGTGAGCAGATATATGAATGCGCCCTGGGCAGTATAAACATTAAGGGCCTCATTCAATTTGAGATACGTAAATTACCAAACTTAGGTATTTTTGACTGCAAGATATTTTTTTAGTAATGTTACACATATATCCAAACTCCTTCATGTGTAATGTTACATATATCTCACTCGTAATACATACATACGTAAATGTGAAGTGCAGAATTACAGACCAAACCTGGCATTTTACTTAAAATCATGAGACACAGCCCTAGAAACTAATAGAAAACGGGAACATTGTGATATTGTATATATAAGTAAGAATAAGCATAAAATGTTTGCCCATAAGCGCTATCCCTTTATTAGACAATGCATTAGAGCATCTGGTTTAGTCCATTTGGGGTTCCTGATATGTAATCATATTCAAATTGAATAGTGACTTCATGCAAATATTTGAGAAATGAACATATAATATAACGGATATCTGAACATCAATGGGAGAGCACCCTGTAGTTTGGGATTCTGGCTATTTTTAATGGGGCAACTTTACAAATTAGGGAATTGAATAAGGCCCTAAATATGTATCCGAGTATGAGCAATAATCAAAGAAAACTGTGAGGTGAGCGATAGCACATGAACATAACACAATAAAGGATTGCCTTCCCCTAAAGTATTAAGATCCATCTCGCTGCTGCTTCATTAATTACAAAAAACGATTTCAGCTTGTACTTAATCAGATCCTCATATTCACAGCCTGTTAATATTCATATGTTATTGGATCACAGTGGCTGCTTCAATGAGACTTTCCTCTGTGAATGCAGTTTTTGGTAACACCTCAAATAGTATTCAATAACCTACAAGTAACTGAATAATAACAATCTTGTGGAAAGGACACTTGTGACCCTCAGTGCATCGTTTACCAGATATGACTGCAAAAACTCTCAACATGTTAATAAGCCTGAAAATATTATTAGTATGATGGTTCCTGCATAGCCTTCTGGATCAGTATCTTGTAGTGGCGAAGGAGCTTGTGTACCTCAATGAAGATGTGAGCTATGCAATGTGGAATCAACCAAGATGGGCAGGTCATAGCACGACCAGAGACATAAGCAATACGTGCATTTCTCACTGAGAAATCAAATCAAAGTTTATATGTGTGAATGCCTGCCCTCAGCCTGCTTTATTACTACAACAAATCAGGTTGCAGGGGTCCCCCTATTCAATTCAAGCTTAAGATTTCTGTCCAATTCCTTATATTTCCAGTTTGAAGGGAACAGATCTTGTAATGAGTTATCTATTTATATATATTTTTACAGATATAGTAATGTTGGGAAATAATATTTATTTCTCATGGTGCATCACACCTATTCACATATATTTATTAAAGGATTGGAGAAATACAAAACAATAAATCTTTATTTATACTATTGAGGACAACGTCGATTAAAAACCATTTTAAAATCGAGGGACTGGGGAGTGGTTCCTTAAAAACATTTAATATTGATTCCTTTGTTTGTGCACTTTAGACCACTCAATGAGAGATAAATACAGTGTTATAGTCTCTCCTTTTTGGTGTCTAAGTAAGTGCTTCTACAAGTATTAAGCTTGGCTTCCTTGCTTATTTATATATATGTATCTCAAAGAGATTTTATGTATATATCCGGAGCTATGAGTCCTATAAGTTATCAGTCCATACACCAATATTGTATTATACCCTATATATATCTGTTATATGCTGTTCTCTTATATGACTTGGTATATAAGGAATACCCTCTCTTGTGAATGTTAATATGAGATATACTAATCATTAACAATTGTATGTATATCTCCTTATGTGGTCTCCTTATATTTGCCACTTAGAATAGATGTACCGCTTGAGATGTTATTTTACTCAGGAAAACTATACAAGTTTTTTTCCGTGTATCTAAGGTACAATTGCAGCATATATAGGGGTATATTGATATTCCCTGCACTCTATTCGTGAGAGCAGTGTATGCATATATCTCCTTCGAGTTCCACATTGGGGCTGTCTCCATAGGGACCACCAACATATGTGGACTTCTCTTATATTGATTTATTCCTGATATTCTAAATACCATTAGTAATTATATAGTATTTATACATGCATGGACTCATCTACAACATTGTGTAATTAAACTTAATCTTTTACTGCTATTTGAAACTTGGCACTGGGCTTCTCCCATATGCTGGAGCTGAAACACCAAGTGTCCAGCTATTAGGGACTCAGTGAGCTTCTATACAGCGTTGTGTGGTTTAATTTATAATTTCGCTGCTAGTTAGAGCTTGACACTGAGTTCTCCTGTGTGCTGTGACTAAAGCACCAAGTGTGCAGGTAATATGGACTCAGTGGTCACGGAGCTGCATTAAGCTGCATAGGAAGCGCTGGCTTGTTTACAACAGTTGGCGTCTGACGTCAGACGCTACCCTGACGCACGTTTCGTCACATGGGTGTGACTTTCTCAAAGGGGGAAGGCGATACTCTCCACGGTGCCTCCTATTTATAGTCAAATCGGTAGTCATAGTTACCCTTTAACATATTTACAAGTGAAGGGGTAACATATTTAATGGGTCTGACAAGTCATAATCATTATATTGACTGATCATATTATGATTCTCTTTGTCATGTTTTATGTGGTGTGTCCCTGGGCTGGGGGCACGCCACATAATTGACTGAACTGAATCTTCTTGTGTTTAGTGTATATATATGCTAGTGTTACCATCTGATCTCAGACAATAATACATCTTGCATATGGTTCACGATATTGTCAAGTCTTCCATATATCTCATAATTAGATATACCTTAATATATCTCACTCATAATAACAGAAGATCGCATACTGATACCTTTCCTCTTTTATGTAGAGTGTTCTTTGTAGAGACACACACTATACATAGCTGAATCTCCTGTATTTAATATATGTGTATTGGTGTTATATCTTACATATAATCCATGATATGATCATGGCTTCACATGACTCCAGGATAGATATAGATTAACATCAAGGGGGTTTAATAGGTAATCAATCTCGTATTCCCCATTATATTAATACCTGGAGCTATCTAAAGTTGTTATGACAGGATCATAACAGGAATATGAGTAGGATTCTATTCCCATCTATAACTCCTATTATATTATCTTGGAGTTAGCATATGTTTAGTATAGAATTCCTTGCTGGGTTCTAAATGTATAGATATACCTCTTATATAATCCATCCATATCCATTATATAAATTATACATGTGACTTGTAAAAAGTGAGGTTACATAAATTAATGTGCTGTGTTATTGCCTACATTGACTATATGGGTAATACCCAATCTATTAATATAAGTGCAATCTTAAAGAGAATAAACTCTTAAGTGTATTGTGAATCAGGTAAGAACTATATTGCTCGTATAGTTATTGGTGAATATTATTCTCATCAAGTGGAGTCATGTCCAATTTACAGAAGTGTGTAAATGTGCAGAAAGTGAAATAATAATTGTGAGTCTTGTGATGAATAATCTTATATATGATAGCTATTCAAATCATTTGAATTCTAATATAACTATTATGGACGTAATCCAAAAATATCCAAAAAGGCTCTTCTGTTGTGATCTTGAGTATTATCATTTTCTCAGGGTACATTTTGTTTATGGCATGTTCTACCCATTTACTTAATAGGGACTTATAAGAATGCCTTGAAGGAAAACCCTTCATTCAGACCTTTCGGTGTTTGGGCCTGTAGTTCGTAAATCCACTTGGATTCCCTTTTAAGTAGCATATCATCTAGATTACATTCAGAAAACTCAGGTTTATGCACTCTTTGGAATTTCAGCCATTTCTTCAGTCCAGGGTTCAGTCATGTGGGGGGTTTACTTTCTGCAATGATCTCAACAAAGGTATGGAATACCGGTACTCACCTAAAACAGGAAAGCTATGGGTTAACTGGTCAGAGCAGTGTAACCTGAGCCCGTTGGGATGCTGTGCTATCAATCACAGCCTTTCCCCATATATCCTCACACGCTGCACTCGGCACTCATGCAACAGCCAGTGGGCAGAATAGACTTGAATGTAGACTAAGATTTAAAAAGTAAGATTAAAAATATATAAAAGTATAATTTTAACATGCAATCTTGTGCCCTTTCACACAATGAAGAGCACTTACAGTGAGTGAATTTCCACGGCTCACCCTTCTGAGAAAACAACTCAAACAACTCAATGAAACCCCCACAGTAAATAACTGCATCTACAAAATAGCAATAAAGAAAAAAACAGAACACCACAGTACCTAAGTCAAGGTACAAATAATTTGCCTCTCTATCTCTTACATGAACATTTTAAACCAGTATGTACCAGCTTAGAATACGCTTCCTTAAAACTTCTGTGCTTGCTAGTCCTCACAATGCTCTCCCCAGCCATCCTATGACTTTGACTAAGGATTTTCCTTCATTGACTTTGAGTATCATTATTTAAAAAAAAAAAAAAAAAAATCAATAAATATTCATAATTTCATCCACCTTTCTGAAGTCTACATTGTGGTTTTCCTTAGAGCGCAGGATCCTTTTGACTATGCAAGCTCTCCCCCAGATTTCAGATCTTTAAAGGCTCTCAGAAAACCCTTCTTCTACCAATCATACCTGAACATCTATATTCTATACTTGATGTGTGTATGGCTCCCCTCCTTTGGGTAATAATCCAGCAAAGATTGTTCAGCACTGATCTAAAGTGTGAAATGTAATCTACATTTCATGTCGTAAAAACATTCTTGATTCATTTTTACAACTGTGAATATTGGAAGCGTTCAAACAGCAGTGTGCAAATGCCAAAGTGTCTCTACTGCCAAGGAAAAACACGGATTAGAAAAAAATACAAACAGCATGTACTCATATCTTACCACAACGGTTCATAACTTCCAAAGCTCTACAAACAACACCAAATCAGAATACATAAAAATAAAATTACAAAAACAATATATTTTAAAGAATTTATGGCGCAAACATTCAAATACTTTTGCATAATACTTCTAAGTAGGCTCAAGTACTACTGTAGAATGAAAAAAAAAAATATTTGAAAACATTTATGTCTGACTACGGCCATATTTAGGCAGGAAAAAAAGTCTTGATGACGCTGTTGGACCCTGGAAGAATCCATGATACTAAGGTAGAATAACATTTCTGCAGAGCAGGGCTTGCAATAATTATGGCATGTCAGGTGGAAGGCGGTTGGCATGAAAGTAAAAAAAGTTCTTTCCTACCCAACCCTCCATCCACTGGCAGAAAGAGACATACTACACAAAAAAAGTCTTAAAAAATTCTGATTTTATGTATAAATCATTTTATGTTTGTTACATATTTAGTACAGAATTCCTTTGAAACAAATCATTATTACTTAGGTTGGATTGTTAATATATGAAAACCACTAGAGAACGCATCGTTCTTTTCTTATTTTTAGTACAATAATCCAGCAACACTTTTCCTAAACTGTAATAATTCCCTGTTTATATTGGTGGTGAACATGAACTTGACGAATGAGGCTCTTTGGTTATGGGTGTGACATGAAAACTGGAAATTTTAATACACACAATATGTACAAGAAAACATGGAATAACAAATTCAGCCATTGAATGTGTTATCTGTGAACTGTAAAAGTATTGGTGGAACCTATGAACCCAAATAAAACGCTTTCCAAGGAAACCTTAAACTCCTGACCAAAAGAACAAAATTCCTCCTTGTGATCTCAGTGGAAATGTTATCACAAATGATAAACTTTTTTCAGACCATACATGGTCCATGAAATCATTGATGTGGTCCACAAACACTGGTCTATAATACTAGGAAAACATGATTTTGTGAGTATAATATAGTACTATATATACCATAGAAAATGTAAATGAGTGATTATAGTAGATTTCAGAAACAAACCACATGTAAATCTCCATGCCACTTATTGGCTGGATTGTAGTTATATTAACACTATGACTCGTACAATACATGATTATTTGATAACATACAGTCAGGTCCATAAATATTGGGACATCTACATAATTTTAATCTTTTTGGCTCCATACACCACCACAATGGATTTGAAATGAAAAGAACAAGATGTGCTTTAACTGCCGACTTTCAGATTTAATTTGAGGGTATTTACATCCAAATCTGGTGAACGGTGTAGGAATTACAACAGTTTGTATATGTGCCTCCCACTTTTTAAGGGACCAAAAGTAATGGGACAGATTAACAGTCATAAATAAAATTTTCACTTTGTAATACTTGGTTGCAAATCCTTTGCAGTCAATTACAGCCTGAAGTCTGGAACCCATAGACATCACCAGACGCTGGGTTTCATCCCTGGTGATGCTCTGCCAAACCTCTATTGCAACTGTCTTCAGTTCCTGCTTGTTCTTGGGGCATTTTCCCTTCAGTTTTGTCTTCAGCAAGTGAAATGCATGCTCAATCGGATTCAGATCAGGTGATTGACTTGGCCATTGCATAACATTCCACTTCTTTCCCTTAAAAAACTCTTTGGTTGCTTTTGCAGTATGCTTTGGGTCATTGTCCATCTGCACTGTGAAGCACCATCCAATGAGTTCTGAAGCATTTGGCTGAATATGAGCAGATAATATTGCCCGAAACACTTCAGAATTCACCCTGCTGCTATTGCCAGCAGTCACATCATCAATAAATACAAGTTCCATTGGCAGCCATACATGCCCACGCCATGACACTACCACCACCATGCTTCACTGATGAGGTGGTATGCTTTGGATCATGAGCAGTTCCTTTCCTTCTCCATACTCTTCTCTTCCCATCACTCTGGTACAAGTTGATCTTAGTCTCATCTGTCCATAGGACGTTGTTCCAGAACTGTGAAGGCTTTTTTAGATGTTGTTTGGCAAACTCTAATCTTGCCTTCCTATTTTTGAGGCTCACCAATGGTTTACATCTTGTGGTGAACCCTCTGTATTTACTCTGGTGAAGTCTTCTCTTGATTGTTGACTTTGACGCACATACACCTACCTCCTGGAGAGTGTTCGTGATCTGGCCAACTGTTGTGAAGGGTGTTTTCTTCACCAGGGAAATAATTCTTCAGTCATCCACCACAGTTGTTTTCAGTGGTCTTCCGGGTCTTTTGGTGTTGCTGAGCTCACCAGTGCGTTCTTTCTTTTTAAGGATGTTCCAAACAGTTGATTTGGCCACACCTGATGGGTTTGTTTTGTTTTCAGCCTAAAGGCTTGCTTCACTGATAGTGACAGCTCTTTGTATCTCATATTGAGAGTTAACAGCAACAAATGCAAATAGCACACTTGAAATTAACTCTGGAACTTTTATCTGCTCTTTGTAAGTGGGATAATGAGGGAATAACAAACACTTGGCCATTGAACAGCTGAGCTGCCAATTGTCCCATTACTTTTGGTCCCTTAAAAAGTGGGAGGCACATATTCAAACTGTTGTAATTCCTACACCGTTCACCTGATTTGGATGTAAATACCCTCAAATGAAAGCTGAAAGTCTGCAGTTAAAGCACATCTTGTTCGTTTCATTTCAAATCCATTATGGTGGTGTATAGAGCCAAAAAGATTAGTTTTGTGTCGATGTCCCAATATTTATGGACCTGACTGTGTATGGTAAACTGTGTTCTGCAAATTTGTGATTTTAGTTTTTTCTTTTGTTTCCCTAGGAGTTGCTATATACAAACAGATGCAAATAAAACATGGATATACCCACTACTGACTGATCAAACTGATATCACCAGTTAATCAACCTGGCCTCTCCACTGTCAAACTAGGGTAGTTGTGCTCCATCTTAATTGAAGGATAGATGTCATTTAATATGCTCTTGTCATGCCAGAATATCCTGAAGTTCCAGTGGTGCTATCAAGTGGTCATCATTGCTTTAGAAATATGGAATATGGAGAGCCTAAAACTATAAATCACTAAACAGGGCATTAAAATACTAATGACTCATAACAGCTCTCATGCATACAACCCTCATAATCTACATATAGAATGAGTTATTTATCTTAATCAGTGGTAGTCAATTTTGTCACTACCTCCCACTAGTGGGCAACTCAAGCTTTCATGGTGGGCAAGTAACATCATGCTGGAGACCCGCAGAGCTCCTCTTGGTTGGTTGGAGAGCCGGTGAGAGAGCTTTGGGACAGCAGTCAGGACCGGATCATTATCTAGTACATATAGGGCGATACACAGTTAGGGACAGCAGTCAGGACCGGATCACTATCTAAAGCTCTGTCTAATCAGATTGTCCTTAAAGTCTTTTAGACCCGTCTTCCAGTCAAACATTGCCCCCATGATCACATCCCAAGTGACCAACTGGAATCACGGAAGGATAATACTCTAATCTTTGAAAGTACATTTAAATATTTAATATTGCTTTTTTAAACCACTGAATATGAAATGTATTCATAACCGATGCATAATTAAAACCACTAGCTCCTCTTCTTAGGGCATTACAATGATCCTTTAAGCTTAACATGTATTTGTTATAGATAAAAGTACATTTAAGTGAAGGAGAAGTTCATTTTTTCCCAAGAATCGCTGGTCTTGCTCATACCCAGAATTCCCTGTTAATAATGTAATGTTTGTTAAAGCAGGACAGCCGTTGGTACATTTAAAAATATAAAAGCCATACAATAATACAAAAGATGCATTATCTTCTGTGATTTAATGTCTACTGCATGCTCTGTTAAAAACAACATGATAAAATACCGTGCTGATAAACAGAATGCATGATCTACTATCAAAGAACAAATGGATTCCAAAAATATCATAAAAAATGAAAGTGCATTACTATGGAAAATACAGCCAAAGAGAAAATCTTTGTATCTTAGCAACTCTAATGATGCGTTGAGTTATTTCATTGTGCCACAACGCCTACTCAAGACAGTACAGCTACTGCAGAGCCGGCCACTCGTTGCTGCCTGTATTTCTTACTACTGTGTAAGAAGCGAGGAGTTGCACTAATGTTTCTCATTTTATTTCAATTTCATAGTTTGTCTTATTAATTAGATTGTGGCCCGATTATGCACCTGCCCACCTCACCTCCTATCTATTCACCATACTCAGAGATGTGGTTACCAGAAATCAGGTTTTTGTCAGGAGTATCAATTTTATGTATAAATATTAACTGTACAAATGCAGTAAGAGACCTCACCCATACCTGGAGTATGCATAAGGCTATACTGATAAACAAACCCAATGTTTTTATTTTAGTTAGATAGCATGGGCTGGCTTATCTGCATCTCAAATAAGAACTTCCATATAAAAAAATGACAAGGTCCTAGACCTAATATTTGGAGCAGAGCTATTCTTAAAGAATCTTCAGGCAAAACCATGTTAAACATATATCTAATTTTCCCTATTTTACCTTCTTCTAATCTAGCACATATGGCTTATAACAGAAACACCAATACACATTGATTCGACTGTATACACACACACATTTATTTTATTTACAAAATAAAATATGTTT
This sequence comes from Discoglossus pictus, assembly GCA_027410445.1. Classification (NCBI taxonomy): domain Eukaryota; kingdom Metazoa; phylum Chordata; class Amphibia; order Anura; family Alytidae; genus Discoglossus; species Discoglossus pictus. The sequence continues at coordinate 234,823,702 of CM050168.1, read as the reverse complement.
CCCACATCCCCAGAGCTGCTTACATAGCCACAGTGTACCTACCAATAGAAACACTGCGTTTAGGTATGGTTTTTAACTAACCTTCAAGCTCACAGCAGCACAATGCAGAAATCCACAGAGCAATGTCTGAACTTCCCCTTGCTTCCAGACTACACATCCCATGATGCTTTGCTGCACAAACTAACTTTCCAGATTAAAACAATGTTATAGCTGTCTGTGATTGAATTCTGAATTGAATGCCAATTTTAGCAAGGATTTTCAGGGATGTTGACTCTCAAATCAACTGCTAGCAAACCCAAGAGATTTCGCAAACTTTGGGGTAAGTTATTTAAAGTTTATTTTGGCATTTTCATACAATACAGACTTTCCTCTATCAGATGCATTCATAATCCATGAAACTTAAATATGCCTTTAACTAGGTTAACTAACTTCATCAATGTAACTATGATATAAAGTGTACACTTCATTTACATTTATGAAGTCCCCAGAGTAACAGTTGCAGCCTAATAAGGTGGTGACATGCTGAACAGTTGTAAGCTAAATCAATGTTCACAAGGAGGGGTTTCACACTACCAGTGCAATACTACTAAATGGAGATAGACAGCATGTCACTGCCTGCTTGTTAGCAACCTAAGGCACAGGTAGCGTTAAGCCCCTTAATAATTTTTTTTAAAGCCATGCCCACATTAAGTAGAAAAAGAGAAAACCACGATAAATAAAATGTAGACAGCAGCAATCAGAGCAGCGTCTAACATGTTTTGTCTATACAGGACATTCACAGACTACACAATGAGACTGTAAATACAAATTCAGAGTTTATACTTATTGAGGTAGGAACAAAGCATGATGGCACACTTATACAGTAGAGATTGTACTCTAAAGAGGGAAAACAAAGGCATCATTGGGAGAGAGACCATACTGCAGGTTGGCATTACCTGGAGAATTACATTGGTTAAGTTGTACCCAATCAGTAGCTGTAGATCGATATCAACACAGGGGAGCATCTACTTAGTACAAACAGGGAGTGTGGGTTGTTAAAAGTTAGCCTTTAATTAGAACTATATATCCTGATCACCAGTTAACTTACATCTGACTGGAGAAGAAACGCCAAATACACTAGAAACTTCTAAATGAAAAGGTTTATTAACATAGAATGATGAGTGGTGACAGAAGCATCTGACATATAAGGATCTATTTATATTTTTCTAATGTCTCAGCGTGTGATTATATATGAAGGTCTATACTGTTCTACCTGGTCTCTGTTCCTTTACTACAGATGATTCTACCACCTAGATCAGTAGATCTTGTCCTATTATACCCATCATAATAGTCACATATTGAAGATTGTCCCACTCAATCAAATCTTAACCTTATGTTGAGATATTATTGTCAAATTCCATCAGTAAATGACCACTAGATGTTACTGTAATCCAAGTGGATTTTCCTTTACAGGTAAAGACTGATAAATTGCAGAGTGCACTAATTGTGCCCAGGTGAGAGGGGTGTGGCTTGACTGTTAAACTAGTATAAAAGGTTTGTGAGCTGTTTTGGGGCCTGTTTACGAGTGGATTTTCCTTACAAGTAAAGGCTGATAAGGTGAGAAGGCAGAAGTTAATATAAACGGGAGAAGGGGCGAACTTGTGAGCTTGCAAACATTTTCGGTATCAGGTGCAGTTCTAGTGAAGTGTAGGAGATTAAATAGGGGTAGGGACTTCAAAGAAAAAGGAGGGCAGATTTATAGTGCAAAGGAGGAAAACTTTATACAAATATATTATTTTATATTCTTTATTTTTCCCACTGAAATGTTGGAGACAATAATAATATTTATGAGTCAGTCCAGTGGCAACCTCACTCAGTGTACATCCTGTCATATGTATGCACTGCTGCAACAGATGATCCAGGGTCCATACCTCTGTGAGAGGTGTGAGCATGTTGCCTCTCTGGAAGCTCAAATTGGAGATCTGGAGCGGAGAATTGCAGCACTTAGTGATATTGCTCCACTGGAAAGGGAGTTGGTGCTCACTGAGCATAGTTTAGCTGGGCCTAGCATGGAGGGTGGAGCTGGGGCTAGTGAGGATGTCCAGGGAGGCAGCTGGGTTACAGTTACAAGGGGAAGCAGGGGGAACAGGAGGAGGCAGGCTAGTTCTGAGTTGGCAAACAACAACAGATTTGCCAGATTGAGTGAAACTGTTGGGGATGTCCATTCAGGAATGGCAATGCCAGATGGAGCTGTTCCCTCTAACAGCCGGGAGAACAGCTCTACTGGAGGAGAGCGAGAGCAGAATAGGCAGAGCTACAGACAGGTTTTGGTTGTAGGGGACTCTATTATTAGGAAGGTAGACAGGGTGATTTGTCATCCAGATCCCAGCAATCGAACAGTTTGCTGTCTCCTGGGTGCTCAGGTTCGTCATTTTGTGGATCGGGTAGACAAATTATAAGGAGGGGCTGGAAATGAACCGGCGGTCTTGGTACATATTGGTACCAATGACAAAGTTAGTGGTAGATGGAGTGTCCTAAAGAATGATTTTAGAGAACTAGGTAATAAGCTGAAGGCAAGGACCCTCCAAGGTAGTATTTTCTGAGATACTACCAGTGCCACGTGCTAGCGCAGAGAGGCAGAAGGAGCTTAGGGAGGTAAATGCGTGGCTAAAGATATGGTGCACTAAGGAAGGGTTTGGGTTTTTAGAGCACTGGGCTGACTTCTCACTTCGGTACAATCTCTACAATAGGGATGGATTGCACCTCAATGATGAGGGAGCTTTTGTACTAGGGGATAGGATGGTAGAAAGGCTGGAGGAGTTTTTAAACTAGTAGGTGGGGTGGAGGGACTAGATATAAGTAATGGGGTAGAAAGTGTAGAGGGTATAAGGGATGAATTAACAACTCATAGGGGAGGAGTAGTATAGTCAATAGGGAGATAGTACTAAGTAATTCAAGTACAGTGGCAGGCACTTCAGAACTACAGACTCATAACATAAGGTGTATGCTTGCGAATGCCAGAAGCTTGCCAGGAAAAATGCGAGAGTTAGAATTATTAGCAATTAATGAAAAATGGGATTTAATAGGCATTACTGAAACGTGGTGGGATGAATCTCATGACTGGACTGTTTACCTGGATGGTTATAACCTATTTACGAAAGAAAGAGGCAATGGTAAATGAGGAGGAGGGATTTGTCTGTATGTTAAGCCTGAACTTAAGCCTATAGTCAGAGAAGATATTTATGGTGGACCTAGTGATAAAGCTGAATGTTTATGGGTAGAGTTAAATAGCGGAGCAGCAAATTCCAAAACAATATTAGTAGGAGTATGCTATAAACCCACAAATATAGCTGAAAGTGAGGAAAAACAATTATTGTTGCAGATTGAAAATGCAGCTAAGCATGGTCAAGTTCTAATAATGGGAGATTTTAATTAACATGAAATAAACTGGATAAATGAGACCAACAGTTCATCTAAGGAGAGCAGGTTCTTGAGTACACTCAGGGATCATTATCTGGCCCAGGTTGTACAAGAGCCTACTAGAAATGAAGCTATCTTAGATTTACTCATCACAAATAATATTGATATAGTATCAAATGTTGGAATAGGGCAACCCTTGGGAAACAGTGATCACAACACAGTCTCGTTTGAGATTGAATTAAATAACAAAACTGTAAGGGGCCAACAAAAACTCTGAATTTTAAAAGGGCAGATTTTAACGGTCTAAGGGCAGCAATACAAAGTATAGACTGGGACAGAGAACTGGCAGGTAAAAATACTGAACATAAATGGACAACATTTAAATCCTTACTATATATACATACACATCGGCATATACCATGTGGGAAAAAAGGAAAAGGAGTAAATCCCATCCAATGTGGCTTAACAATGATTTAAAGATCAAGATATGGAGTAAAAAACAGGCATTTATATTATACAAACAAGAGGGGACAGAGACTGCTTTACAGGAATACAAGGAAATCAACAAGGCTTGCAAAAGGGAGATTAGACTGGCTAAAGTAGAAAATGAAAAATTTACTGCAAAAGAGAGTAAGACTAACCCTAAAATATTTTTTAAGTATATTAATGGGAAGAAGGCGAGGAAGGAAGCTAAAGGGAACATCACAATCTGACACAGGCCGTCTGATAATTAGTGACGAAGAAAAGGCAGATGAGCTAAATAGGTTCTTTTCTTCGGTATACAAAAGGGAGGTACCAGTGGTTGGGACACGGCAACATAATGGGGCTACACGACATTTGCCAAATAATTGGTTAACACAGGAAGTAATCCAAAAGAGGTTGGAAAAAATAAATGTTAATAAAGCCCCGGGTCCTGATGGAATACATCCAAGGGTACGAAGGGAACTGGGTTCTGTAATAGCCAAACCATTATATTTAATTTTTCAAGATTCACTCAACACAGGGTCTCTACCAGATGACTGGAGAAAAGCTGATGTGATACCTATATTTAAAAAGGGAGCAAGAGAAAATCCGGGGAATTATAGACCAGTGAGCCTCACTTCTGTAGTGGGGAAGCTTTTAGAAGGGTTAATAAGGGATAATATACAAGAATATGTCTATTTATACAGGATTATAAGTAGGAGTCAACATGGATTTATAAGGGATAGGTCATGTAAAACAAATATAATTAGTTTCTATGAGGAGGTTAGTAGGAACCTGGGATCAAGGCAACTCAGTGGATGTAGTCCTTTTGGATTTTGCAAAGGCTTTTGATACAGTGCCACATGGGAGACTATTGTGCAAACTAAGAGATACAGGAGTTGCTCATGGATTGAGAGCTGGCTAAAAGACAGGAAGCAAAGGGTGGTTGTAAATGGAACATACTCCGATTGGACTAATGTGGTAAGTGGGGTTCCTCAGGGTTCAGTATTAGGTCCTCTCCTTTTTAACATATTTATTAATGACTTAGAGGTAGGATTGGAGTGTGGTGTCTCCATTTTCGCTGATGACACAAAGTTGTGCAAGTTAATTAAATCAGATAGTGATGTGCTTTCCCTCCAAAAGGATTTACATAAAATTGAGGAATGGGCATCTAAATGGCAGATGAGATTTAATACGAATAAATGTAAAGTTATGCATCTCGGAAGGAAAAATAGCCATGCAATTTATAATCTTAATGGAGCAAATCTAGGTGTATCAGATAATTAAAGGGATTTGGGAGTGCTTGTGGACAACCACCTAGGTAAAAAGTGCTCAAATCCAAGCAGCAGCTGCAAAGGCAAATAAAATATTAGCATGTATTAAGAAGGGTATAGAAGCCAGGGAAGCAAATATAATTCTGCCACTATAAAAATCTCTAGTATGCCATCATTTGGAATATGGAGTACAATTTTGGGCACCACTTCATAAAAAGGATATTTTAGAGCTGGAAAAGGTACAGAGGAGGGCAACAAAACTAATAAGAGGAATGGAGGGGCTAAGTTATAAAGAAAGACTAACTAAATTAAACGTATTTTCTCTAGAAAAAAAGGCGTCTAAGAGGAGATATGATTACCTTACATAAATACATCCAGGATCAGTATAAAGATTTGTCAAGAGGTTTTCAACTGACAAGAGGACATCCCTTGAGGTTAGAAGTAAAAAGATTCCACCTTAAAGAAAGAAAAGGGTTCTTCACAGTAAGGGTGGTTAATCTGTGGAATTCTCTACCAGAGGAGGTGGTGACAGTGGATTCGATAGATAACTTTAAAAGGGGACTGGATTTATTTCTAATTAAAAAGGGAATTCAGAGTTATCATGGATAATTAGAGAGGCAGTATTGATCCAGGGAGAAGTCCGGTCGCCGGTGTCTGGGATCAGGAGGGATTTGATTTTTCTTTTCTTTTTTGTACAACTAATTAATTAATAGTTAATCCGCATATTGCAGATCGGAGGAGATCTTGAAAGGTTGAACTTGATGGACTGAAGGTCTTTTTTCAACCTTAAATACTATGGGCCTCATTCTATTATCGGCCGTAAAACGGCCGCAAGGCTGCGATTTCCTCTACGCCGGCCATATATCTTGCAACCGGCCGTAAGCTCAGAAATCTTTAAAGTCAAAAATAAATTCAAGACAGCACTGTAAAGCTCTGTAAATGCTAGGGATCATATTGGGGGACATGAGGATTAATAGTAACCCCCTCTCAAGCTTGCACATCAGCCCAAATCCGAGTTTACATTAACTGTTTATTCTCCGGCCGCAGCGTGGCCGGGTCTGAGGTGCTCCAAGCACTCTGGACTTTTTACATGGATATTTGACATATATAAAAACATTTTTTTTTTACGGATTTGAGTATAGGGGAATGTTGTGCTATTTTTGCTAACACCTACAATCACTTTATAGTCTCCCCAGAGTGCAGGATGCCTTTATTTCTGCTTTATAATGTGCTTAATTGGTGCTAGCGGGACCTTTTTCCTGCAAGTAAGCTGCGGCTAGCTTTTAGCCTTGCAGAGAGGGTTCCCGGAGCAATAGAATAGCAACCGGTCTTTTCTTGCGGACGAAACTCTTGCGGACGTTTTAGATCAAAGGCTTTCCTCCGGGCGCGTGCGGACGCAAGGGATAGCAAGGCGCCGGCCGCAAGCCTGCCGGAATCCTCAGCCTGAGGGGAATAGAATAGCCGGAAAGCTTGCGGCCGGTCCTTGCGGCCCCGCATCTCCTACGGCCGTTAATAGAATGAGGCCCTATGTAACTATGTAAGAAATCATTAATTTCACTGTTGTTCAACCTCTAGACTTCTTTGGGTGAATGTTACTCCTAGCATTGGTTCCATAATGCAAAAACCACCCTTAAGGCTTGTATGGTAAAGACCATTTGGTGTTCGATCATCAGAAGGGTGTCATATAGAAAAGTTTCCTTCCATTGTGGATAACTGGTATGAATATTCATTATCAACAAAAAAGATATTCCTTGCACATTTGCAACATCGTCGCAAGTGGGTCATTATAGCTGCAAAATTGGTTAATTTGTTATATATTTTTTTTTTATAAACGGGTAGTTTTAGCAGATTCAATGATATTCAGCAGATAGATTCCAGTGTGGGCACAGAACCCAACAATTTTGCTACCTCTGCCCATAATGCTTGGATAAATGTATCGGTCATGGTTATTGGAATACAAGCAAATATGCACCCTGCTGACAGTCTTCCTTAACATGTCCTTTGTGTTTGGATCAACTACTTGTGAAAAAAATAAGCTACTGAACATCTGCTCTGAAAATACAAATTAACAAAATATAATTAACAAACAAAAGGAAAATGTAATAAATCCTAAATTTATGATTCAGCAATTCGGATTCCCAATAAGGGACAAGCTAGGCTTCATTTCAACCGTTTTGCTGAAGCATTCTCTCAAAGGTTTAATCTACAACAAACTGTATTATTGTTGTCTGCTTAATATATTTTACTACACTGGGCAGCAGCTCGAATAATCATGTGCTTGAGCAGCACGCTATAAAATATGGAGCTCTGCTGATGCAGAAGCATGTGGCACTAAACAAACTTCCTGACTGATTTATTTTTTTTCTCTCTCTTTACGACCTCAAAGAACTAATGAAATCAGAACAGAACTCAGCTGAATAATGACCTAAAAATCCTGGATTTTTCCCCATAAAAGTTAAAATGAATACAATAGTATTCTATAATAGTAATACAACTGTATTATGTGTAAGGGAAAACAGATGGGTAATATAAAAAAAGATGTTTCACATGCACAGGATATCAATGTCATTGCACATATTTACGAATATTTTGAAAGTAGCTATTTAGGATGTGTGATCCATTGTGTAACAATGGGAGGTAAATGCATATTATAAAATAATAATACACACAGCAAAGATAGATAAACAAAGAACTACACAGTATCTCACAAAAGGGTGTATACCCCTCACATTTTTGTAAATATTTTATTACTAAGAAATTGCCCGTCAAAAATGACGGGAATAAAATTTGAAAGCTGGCAATGCTGTTTGCCAGACAATGCTTGGCTCTTCCCCTGTAACTTGCAGGCCTCGTGATGAGCGCTGAAGGCACTAATCGAGAGCCCCTTCCAGAGTCTACTTTACAGGCCTCGCAATGAGCGCCTTGGGCGCTCATCGCGAGCCGCACAATGAGCAGCTTTGCTGCTCATTGCTGGCCTTGGCCAACCCGCCACTTGTCTTTTCCCCCCCTCGTGTCTCCTTTCCCCCTCTTCCTCCCCCCCCCCTCGTGTCTCCTTTCCCCCTCTCCCTTCCCCCCCCTCGTGTCTCCTTTCCCCCTCTCCCCTCCCCCCCCCTCGTGTCTCCTTTCCCCCTCTCCCCTCCCCCCCTCGTGTCTCCTTTCCCCCTCTCCCCTCCCCCCCTCGTGTCTCCTTTCCCCCTCTCCCCTCCCCCCCCTCGTGTCTCCTTTCCCCCTCTCCCCTCCCCCACCTCGTGTCTCCTTTCCCCCTCTCCCCTCCCCCACCTCGTGTCTCCTTTCCCCCTCTCCCCTCCCCCACCTCGTGTCTCCTTTCCCCTCCCCCACCTCGTGTCTCCTTTCCCCTCCCCCACCTTGTGTCTCCTTTCCCCTCCCCCACCTCGTGTCTCCTTTCCCCCTCTTCCCTTCCCCCTCTCCCCTTCCCCCTCTCCCCTTCCCCCCCTCGTGTCTCCTTTCCCCCTCTCCCCTCCCTTCCCTCGTGTCTCCTTTCCCCCTAAACCATGTAAAAGTTTTTTTTTATTTAAAGTACAGTATTAAAAAAAAAATTCTGGTTGCTTGAGAGGTCTGGTTGCTTGATTTCTTGTTAACTAAGAGTTTCATTAACTGAGAGTCTACTGTATATTAAATCCACTAACGTTCCATAGAACAAATGATCATGTTTGTGTATATACTTTCCCAGGCACTTAGGCTGGAGTGTGTAGCTGTCATGATGATACTTATAGTGTTTAAATGAGTCTCCAGTGCAGCAAACATGTTAGAAAAGAAACCTTGAATATACAGAAAGTTTTATTCCTTACAACAAGTAATTCCGATGATAGGAATAATTGGTAGATGCATTATTCACGACAATACCACTTAAAAGGTCTAGGTTATGATTTCTCAATACAAAGAAAATTGGGGTATATATTATTTTCTATATAAATCTCATTGTATTATTAGTTCTTACATTTTAAGCCTGTGATAAAAAGGTGCAAACTAGTGGTTTGAATGGAGACAATAGCACATGAGAACAAAAAAAAAAATCTTATTTTCAGTCCTTTTCAAGCAATATTGATACTATCAACAGTACAGTACATTTATTATATTTATCATACTTTCATTTTACCAAAATAAGTTATGCTACTTTCCAATTAATATCCTCTACTGTAAACTTCACTGAGACATGTCCTCTCCCTTAATAGCAATCTTTTTTCCTAGGTTACATAAAAAGAAATACAAACATTCATATTCAAGTGTTTATCCCATTTATCATTCTAAAAGAATAGCTTTTTCCCCTAACTCAACCAAAGATGTTGGCAAGGGGCCATACTTCTTTTGCCTCGCAAATTCCTTCTTTCACCGGTTATTCTGCTTTGCCCCCATTAATGCACCTATCTCTGCCATCCAGAATTTTTACCATTCTTTACTCATCCATAAAGAGGTTGAATATATGATGTGGAATCTGATGGTAAATATGGCTCTTCAGATGAAATAAGTTGCTTAACACTACTATACAATGCAGCTGAGGAAGGTTAATCTCGAAAGTACAAGGACATAACTTTTTTTTTTTTTTACAAGGTTCTAGGAAATGTCTCAACATGGACATTCCAAAATCATTATCTGTTAGATGCCCTAAAAACGGAGAGCTGATGAACACTGATCCAACACTTGTGCGACATCTGGTTTTCTAAGCCTGATGAAATGTATTGCAGAACGGGTGTTGCCCATCGGAACTTGAGTAAGACGCAGCCTATCTGGAGGGTCAAAAGTTGCCCTGTAGGGTTGCACTATGGTATTATGTGATGACCTGGAAGCGATTTGAGGAAACGGACACAGACTGGAGGCGGGCCCTTGCCATACAAAAATGCAGTCATTATTTAAAAATTAAACCCTTTTGGGCTATATGATGCACCATTTTGTTTGTGTGTGTGTGTGTTTTATTCTGTGATGTGAGGTCTTTCACATAGTCCAACAAACAAAATGAAGCAGCCTTGATGTTTGATTGTAGCCTTTATAAGGAATTGTTAATTTAATTAATAATGATACCGTGATTGTTATTGATCTCCCCCTTTATATAATGAGATTCTTTTTTTTTTAAGGGTCCTATATTTTGAAGCCTTCTGGGTCGCTATCTTGTGGTGGGGAAGGGGCTTGTGCACTTCAATGAAGCTGTGAGTTATAGTAGGGAGGTCAGACAAATTGCAGTCCACTGGAGAAGAAACTAGCAATCTACTCCAGTATATCTGCCAAGAAAAAAACCTGGATAAGCACCACCAGAACCACAGACAGATGTGCCTGGAGACTGTGGTCCATATGGTCACCGAGAGTCGGACATGACTGAAGGACTAAACAACAACCTATTTTTAACACAAAAGCTGGAGGCTAGAGAGCAGCCTATTTTATTTTTTTCAACAATTATATTGGAGTACATTTGCACTTTAAATGAACCTTTTACCTGAAAAACCTAGTCGCTAAAACCTTAAATCTCTTATCTACCCTTGTTCTCTTAGTGCACCACACAGTCTTATTTTAACCCTTTTTCTATTACATACAAGTATAACAAAAGAAGCTGATTTAGATTCCATATTTAGACTTCTTTCAGTACACTTTTTTTAGAGTCCAGATTTAGACTTCTTTCAGTACACTTTTCCATTTTTAGCTTCAGATAAACGTCAGCAGGGAGATTCACGACCTGTTTCGCCAATTCAGAAATATAGGCTAATTTCACTCCCAATTACGGGAACCAATAAGTGTGTTATCATTTCTGCATATAAAAGAAATCCAGTAAAACAATAAAGTTATACAACTGTGATAAATTGCTATGTTCTCTAGTACAGCTATAGAAATACTAAATGATATTAAGTCAGATACAAAGTGATATAAATAATCTGAAGAAATTAGCTATGTAACATTAAATTACATAATATCAAGCAGAAATAAATTAAGTAATATTTAAGCCTACTTGGCTTTGGACAATAACCTCCAGTTGCCCTTTTGTAAGGAATTCCTCATGGACAGAAGCAGATTCCAGATGGAGAAATGTGTAGTTTACTTTATGATTCTCATCAAGATGGAGCCTTCTGTATTGTCACACACAATTTGGCTACATAAATGATGCATTGATATTCTCAATTGTTACCTCCAAGTAATTTATAAAGGAGACTTCATGTCCAACATACAAAAAAAACAATACAGAACTATGCCACATATCTAATTCACCCATCAATAAACAACGCTCTAATTTAATAGCTATAATTGTAAATAGAGTAAATTTGTATGTATTTTTGAAACCATGACCAAACCTTGGCCCACTGCAAAACTACTAAACATATTGCTAAATTATAATTATATTATGATATGACAGACTTCCAATATATCTACAACTACAGCCAGAAAGGTGTGTGTCTGTGCGTGCGTACACACACACACACAGTAATAGACTAATAATTATTTGAATAATATTCTGCACATAAGGACCATATTATCAAACAAACTGGTAATATTTTTTAAATGGGACATCAGCAACAATTATTTGCTTGCATTTAAAATAGCATACTTTAAAAAGTTCCATATATGTGAAAAATATCAAATAAACCTGTTAACTTCATTGAAGTGTACAAAGCATACTTACTTCTGTAGATTTCATTGGCAGACAGGTATGACCAAGCAAGCCCAAAGTTCAGTGCATTTAAAAAAAAAATTGCTAGGTATAATCTTGTGTTTAGACATATTTGATGAAGTAAAATGATTTTATTTTTTGGAACATTCAGCTAATCTTTATTTAATAATGCTGTAAATTGGTCCAATTTAGTATTTATATCAAAAAATTAGTTTATATGGTCAAAATATCTTGCAGTAAATTTTCAACATATTTGTCTGAATTACTACATGTGATCATAAGGGCATTGTGCACCACATTCTCTGAATCACGCTTCAAGATGGCAATTATTGTCTTTATTTAATCTTGTTGGATATATATATATATATATATATATATATATATAGACTCAAAAAAAAGTTCTATGAACATGTTTTAATAGGCAGTATTAATTTAATTTTAATGTTTTTTGTATCACTATTGCATTATGTTCCTTTTCCATATAACAGCTATACTCTATAAATTCCTTTGAATCTCTGGAGGATTCTACATATGTTTTGTTACATGTAGCATTCTCAACACTAAAACAGCAAGCACGTCACAAAATATATGGAATAAATTAAAAAATCATGCACTGTTTAAAAATATCAACCTTATCACACTTAATTATTCTATTTTTTTATTGTAATTAAACGAAATACAAATAATTAACAATTATGTTGTAGATATACATAAATACAGAAATGTCTGTTCCTTTATATATATTTTTAAAACATTAGTAGTAATACATCAAAAAAAAATATTGGGACAAGAAGAGTGTAGTGGGGTAATTTAAGAAATTAATCACTTTCTCTTTTTTTCAAAGTTGTTTAGGTTCTTATGTTATTCATTTATTTTTGTCTATTTTCACAGTCCAAATGTTTAAAGAAGATTTACTTTTTTGTGTGTCTATAACTGCTGATATTATGTTCACTGTGTGTATATATTGATTTTTTTTAATCTCTTCTATTGTAGGTTTATCTCATTTCCAATTTTTTAGTTATGATAATTCTTAAGTCGTGACATCTTAGTTGTTGATTTTTTCCCAACATAAAGGAATTCCGTACATTTTAATATGTAATAATACATACAGCATATACTTTTCCTTAGTTGTTGATTTTTTCCCAACATAAAGGAATTCCGTACATTTTAATATGTAATAATACATACAGCATATACTTTTCCTTTGTTAACAAGAAATGCAGATTCACCAACTGTGTTTTCCAATTTAATATGATGCATTTTAAGCAACCCATGGAATTTGACTTTTTGAGGTCCATCCAAGTAATTATGCAAAGCATATGCATACACAATTTTGTGCATTACAGTAATTATTAATTTCCAGAGGCCCTTGCTTGGCTGCAAGTTGCTATAACAGTTGTGTATCATCTGCTGTGCTAATCAATTCATCTAAAAATAAATGCTATAGGGAGCACCTAGGAATTCCTGCAATTTAAAAAAATGTGTATTTTTTAAATCATTAATTAAAATCTGATAGCTGTCATATTGCTAATAATGAGTAATTTTCACAGAAATTGAAGTAATTATATTTTATTTATAGATACTGGGATCTTTTTGATTTGTTTACATCACGCGTTTCTCTTTTGGCAGATCACATAAGATTAAACACACCTAACCGCTAGAAAAAATGTGAACACAGTATAAGTGGCTGAGGGAGAATGAAATAAACAGAAGCTAAAAATGTACCAGACAAAGCTTGTCACATCACTACGGCTTTGTATAACTCTGTGCTGTGCAATATGGTTATCAGTTTAAGAGCCAAATAAATCCTAATTTTGATTAAAGGCATTCCAAGGGGAAACAACATATTTAATGCCCAATTCACAGTATATTCTGTCACAGTAGGATATTTAAGGATTAGTATTTTATAGCACAGGACAGACAGCGGAAAGTTTAAGAACGTCACACATGAAAGCTTGATCTGAGAAAGCCTGATTATCTGAATTTGCCCTGTATCCATGAATGATTCCCAACAAAGTACAGATAAACCGATGATTGTGTTATGTTCTTTCACAGCCCGGCAGAATATACGTCATCACCAAAAAGGCTTTTTTTATCCTTATTTTGTACGATCATTTTGAAACTATATACAGTGGGACCTCTGTATTCATCAACCCCCGTGATAAATCCACTTATTACAGTGGAGAAACACGCGTCCGGCATCTGTGTGGACAGATACCGTCTTTTTTAATTTCTGAGTTCAGTTGGCATGTTTTGTAACCGCTTCCATTGTCCATTGGAGTTACAGTTTTCATGATTGTGAATAGATGTAGCAATCCATTTGTGAACTTATCATATTAATAACTTGGGCTCATAGCATAAGCGGTGGCCTTAGACAAATCTGTGAAGCCCACTGTATGCTATGAGGGGTATATGAAAGTTATAAGATATAAGGAATGATAATTTCCCAAATGTGTTTTCCACCTATAGTCACAATACCATACAACAAAAGGGAACAATGGTATTAAAGAAGGATAAAATATAAACTTTATTAATAATATTTCTAACAGTGGCGATTAAAACTGATTTAAAAACTCTGATTTAAAAAAAAAGAGTTGTTTTTCTTTTTCTAACACTTTTTTTTTTATTTTCATTTTTTGATAACATATCTTATTTTTACCCTATAACCCCTATATTAGTCAAATCCAATATTCTTCAACTTTTTGTAGGCAACATTTAAAAATACAGGCAGAAACAAAGACATATTGCATAAGTTCTTTACTAAATCAAGTGCTGGTGACTCGTTGGGAAAGATGTTGATCACCAGAATTAGAGTTGCCGGATGTTTAATGGAAGGGACTCCCCTTCTAAACAATAATGCCTTTGCTCCTCTTCAGATTCTGCCATCATGGCTCCTCAGTAAATGGAAAGTCCTGGTTCCATTTCTATTTAAGTATCAGATTCGGGCCAGGAACAGATTATTCCAATTTTAGTTCATTCCTATGGGGAAAAAATTATTGCAGGTTCTTTTCAAATAGGGTAAAGATTAAAAACTCCAGACGTTGTGTAATAATCTAATCTATATGATAATAACAACGACGACAACAACAACAGACTGCATATAAAAATAGTAGAGAAAGACAGCAGTATTACAAATTAGGGAGGCAGCATAGAAAAATATAATCTTTTGATTCAACCATTTTGCGTTGTACCACTGTTCCAGTGGGAGAGCAGATTCCAATGTTGGGCTAAATGACTATAGTTTTCAAACTAAATATATCGACGACCTGTTACTCTTGTGGATCTTCTAACTAAAATATAGTCAGATGCCATGATCATGGTTCTAAGGAGGAAAGCTATGGCAAGCATGGACATGGTAGTAAAAGGTAAAGATATTACACTATCCCAAAGGTCTGAAAAGTTTGAATTCTGGTATTCCCAGTAGTAACATACAGATGCGAGAGCTGGACCCTAAAGGAACTGAGCGCCGTAGTATTGACTCCTTTGAATTGTGGTGTTGGAAAAAACTGCCTAGAGTTCCTTGGACTGCAAGAAGATCCAATAAATCAATACTACAGGCTGATGCTCAAATATTTTGGTCATATCTTGAGACGGCAGGAGTCCCTAGAGAAGACTTTGAGGCTGGGAAGGTACAAGAAGAAGGGCACAACAGAGGCGGAGATTGATAGATGAGATCACTGAAGCAATGAACATGAACTTGATGGAGCTCAGAAGAGCAGTGACAGTGATGTGCCTGGAATTCTGCGATCCATGGGGTCACAGAGAGTGGGACGTGATGGAATGACTAAACAACAACAAATTAGATTTCCCAAACACAGCCAAAATGTTCCTGTTGTTAATCTCCGTATGAGAGTCATGGACACACATTGTAGAATGAAAAATGCCAAACACTATGGCCAAGATTGGTCAAAGGCAGCATGTACGTTGACGTACTGAAACACCTCAATACACCTACTAGAACTGAGCATTGAAATCAGATGGTGTATATAAATTCATCCGTAGCGAATGTATTTGTATCTACGTTGCGCAATGTATGTTCTAATTGATGGCATACCTATACACAGTGTATTTAGCATTGGCATTTCAGTGGGAGGCATATTACATGATAGAAGCACCATTTGTATGTATATATGGATAAGTGTACAGCCTTTTATGTATAAATATATATGTATCCCCTTCTAGATCACTACCTTGACGTGGTGGCTGGGCTCGCGTACTTCAATTAAGCTGTGAGCTAAATCATGTAGGGTCACCCAAAATGGGCAGGTCATAGCAGAGAGGTCAGTCGTCCGCTGAAGAAGGAACTGGCACCCACTTCAGTATCTTTGCCATGAAAACCTTATTGATTAGCACAACCAGACAGAAGATATGCCTGGCATGCTGCGGTCCATACGGTTACAGAGAGTCACGCAGGACTGAACAACAACTCATATAGTTATATTATTACCACTTATTAATAACAGCTATTACCATGAAAGTGTATTATTTATTGTATTACTATGATTACTGTTATAATTATTAATGTGACTAATATAATTATTACCCTTTATTTGCAAAGCTCCAACATATTCTGTAGCAATATATATCGGGGTAATTATTGTTGTAATCATCATTAAAATTATTTTTATATTTTAAATTATTATTTTTCCCTTTTATTTCTAGCATATACACATTGCTCTAATTACAGTAGGTTAAGATAACATGTTCCAGAATACACATATTTGAGCTTTCGACACATCTTCTTCTATTCATCTGAATGCAGTATAGGCACATACACTACTTTAAAAATACTGTTTTGCAAAAATACCAAAAATAATCTGCTGTAGTGGCTTATAGTGTGTTGTAATGGACAGTGTATTTTAAAACACTGCTTGATAAGTCTGGGCCTATAGCTTGTTTTGTGATAGTTTTGCCACTTGGGGTACAGTCTTCTACATAATTCTGACCTTCGAGGGCTTGGCTGTCCTTTTGGATCAGACTGGTCATACTGATATTCTACAAGACACCTTTCCATTTACTATGGTATAAAACATACTTTAAAATACATGTACACTGAATGAGAAAATTCATATAGAACAGACCACATAATATAGGTTTGTTGGTTCTGACTCTTACCTATCTACCTTATTTCCAACAGTAGAGCCAAACATGAAAACAATAATTTGCTTTCTAATGGAACAAACATGTACATTGATATGCACTTCACACCTTCTCATGTGTATTCTGTCATAAAACCTCAGTATTTATCCTCTGCATCTGCACATTGCTTCTTGTATCTTCCAGAAGACATATTTCAGAAAATAATTAATGTCTGCTCTCAAACCCTTTTTGACCAAAAACCTGTCAATTCTTAGTCACAATATTCCCAGTCAATGCACTTTTTTGATAGGTACACATGTACTTATTATATTTATTTTGCATGGCGGTATATGATGGCACATTACGTTCTTTGCATAGGTAACACAAGAACATTTCATGATGGGTAACTGAAGGCAAGGGGATGGAGAGAAAAATGTGAAAAATATTACATTCATCACATAAAATCAAATGGTCAATCATGGTAATGTTTCAAGAGCATTAAATACAGCCCATACAATGTTCTTGTTCCTGTGAACCACTTGACAGTTGCCAATCATCTTTGTAGGCCATTACTGAGCCAGCACAAGATGGACTTGACATCCCTGGGCTTTGTAGTTTCCAGCCTGGGGCTACCCCTGCGATAACCATGGTTTCCTGTTTGGACTGACTAGAGAGACCCTCATTCCCAGTAACTACCTCTTGCGTCTGGACAAGATAAGGCTGTTTGTTGTACTGACGGCATCCAGGTTTGACCTGCCTGGTACGGTTGTGTGCTTATGTATAGTTTTATAATTCATATACAGTGATACAATTGTTTGTAGGGACAGGTTTTAGAAGCCCATTGTGAAAGCTAACACAATGGGGCATTCAGCACTCAAGATCTGCTGCTGAGTGATTAGGTTAGCTAGTTCCCTATCTTAATTACGTTCCCTTTTGTTACTCTGCACCCAAACCAATTAAGTTACAGGGACCTTTTTGTGTTCCAATGTATAGAAGTTCCTGTGTGTTTCAATAAAGTGCATTACCCCTTTTGAAAGCATACAGGAGTGTCAGCTGTATTTCTGAGGGGTGGAAAGTGGCTTTATAATGTCTTTGCTCCATTCCAGCTACCTAGGAATCCTGCACCCACTTTCCCGAACTGCATCCCTGCTCTTCAGAGGTCCTGAAGCAAGCATCCTTCTAGGAGAATCCCTAGCACAGATACACAAAAAACGACTGAAGAGAGGACCTAACCAGTGGAATCCACACATTGGCTGATCCCTTCTCGTGACACAAAGAAAAAAAAAACGTAATAAATTTACAGGATGTGCATTTTTTTTTTTTACATTCTAAACACACATTGTGTATTTCTCCTTCGCAATGTGTTAATATAGTTTTTGCCTTGTAGTGCTGCAGAATATGTTGGCGCATTACAAATAAAGGAAATAATAATAAATTCCTCAAAACAGTAAATGTTAAAATTATGACCGCGGTTCCTTAAGTCTTATGACGTTGGAAAGTCTTTTTTAAGGTGCAGACAGTCATTTGAGGGAGTATATGAACTTACCAAAAATAATCTGCTGTAGTGCGATGACACACACATCAGAGTTTGTTAAAAGGGAGGACTTGACACTGGGAAAAAAATAACTTTGCACAAGGATTAAAAGTAATTATTCGAACCGCTGCAACACTCTTGTGTTTAAGGCAAAATATTTTTTTTTCTGTTTTAAACATAAAACTTAATATGTAGGATGAAAAATGTTGTAGTTCCAGGTCCCTTTAATCATTTATAGACTGGCAGGGTTAAGTTAAAGAATGACAATTTCCCAATATAAGAAACCTTTTATTATTAAATATCACTCTGCCGATCAAGTATAACATTAGAGCAATATTGTTTCTCTGCCCCAAAGTATTATTTTAATGAATCATTTTGTGCTGCTCTGATCTACTTGACTTTAGCAATATCAACTCTTATTATTTTAGCATAAACTATTTCAACAAAATGTCTGTTCTCAGAATGAGTCTGTTGGTTGCCAACATTAATCAAGATAAAATGGAAAACTGCATTATCTTTCCATTGAGATAAATTTTGATTACTTGAACAAGTTAATGAAATCACACAAATCTTGGTTAATTTAAAAAAAAAAAAAAAGTTCTTAATTAAACCATGAAATGAAGTAGAAAAATTAAAACTAGGCAAATATAAAGTCTATTTTTAAAGATTCATGCTGAAGAAAATCCTGATGTTACAATTTCAAATGTATTGCAAAAACAAATTATGGTAGGGAACAGTGTGTACTTCCATTAGTTAAAGGTAATGTATAATGTTTTTAACGACTCCACTCGCCCATTATTATCCTAAAAGAATTATGTGCAGCAAACATCCATTGTGAAATAATACATAATGAGAAAACATACTGCAAATCTGCTTGAAAAGAAACAAAGGTTAGGGTTTATATCAGAATATAATGCTGGAAGATAATAAATCAAGTTTAAAATAATGTAACAGATGTATTACAGGGCCACACAATTCAGCACAATTTGGATCACACCACAGTAAAGATCTCCTAAAAGCATGTTGAAATATTGTTTGAATTTTTAAAATATTTTTTTCAAGCAAAATAAAAAATGTGTTTATATGTAAAATAGACCACAATCTGCTTCATTACTGCAACCCATTCAAGTCAATTGTAAGGTTTTTGTCAGACTGTTTATATCTCAAGTTTGAAGGGAACATATTCTATTTTTGTTCCTTACGGGCAAAACATTTGTGTGTGCGTGAGAGGTGGGGGAGGGGTCAGTACTCTGTGCTCTGGTAGGTCCTTGCAGTGATCCTAGCAACAAAAATGTAACTCTTACCACATTTATCTGTGCAAGTATGGAATGCTGGACTCATCTAAACAGGAAATGTATAGGTTGACTGGAATTATGGCTATTAATTCAATTCAAAACATAGTAACAGGAGATAAAACATACTTTCTTCAGGTAGCGAGATATAGAGGTGACAGTTGAATCTAAGCATTATAGGACACTGCAAATCACGTAATCTGAAGACTGATTGAGATCTTTCACAGCTGTGTTAGTTGCTTGACTGGTAGGTCACAGAACCCACTAATCCAATGTAGTGACGGTTAGAGTGTGTTAGAGAAATGGACTGACAGCAGAAAGCCAACTTTGATTTACAATTTCTCATTACCTCCACTCAAATGCATGCGTCATGAAGAGTGCAACAGCCCCATGTGTTACATATGGAAATTGCAATACACACAAAAGTTATAATATTTCTATACTACAAATTCAGTTACCCTTTGGATTCCTCAAATAACTCAGAGTAGATGAATGGCAACAGAGTTAGGAACTCCATGATGTGATAACAGAAAGCTTTCAACTAACTTGCTCTAAGAACTAACAAAATGTGATTGGTTAAAGATTCTGCTGAAAGTCAAACATCAAGGAGGAGGCTCTACGGTGCCTCACAACCGGTTAAAAACGTGCGGGACTTGGAAAAAAAACACAAAACACGCAATGACTAAATACGGACTTACACGAAAAAATACGAGCCGCGGGTTCTTACTCCATTACGGACTCAAAAAAATACGACCTTAATGGACAACACACGCATAGTGGAAAACATTAAAATAAAAACAAAAAATACACACAAAAATAAATAAAAACCTTACCCACAGCAAGGACATCTGGAAGACAGGTTACACCTCGATTTCAGTTAAATTTACAAAGTTTAGACACTCGAAAATCCCCTAAGCGAGAGAAGAAATGGCCCCCCCAAAAAACGAAGGCTACACGACCACTAAACCTGCAAAACCCCCGCCAAGCACATACGACTTTAACAAAAACCCGCACGACCTACAACATACACCATTAGCAAGGACGCTAAATCATACAAACCTGCGTACCACATATGCCGCCATTTTAATTAATTCCTTACCTTCAAAAAAAGAAAATATATACACAAAAAAACACAGTATCGCAAAAAAACACAAACACCTTCAATGTGCGCCTCACAAGCAGCACCAATGGTGCTCATAGGACACAAACTACAGACCTTACAACCCTGCTCCTGCCAAATAACACTTGTCCTTTGTGTTCTACAATGGGCAAAAGTATTACGAAAAAGGTAACTACTGTAATTTAATGAATCAGATCAAGTTAAAAGAACCAACTAGCATAAAGAATGTAGGAAGTGACCTAGACATGGTATTGGCAGTCTTAGGTCTAAGAAGAAGCACTGATGAAGGGGCTATAGTACCAACATTGTCTAGACTTTGCCTAGATTGCATGTACTTGCCATGACATCTAATAAAACTTAGGAAATAGCTCAAGAGAGTGGCCTTGGGATTGATATACATTCACCAATGCTTAGTTGTGCTTTTTCTTTATAAAATCTGTGTTGGTATGCTACTTAACATTTTATGTAGCATGCAATGGGAAGAATATATTGAGCTGTCTTTTTCCACAAGGACAAGATACAGCAAACCTGACTTCATCCAGCAGTATAAAGACCAAGTTTACTTTAGGGTTTCACAGAACAGAAGAACCAACTGACAGGTATATTTGCTAATTCACAGAATATCTTACAAACATATGTTCTACACCTCCTCCTCCAAACCAAACCATGAAAACACACATACATAGGATCCCGTAATTTAAGCAGTATCAACACGTTTCAGAAACTCCACACTGAACATTTTTCTTTTTAAATAAGTTTCATGCAGAACTGCCTTAAAAATTAGACAAAAATTCTCAAACTTTTTTTTGGTACATGGTATATACTGAACATTGCCAACCCTACATGAGTACCAGGAGACTTGCAAATGTACAGTTTTTCTTCAAGAGCAGCAATTTCTGTTATGTTCAAGTTCAATATCAACGTACCCCTTACTGTATGCTGGACACTTACATTTACATTAAGCTACAATATTCCTAGATGTTCTTTCATTTGCAAAATCTTTTATAAATTATCCAAAATTCTCAGACACACCGAGCCCGAGGCACTCCTAGCACAAGCTTTATTTTACACAGTGAAAATATGTCTGAATAGCTACAGTCATTTGTGAGGACTATAAAAACATTTCCTCCTGCCAAAACGAGCCAAAATTAAGCCCGGGGGCCACACCGAGCACGAGCCCGGAGGCCACACCGAGCACGGGCCCGGAGGCCACACCGAGCACGGGCCCGGAGGCCACACCGAGCACGGGCCCGGAGGCCACACCGAGCACGGGCCCGGAGGCCACACCGAGCACGGGCCCGGAGGCCACACCGAGCACGGGCCCGGAGGCCACACCGAGCACGGGCCCGGAGGCCACACCGAGCACGGGCCCGGAGGCCACACCGAGCACGGGCCCGGAGGCCACACCGAGCACGGGCCCGGAGGCCACACCGAGCACGGGCCCGGAGGCCACACCGAGCACGAGCCCGGAGGCCACACAAGGACCATTGTGGCATTTTTTATAGTCTTTTCAATAACTAACATGCAAAATAATGTGAATGCTTCCATTTCGTTTACTAAGCCTGCTTCTTTCAGCTTCTGTCTGAACAGGGTGTCCTTATAAAACTATTAAACCTTCCATTAGAGCCAGTTATTATTATCTCTTATTTACAATGCGCCAGCATGTTCTGTAGCGCCATACAAGTGATGAGTACAAGACAAAATAACCTTTTTTAATACAATTTAAACAAAATAAATAGAGGGCCCTGTCTTTGAGCTTAGAATCTTGAATACAAAATGCTTTCTCAAGCATCCTCTACGATTAAAAACTTGCAAATTTACAATCTAAAGGGTTTGGTTGTGAAACAGGAGGGCGATATATATACATTGTACATATTAAGGCTGAAGGTGATGAGCTACATTAAACAGATGCGTTTTTAGTGAGGTTTTGAAGGAATTGAGAAAGGAGGATAGTCTACTAGAGTGAGACAAGGAGTTTCAAAGAATTGGGGCAACACGAGAAAAGTCCTTAAGGTGGGTATAAGAGAAGGTGAAAGAGAGGAGGAAATAAGAAGGTTATTAGCCCACCACCACCTCCCGTCCCTACCGGTCTCACAGCTAAAGACGTTGCCAGCCATTTGAAGCATAAAATTGAAAACAATTGTAACAAACTCTCCTCTCAACATGGACCACACACTCCCTCCTCTCAACTAACTGATAACACCCAGCCTTTAACCTTCCCTAATCCCACAGCCATTATTTATTCCTTTGACCTTGTAACAGAAGATGGATTATCCAGCCACCTATCAACCTCTCACCGTTACAACCTGTCCTCTAGATCCTTTTCCATCACAGCTTATCCATCCCCTCTCTACCACACATCCCCTGCTCTCACATATCTCTTCAACCTTTCCCTAAACACTGGCACATTTCCATCATCTCTAAAACATGCCTTAATTACACCCATTCTTAAAAAACCCTCATTTACTTACTACCGCCCTATCTCTCTAAATCCGCTGGCTTCCAAACTCGTTGAGCGTCTCGTCTATAAAATCGCCTAACCCAATTTATCTCCTCCAAATCCCTTCTTGGCACCTTCCAACTCCTTGCCTTGCTCCACCAGATTATCCTCCTGTTTCAAATACTTCAAAACCTCACTAAAAACACACCTGTTTAAAGAAGCCTATAACCTGCCTCCTTAACGTGCACACTACATTTTCACCCTCCTGTACCACACCCAAAACCTTTCTGCGAGTTTTCAATCTTGCATGGAGCTTTGGGGAAAGCACTATGGACACTGGATTCTAAGCTCAAAGACAGGGCCCTCCATCTTTTGTAATGTGTTAATATTGTTTTGTCATGATCACAACGCACGTATATCGCTACAGAATATATTGTTGCATTACAAATAAACGATAATAATAATAATATTAAGCAGAACAAAGAGGTAAGGTGGGGGAGCATTTTGAAACAAGAGTAGAGATATAAGGGGGTACACTGTTGAGTGCTTTATACATTAGGGTCATGATTAGGAGCTGCAGACAGAGCATCAAGTAAAATAGAGGAGTCTAGCAGAGGCGTTCAGTATGGATTGGAGTGGTGACAAGCGGGTAATGAGGAGGTCAGCAAGCAGAGAGTTGCAGTAGTAGAGACAAGATATGATGAGAGAATGTATTAGATAGTGACGTATTTTTTAGAGGTGAGGAGTGGAAGCTGTAGTATAGGGTGGGAAAACAAGAAGCTCTGGTTTTGTCATGTTGAGTTTGAGATGGTCGGCGGACATCCAGGAGGATATGCTCGAGAGGCAGTTGTAAACTTGTGACTGTGGGGGGGGCATTAGATCTGGTGTTGGGGTAAATTTGAGTGTCATCCTCATAGGGATGATACTGAAATCCGAAAGATTTGATCAAAGTTCTAAGTGAGAAAGTATGGAGAAGCAGAGGGGGCCTAGGACTGAACCCTGGGGTACGCCAACAAGATGAAGAGGGCAAGATGAAGAAGTGGTGCAAGAAAAGAAGAACCTAAATGTTTGACCTTGTAGTTATGATGTGAGCCATGAATATGGATTAGAAGAGGGTGGTCAAAGGCAACAGATAGAGCCAGGAGAATTAGAATAGATAAATGACGGCAAAGGCGGAGATAGATAGATGATGTCATAGAGGCAATAAAAATGAGCTTGAGGGAACTCAGAGTGGCAGTTACTGACAGATTTGCCAGGCATGCTACAGTCCATAGGGTCATGGAGAGTCAGAAACGACTAAACAAAAATACAATTCTTTACTGCAGGGTTCCATCTTCTTTACGTTTTTTTTTTTCAGCTACTGCCAAAGAAGTGTGTGTCTATAAACTAATGAGCTTTCAATCAGTCATGTTGAAAGCATTCATGGTTTTAGTTGCAACATTCCACATTTACTAGATGTTTCCGCTATATTCAAAGTCTCCTCCCATTTCAAGTAGATTTATAGAAACTAAAATAGAAGCATATACTGCAGCTTATTTGCATATAAAATATAATAAACTGAACACTGTAATATTTTGCTACACATTTTGCCTATTTTCAAAAGCATATATTATATGTCTAGAGTGGTCCTGGATTGCAAATCTTCACAAAGTTTAAACCATACTGCATAAAAGAAATGCAGATTTTTGACCTTGGCTATAGAGTTTGTGCTTGATTTCAAATGCAGATAAAATACAATCCTTATACTCACTTTCTGCATTAAATGTTACATTCCATATATATTAAAAGGAACTGACTTGTCTCTTTCAACCATTGCAAAGTCGAAATATGCATTTTAGGAGAATGTGGAATTTCTTAAGAGTAAAGAAAAAAAGAATAGCCTTACCTTCATGCAAAAGCTTTTTCATGAGCCTTTGATGATAATGAAATGGGAAAGGGCACATGAATGTGAGGGTAAAAATAGAAATGAGGCATCTAGGGTTCTGAATAACTTCTATTACATGTGCAAGTGTCACTTTAGTGTAAATGCTACTGACATTTCCCTATTATCAGGGCTTGAAATATGTACTCGTCCAGAATGAGTGAAAGATTAAAGAGGACAAGTAGGGCTGGGACAACCATGGCTGTATAGGAACTAAATTGGGAGTAGAGCAATTAATCACCAAAGAACTATGGCTTATAGAGAGTATGATGCACCAATGTAGGGGTGAAGTAACGTTAGAGAGGCGAAACGTGCTTCCCGTAAAAGCAAACAGCAGCAAAAAGACCACCAAGGACTGTCTATTGTATAGCCTTAAGAGCATGTGTGAAGGTGGACGACATAAACAGTATTATTGGGGTCTTATTTATACATAAATAGCAAGTAGAACCTGTTGGAGAAGTGGTCCAATATAATAACTTGCAACAAGGTATGGGTATGAATCTTAACGATTAAATATGTTTTTTGATATATAGGCTCAACCTCTTGTGCTATAAAGCAGGTTGTGTGGAAGGATTTGTCCTCCTATTAATATATTTGTAACTATATGTGTGTGTGTGTGTATTATTGTTTATTTGTAATGCGCCAACATATTCCATAGTCCTATACAAGGGTTACGATGAAAGCAAAAAAATAGCAGTATTAACATGTTGCAAAGGATGGAGGGCCCTGTCTTTGATATGAGAATCCAGTGTCCAGCTTTCCCCAAAGCACCTTGCAAGATTGCAAACTGGCAATCTAACTGGTTTGGGTGAGGTACAGAAGAGTGAAAGATAAGTTGTGAAAGTTAAGGTGGAAGGTAGTAGGCTTCTTTAAACACTAAATATTTTTAGTGATGATTTGAAGGTGTTGAGGCAGGGAGATAGTCTAGTGGAGCGAGGCAAGGAGTTCTAGAGAATATGGGCAGCACAAGAAAAGTCCTGAAGGCGGGAATGAGAGGAGGTGATAAGAAGGTTGTTAGCAGAACAAAGAGGGCTGGTGGGGGAGTATTTGGAGATGAGGGTAGAGATATAAGGGAATGCAGTGTTGTTGAGGGCTTTCTAAGGTCATGATTTTAAATTTTTATTCTGGAGGAATCAGGAAGCCAATAGCGTGATTGACAGAGAGGTGCTGTGGACACTGAACGTTGACTATGGTCGATGAGTCTAGCGGAGGAATTCATTACATATTGAAGTGGGGACAGACAGAAGATGGGAAGGCCAGCAAGGAGAGAGTTTCAGTAGTCAAGAGGAGCTACGATGAGAGAATGTATTAGTATCTTAGTTGTGTCTTGTGTGAGGTAGTGACGTATTTAGGAGATGTTTTTTAGATGAAGCAGGCAGGATTTTGTTAGTGACTGTATGTGAGGAATTAAAGAGAGGGCAGGGTCCAGTAGAAGCCCAAGACAGCAGGCTTGGGAGTGATGATTGCATTGTTGACCGTGAGCAAGATGTGAGCAATTGAAGCTGAAGTAGAGGGTGGGAAGATTAGGCGTTCGGTCTTGGACATGTTGAGTTTGAGGTGTTGGGCAGACATCCAGGAGGATATACTTGAGAGGCAGTTGGAGACATGTGTTAGAAGAGAGGGGGATAGATCTGGTGCTGAGAGGTAGATTTGAGTGTCATCTGCATATAGATGATACTGAAATCTAAAGTTTTTTTTATTAGGGTTCCAAGTGAGGATGTATAGCGATGGAGAATAGCAGAGGGCTTAGGACCTTGGGGTACGCCAACAGACAGAGGGTGAGGAGAAGAAGAAGTGCCAGAGAAGGAGGCACTAAATGTTAGATCATAAGAGGTATGATTTGAACCACATGAGAGAAGTTTTGGATGCGGAGGGAACTGAGGATTTGGATTAAAGTAGGGTGGTCAACTGTGTCAAAGGAAGCAGAGAGATCTAGAAGTAGTAGAATAGAAAAGTGACCATTTGACTTGGCGGTGATCAAGTCATTAGTGACTTTTGTGAGAGCTGTCTCAGTGGAGCCGGGCCAGACACTCCACCGAGACCGCTCTCACAAAAAAATCACATATATTATATGTGATATATATAGTTGTGAGCATGCGGGTTGTTGCTAATGCAGCCGGCTCGCTATGCGAGCCTGCAGCTACGCAGTTGCTGGCAAGGAGCGCCAAAGGCGCTCCTTGCCAGCAACTGCGGACTTTAGGCTTGCAAATGCGGACCCTCGCAAAGCGAGTGGCCGCATTTTCGGAGGTGGAGGCTCCCACGTCGACCGCAAAATTTACGGACTTACCAAACACACATACGAGCCGCGGGACTTACCAAAAAAAGCATTACAACCTCGCAAAAATACGACCTTAGCACCCAAAACATTAAAAACACAATAAATACACAGAACAAACACATAAAAAGATTACCCATAGCAAGGGGGGCACCCAGGACCTCTGAAAGTGCAGTTACACCTCAATTTAAGTCAAAATACAGGAGTTTAGACACCCGAAAATCCCCTAAGCGAGAGAAAAAATGGGCGCCGAAAAAAATTAGAGAGGCTACAGGCCCTTAAACACGCAAAACACCACGAAACACATACGGATTTTCCGGACGAGGTCCAACAACATGGACGCAAAATCAGCCACAGTCGCGTACCACACACATTAGGCGCCGTTTTACAACACTAACTTACACAATGCAGAAGTACACAGCTACCCTAACGGATTTTCCTCGCGCACGCACAGTATTTACACTACACACATTGCTGACACTTATACATTCTATGCTGCAGCAACATCAAAACAGATTGCCAGCTCTTCAGAACAATGCAACCTGCATATATTACTTCCAAATAGGTAAATTATATTAATTTATAATTCTATTTCATTAGCATACAAAAAACACAGCCAAAGCTGCTCATAGCACACAAACAACCAACAGTCTCGCAATAAGCGCCGAAGGCGCTCATTGCGAGACACGCGATGAGCGCCAAAGGCGCTCAGCGCTAGGCTTGCAAAGAGCGCTGAACGATCTCGGAACAATTTATGTAGCAAACAAACACCATTACCTGCTTGACAATCTTATTGCCGTAATTTTTTGACGGGCAAGCTGCTAGTATATTTATATATATTTCCAAAGAATTACTCCTTGCATCGCTCCACTTTCCTCCTGTCTCAAATCCTTCAAAACCTCACTAAAAACATATCTGTTTAATGAAGTTTATCACCTTCATCCTTAATATGCACAATGTATATATCACTCTCCTGCTTCACAACCAAACGCTTTGGATTGTAAACATTTTTAGCTAATAAAGGTGCTTGAGAAAGCACTTTGTATGCTAGATTCTAAGCTTAAATACAGTGCCCTCTATTTGTTTAAATTGTAATGAAAATGTTTTTGCCTTGTACTTCTCCCAAATTGATGTGAAATTGTATGTATCCTCTGAAACAAAACAGAGGTGCTTAATCAGAGAATGAACTAACCTTAATAGGTTAATTCTATGGACATGATAACCCACTCTGAGAGCAACCTCTTTTAGCTCACACCACACTGACGGGTCCCAATGAAGGCTGAAACGTACATCTGGGTTTGCTGTTTCTCCTGTTCAGGGTAGAATTGCCTGGTATTTCGGGGCTGGGTCACTCTAGTGAGTGGGACCAGTCTGATATACAGGATATTTCTCCCTGTGAAGGGTACACGTGAGCTAAAATAGGTTGCTCTCAGAGTGGGTAATCATGTCCACAGAACTAACCAATTAAGGTTAGTTTGTTCTCTGATTAAGCACCTCTAACTTAGTTTTTTGTCTTCTGAAACGAGAATTAAAAAAAATGCGCCTTCTGGCAAGTAGCACCACTATTATATAAATATTTAACACAGAACATGCTTGTATATCACAGGGGTTGACAAATTTATCTGAAACTTATGAGTCAGCCAGAATTGTTGGGAGCCAGCCAAATATTTTTTTTAGGAGCCAGTTTATAGTTAAATATATGAAAAAGAGTTAGGAACCAGCAGTAACATTTTAGGAGATATGGCTCACTGGCTCCCGGGATTTGTCAAGCCGTGAAAGATCATATTAGTAATTTGAACAATTCCACTGAAATTGTTAGGATGTATGATCATATGGGCTGTGTACTCAACTGTTCTCAGTGAACATCATGGGTAATATTTACCCAAGCATATAGGTATTATGAGGGTTATGTAGGTTTTTAGCAGTTTTTGGTGTACCAGAATGGCCTGCCATTTGCCCCCCTGCCCTTTTTTGTGGATTGTGTACGTTTACACATGATCCACAACATGCAACCAACATTTAACCACAACACTAGCACATCACTCTCTTCTATATAAAAGAAAGAAAAAAAAACCTGCACTCCTGGGCATGCTGTGTAGTTTCTCAGCAGGTGATCATGTTGTGAGAGTCTTTGCCATTTAAGATATTGCTCCTTCATGTACATACAGTGAAAGCTCTCAGGAGTCTCAGGTGATCACTGTGCATGTTCTCAGTACTGGTCTTAGGAGATGCTCCCTACTGTGCTAGTTTACAGTGGTCTTAGATGCTGTTCTTTATTGTCCACTAGCGAATTGCCCGTCAAAAAATGACGGCAATGAAATAGTAAGGTAGCTAAATTAGTAAATGAATATATTGTACCTATTTTGAAGCATTGTGATGAAGAGCTGGCAATCTGTGTTGATGCTGCTGCAGCATTAGTGGTGTGGAGCTGCTGTATAAGCATGCTGAATGTGTGCAGTGTAACACTGTGCGTGCGCGAGACCAAACCGTTAGCGTAGTCGTGTACTTCCGCATTGGTGTAAAATGGCGAGTAATGTGTGGTATAGGTCTGTATCGGAATATCCGTAGGTGTTTTGTGTTGTTTTGCGAGTTTAGAGTGCTGTAGCCTCGTTTTCGTTTTGTTCGGCGGCCATTTTTTCTCTCGCTTAGATTTTTTTTTAGTCTCTAAACTGTTTTATTTCGAGTAAAATCGAGGTGTAAGTTGCATTTTTGAGGTCCTGGGTGCTCCCTCTTGGTGTAGGTAAGTTTTTTATGTATGTGCTGTGTGTATGTATTGTGTTTTAAATGTTTGTATGTCGGCGTGTTGCGTCCGATGTTTGCGAGGTCGTAATGTGTGGTAACGTGTTTCGTACGTTGTTTGCGTGCCTCGTAAAATTTAGCGAGTGTCGTAATTTGTGTGTCGTGTTTTTTGAGTAGCGACGTGAATTTTGCGAGGGTTTGAGGCCCTTGCCCAGTGACCTCGCCAGCAACTGAGTCCCTCGCTTCGCGAGGGGCCTCAGTTGCTGGCATGGAGCGCCTTCGGCGCTCCATGCCAGCAACTGAGACCCTTGCCCAGTGACCTCGCTACGCGAGGGCCGCGGCTCGCTGCGCGAGGGCCGCGGGCTCGCTACGCGAGCCCGCAAGCGTGAGCAACGACTCGTACGCTCACAACTATATATGTGATGCTCTGTAGGTTCTCTGCAATGGAAGGAGTTGTTGATGTACAAGTTGTGTAGCATTTCAGCCAAGAGTTGCAGATTACTGTGCATGAGGCTTCTGGGGGTACACAACTGTTAGGTTCCCACTTGTTCAGAGTAGCTCCTGCCATGTTATGTAGGGTCTCAATAGTTACTTCTAGCTATACATGTAGTTTAGATTGACAGTTTTTAGAAAGTCCCCTGGTAATTACAAAAGTGTTTGAAATTTGCTGCTGGCTGCGCAAGTAGCTTCTGACTGTATGTATTATTCAGATGCTCTCTGATCTATGTAACCTGTTCCCTACTGTGTGTATGGTGTATGTGCCTTGGTCATGCCTGATGTGCTGGGAAATAGAATAACAACTCATAATATCAATATGCCATATATAAATATTTCCTATCTTTGTGGGTAAACTATAAAAAACTGACTTTCAAACCTGAAAAACACCAAATAATAGTAATCATCAGAATGTGCTGCATTGTGTGGTGAGATCAACATTAACGGAACACTGGACTCACTGTAAGTGCTCTTCATGGTGTGAAAGAGCAAAATAGTGTTTGTTAAAATTATCTATTTTTTTTAATTACACTAAAACCAGCTAAAAAAATCTAAAGTTCGAAATCTCTGTTTACATCCGGTCTAACCTGCCCACTGATTGTGCATAAGTAATTAGCACCATGCCGAGTCTATTGCACGTTGCGTAGGGCTCTATGGGGGAAAGATATGACTGACAGTACACCTTTCCCCTGGACTCTCCACTGACCAGTTAACCCACAGCTTTCCTGTTTTAGGTGAGTACCAGGAGTCCATGCCTGCACAGATAGATGTGGTAAGCGTTACATTTTTGTTTTTGGAATCACTTCACGGAGCACAGAGCACTAACTCTCCTGAGCTGGTCTACATTGCTCAAATTCCAGAGAGGCAAGGGAGCAGATACTTGGATTTTCTTCCAGTACGGAAAAAAAATTAGAACCGGTTCCATTTAAAACTGGAAATATACGCAGTCTCACAAAAAAAACAAACTTACCATTGACTTGAATGGGGGACATACCCCTGCAGAAATGGATGAGTCTACGAGCAGTTTCACAAATATAAACACATTTTATTTGATTTCTCAATAAAAAAAGGAATGTATTTAAAAAATGTTTTAGATAAGTACTTCAACATGCTTTTAGGAGATCTTTACAGTGATGTGGTCCCAAATTAGCTGAATTAAGTGTCCCTTTAAGAACACATATTAATGTCAGTATATATATATATATATATATATATATATATATATATATATATATATATATATATATATATATATATATGTGTGTGTGAATAGCGCATATTAAGGTATCATACCATCTAATTTTTAGATGTATTTCTACATGTACTTATACATACCCAACCTTCATGAGCATACAAATACATTTGGCTCAGTTTTAAATAAGTCATTACATATTCAGCCCATATAGACATGTCATAGAACATTAATGAGAGCTTATACTGGAGCTTTAGAATTTATCCTTGGACAAAGCCATGGACCTTAAATTAGCTGCATCGGAGGTTCCATGAGACCATGTAAGAAGTGTAAAATCAGCATGAATATTAACTTAACTATCATGCTCATTAAACTAACAGGAGAGAATGATTTGATGCTCATGCTAATTCCTTAGCACCTTTTTTTTCTATAGCGATCATGAATTATGCTATAATATATATCCCTGAACCAAACATTTACCCTTTATAAAGGGGAAAGCATTTAGTCAGCTAAATAATCATTTGCAAAAGAAGCATGAGTAAGCTCTACAGAGTACCTAGAACTGCAGGGTCAGCAAATATACATTGCATATTCAACAGACCCAAAGTCAAAGACATAGTAAATAAAATAAAAAAATTTACTTCTAGAGTTTAACTGTTTCTGAATCCAGAATGCATTTACCATTTCAGAAAAAAAAAACTAGAGATTCTCTTTTATGAGGCATAAAAATAGCACAAGATTCTTAAAATGAAATGGTCAAATACTGAAATAAGAAAAGGTTTTGCAATGTGAACTTGTAAAATTGTCATTCCTGATTATTTTTTTACATTATTTTGTCTAGAAACTGTGATTTGTGTAACGTATGATCAAGTTTACATAGGGATAAGAAATTGAATACTGGGTCGCTACCTTGTTCTGGTGAAGAGGCTTGTGTACTTTAATGAAGCTATACGATGTAGGGTCACCCAAGATTGGCAGGTTAAAGCAGAGAAGTCAGACAAATCATGGTACACTGGAGAAGGAACTGGCAAGCCAAGAAAAACGTATGGATAGGTGCGACCAGAGACATAACCACAGATGTGTCTGGCATGTTGTGGTCTATAGGGTTCAAACACAACAAAGCTAATGAAGGGAGATGGGTTTGAAGGGTTTACAAGAGAAGCACTGAAACAATAGTGAGAAAGGGAGAATACAAGTTATTCACCTCTAAACCTGCTATAAAAAGGAACTCTGAAGACCATA
The DNA here is from genome assembly GCA_027410445.1 of Discoglossus pictus. Classification (NCBI taxonomy): domain Eukaryota; kingdom Metazoa; phylum Chordata; class Amphibia; order Anura; family Alytidae; genus Discoglossus; species Discoglossus pictus. The sequence continues at coordinate 234,790,628 of CM050168.1, read as the reverse complement.
TTAAGATAAGAAAATCCCTTCATAGGGAAAAGTGGATCCACAGGAAGCAAATGCATTGTCATTAACACAAAATCACTCTACAATATACCAAATGTCCCTCCTGTATAGTCAAAACAATAAAAACATATTTTGGGACAATTTTCATAAAAAATATGAAAGTTCGAGAAAAAAATAAATAATTTATTCTATGATTCTCTGAGTTTGAAATCTTACGTACATGGTGCTTTTTCCCAGGGCAACTTACACACAATCTAAAGGTATTAATTAATTATGTATTATTAATTAATACTTGACATCGAATAGAGGTGGCGGAGGTATGTACTTTTAGGATCACACAGTTTACCATTACAGATTTTTTAGATGATCCACACGGCAGGAGACCTTTATGAATCAAGGACAACTGTAAGTCATTGGTGGTTATTTTCACTTCCTTGTGGGAAAGCAAGAAACATTTCTAATGACCTAGGTGAAATTATTGCAATCATGGATAGTAGCGCCTTGGTGGTTTTCTTAAAATGTAATGAGAAATGTGAAATCACTAAGGCTAATTTTAGAGGTCCTTAATTAATTAAAGCTCATTGGTTAATGCCTTTCGACCATGAAGTCATATGGAGAAGGTATTAACTTTTACATTTTTCTTTAAAAACATTCAATATGGAAAACATTTTTCAGAGTACTTTGCCTAAGCCATTCTTTTTCTTCCATTATACAAATCAATATTGATTCTAACTTAAAACGGCAAATAAAAAATGAAGACTAGAGGTGCAGTATCTTAAAAAACAACTACACAAAAGCAAAGAAAATACAACTTACAATAATGAACAAATCAGATGTGTGCACCCAAATTTGTTACTTGCCAAGTATTATATTTTTAGAATACATAATTAAAACATAAGTAAAACTAATTTTTTTAATTATTATTTTTATTTTTCATTTTTTAATTATTTAAACTTGAATGTTTTAGGACAGTACACAGGTTTACTCCCCGATTTCCTGTTCTCTTAATGTAATAAAAGCGCCAGTGTCAGAGAATCCACGTCTAATCCACAAAGTGTGTGTTGTTCAATCCTTCAGTTGTGTCGACTCTCTGTGACCACATGGACTCAGGAATGCCAGACACATCTGTCTGTTTCTGGTTGTCCTTATCCATATGGTTTTCTCGGAAAAGATATTGGAGTGGGTTGCCAGTTCTTAATCCAGTGGACTGTGATTTGTCTGAATTCTCTGTAATGACCTGCCCATCTTGGGTGGCCCTACATGGTATAACTTACAGCTTCATTGAGGTACACAAGCCCGTTTACAAAGAGAAGGTAGCAATCCAAAAGGAACTAGAAGAAGAGACGTCAGTGGCGGAGGTGGATATAGAAGTTTACTGAAGCAATGAACATAAACTTGATCAAGCTCAGAGGGGCAGTGACTTACAGATGTACCTGGCATGCTGCAGTTTATAGGGTCTAGGGCAGTCGGTCGTGACCGAATGACTAAACAACAATAGAAGTATACATATGTACATTAAAGGTGACATTCTTTGGTTTAAAAGAAATATTTAAGATGCGTACAGCAGAGTTTGCACCCAGAGAAAAATAGAAATGTTTCAAACCAAAAACCCAATCTTTTATCAAGCGATGAGAAAAGGTCACAGATAGTTTCTGTTTAGAGCCATCCTAGTATCATCTGGACAGAGCTGCCACACATCCCCTACAGAGCTAACATCCTAGAATACAGTGGTAACCAAAACTATAATGTTATAAATTGCCCTTCATGGATTTATTCTTCTTATACAGCTAACAGACAAACCCGTTTGCAGCCCAGAAAGTAATTACAAAAAAGCAAGTAAACATAAGCCAATCCCATATGCGAAAGTACAAGATTCGACTCAGGTTAAAAAAATGTATTAATAGGGGATTAGAATTAAAATGTGAACCTATATATACAAATATATAAGTTCACATCATAAGCACAAGATCAAACATTTAGTGTCTCCTCCTCTGGATCCTCTTCTTTGCCTCGCCCAACGACTGTTGTCATACCCAAAAGGTTGAGTCCTAGGCTCCCCTCCTCTTCTCCATCTATATATCCTGCCTTAGTACCCTAATACAATCTTTTGGATTTCAGTATCATCTATATGCAGATGACACTCATACCTGAACTATCTGCCTCTATTCTAGCACAAGTGACCAACTGCCTCTCAAGCATTTCCACCTGGATGTCCGCCAACAAAATCAACATGTCGAAAACTGAGCTCTTTATCTTCCCACCATCTATTACAGTTTAAAAGGGCTCTATTTAAGCACACAGCATATTTTATTTACAGACGTTTTTAGTTAGTGAAGACCTTGCTTTTGGATAGAAGTTCACCAACTAAAAACTTCTGTAAAAAAATATGCTGTACCGATTCACAATTTAATAAGGCTGCATGTCACTATCTTATACAAGACATGACTAGAAGTTCACCAACTAAAAACTTCTGTAAAAAAATATGCTGTGTGCTTAAATAGAGCCCTTTTAAATGTACCGAATCACAATTTAATAAGGCTACATGTCACTATCTTAGACATGACTACCCATTTGTCTCTACTCCAATACATAATGATGCCTCCACTAGACTCATCTACCATACTCAACGTTTAGGGTCTGCAGCACCTCTCTGCACTAATCTCAAAATACTCTTCCGCCCTCTTCGCTATGCTAATGAACTTTTGTCCTCCTCTCTTATCACCTCCTCACACTCTTGCCTTTAGGACTGTTCTTCCATATTCTTTGGAGCTCCTTGCCTCGCTCCACTAAAATATCTTTCTGCCTTCAAAAACTCAGTAAAAAATGCATCTGTTTAAAAAAGCTTATCACCTTCAGCCTTAATATGGACAACACTTCTAACATCCTCCTCTACACCAAAACAATTTAGATTGCAAGTAGGCAATTTTTCAATTGTAAGGCGCTTTAGGGAAAGCACTATGTAAATTAGATTTGAAGCTCAAAGACAGGGTCCTCCATTCTTTTGCAATGTGTTCAAATAGTTTTTGCCTGTACTTAACCCCTGTATAGCTCAACAGAATATCTTGGCGAGTGACAACAGGACCACTCAGAGAGCAATCTTATTCAGACTGGTAGGTTGTAACTGGACCAATCCTTTGAAAAGTGGGGTCAGACACAGTTGAGGTACAAGAGATCACTTTACTAGTAGGCCATACGTCTATAGGATATTGCACAGTACTGACATTGTCCGTTATCAGCGGGAACATTACAGACCTATGGACACAAACAAAGAATCCCTTATCTAGCCCCAAGCCCCCAAACAAGATTTCTGTCTTCTAAATGTAACCATCCCATGTCTTAGAAAACGTGTTACAATGTGAATGGAAAATGTTTGCAAACAAACAATATGGATGTACTCCTGAACTTCTGTGTCGCTAAATAAAATGCCATGATTTCCGATTTCACAGACAAACAATGAGCCTGAACGAAAAGATTGTTTACAGATATACTGATCGTAATCATCTAAAAAAAAAGTCAAATGATACCACATGTGATGTGTGAACCGGGTGAACCATAAACAATAACTCCCGCATAGGAAATAAAATACAAAGAAGCTGCTACATTCAGACAGCAAATGAATTAACCATTATCTGAAGGTCACAACAGAGAAAGTTACATTTTTATAGAATATGTGACTATCAATGTTTTTATAAGTATATTATTAGATATAAGCAAATAGAAAGTTTTTTTTTCAGTGGGAAACAAATATATATTTGAAAACTATACAGCTTTAATAGTCAGAACAAATGTCATAATGCTAGTTTTAATTAGAAAAAAATATTACTTTAGTGAAGTTTGTTTGTGCAGGAAGGGTGTTTACATCTCTGCAGGAGCAAATTTTGCAGTTATTGTTGTAAGTTATTTGCTTCTGATCATGTGCAGGGTAAGGGTGTAGCTGTCAGCCTCTAAAAGATCAAATTATGCAACAAATGCACCTCCCTCTTCCATCCTTCAACAGACAAATAAAGATATGGGGGCATGAGAAGGTTGTAAAAAGAGAGAGAGAGACAGATTAAAAAAGAACAACTTGCTTGTTCGTCTACCACCAGCACTCAAAATCACACTGCCCTTTCGACCAAAACTATCTCCTCACACTCCTCCACACTATACTGTCTTTAGCCCCTGGATCCTTTAAGTCAACAGACACCTTTCCTATATAAGAAAGAGATTTCAAATTACATCTATTATCTCTTTACGGTATCATAATGACGACTGTTTCACACATAGAGATCCATTACAGAATGTCAATGCACTGTTGGATGTTAGAATTTTTTCTTAAAAATTAATCTGAAAATATATGGTACCTCAATGGGGTTTTAGATTTGTAATGCATTTCTAACTTAGGGCTTTGGCTATAATCTTTCCCTATATAAAAGCACAAGGCGAGTGTGTTCTCTATCTCCACAGCATACACCTAAACAGCAATAAGATCTCAGTAAACTGTATTGTAGCTTGTTGCTAAAACCAGACAATATTTTAGAAATTACAATGTCTGTTTTGCCTTTGACAGCACACAAGATTTGAACCTTCAATAAATCTCCATAAGTATGCCAACTGATTAAGAACTAGAAATATCCAGGATGCTCAAATATGAACAAGATAATGAAACAAAAAACACTGATATACTAATTTGTGGGCAGTTTCACCATTCACCAAAGTAGATTTTGGGAGGAAGATGAGGTTTAATTTTGTTGTGGTTTGAGAATAAAGCAAATTAACTTGCTCATAGTGAAACCAAGCTGCCTTCTCATCAATGTCAGAACGAGCTGCAGAAGATATATTTGATGTCAGGACGTTTTGCGTCCATTAGGACCAAATATGTCACCCTCACTAAAAACACATTACTTCTATTGGCCTGGTCATTATGGCTGTGACTATTCTGAATGGTTGCATCACAAATTTACAAGCCATAGATGCTTTTCTTTCTTTCTATCTCAATGAATCTATTACTGTACTATGGTTACATTTTTATTATACAATGTGAATGGATTAACAAATGCACAGCAATAACAACAGCTGAAAAAACTAAACAAATTGCCAAGCTAATATTAGAAGGTGATTTACATCTCTTTCATTCAAAAGATAATGATTTCTGATGAGGACACACATAATAGAAGATGCTAAGTCCACAGTAACAAAGTTAGAATTATATTCTGAATAGACAAAAAAAAAAAAGAATGAACCAGCAAGGTGGTTTTGTGCATCAGTGACTAGTTGTGGAACGACTGCCAACCCTCTGGATAGTGAGCATGATTCAATTCTCAGCGCTTGACAGTCAAGCAGAAAATCAATGAGCCAGACAGACTCGGCAGCTTTCCAGATCCTTTGTGCCAGGCCAAGGCTCATTTTCTTGCACATTAGTTTGCTGGGGCAGCCAAGAAGAAATGATTTCAATGGCCTACATCCCAACACTGAATAATAAGGATGTACGGTAATATAGTTGTCATCGCGATGATAGAGATAAAAGTAATGATCAAAACACAAGATATCTGAAGGATGAACCAGTATGGCCCCAACATCTAAGGTAGAATACAATACATTATGTTTAAACGTGCCTTTAAATAAAGAACTAGTCTTTGCAATTAGATGTACAGTTACTCAGTATCAATGTTGGTTCTTTGCTCTACTGCTGCCACCTTAATTGGGGTATCTGTACAAAATATGTTATGACTGTGAAATCAGGAAAGACATTTTTTTTTCTCTGTCGGAAAAAGAATTCTGATCACTTATTTGGGCACAAGTGAAAAAAAAATTGACCAATTAAACCATGCGCAGACTTTTATTTATTTATTTTGTATACACAAAATTGATCTAGATTTAAAAGTAGTTTGGAAACAGAGGTTTTGGCCCAGAAACCAGATATTGTATGGAGTGGCACAAATATTTTGATAGAATAGCATTCTATAGATTGCAGAAAGGAAGTTTACATCGTAGAAGACACAGAGAAATACTTTGTTACGGCTACTTTATTTGGAAGCTTCAAAAGAGATAAATAGTAAACGTTACCAAAGTTGCCGAGGTCCTGATTCTTGCCCAAGGGAGCCCGTTAACTACCCCTGAATTAAATAAATATCCATTACGAGTCCCAACTGAAGTAAAATGATTTACTGATTTTGAGTCAGAACGGAAAAATGCATATAGCAATAACTGAGCCATCCTTTAATTAGAATCATATTATCATATATTATTTTGCATGTTAATAGCCATAAGCCACAATAAAAATCTAGGTGCTTAATCAGAGAACGAAATAGCCTTAATAGGTTAGATCTACGGACATGATAACCCAGTGTGAGAGCCACATTTGCCCTTCACAGGGAGATATATCCTGTAGTATATCAATCTGGTCTCACTCAATAGAGCGATCCAGCCCGAAATGCTAGGCAATTCTACCCCGAACTGGAGAAACAGTCAACTCCAGACGTACATTTCGGCCTTAGTTGGGCCTTGTCAGTAGGATGTAGCTGAACTGCCTCATAATGTCTTGAATATTTTCGTCCACAACAAAAATAGTTTGTGCAACCAGCCTCTAAAAGAATATGAAAGAAGGCCTTCAGATGTTGGTCTAGCTACTTTATTTTCTTGGCAATCAAATTTTGCATATTTTCACCTTGTTTATTTCAGCCTGCATGTATTTAATACGAAGACACAACAACTTATGTCCTTAAAACAAACACATTGAGCATTTGCTTCCAGAAGGACCAATAAATTATGTATCATGTGCATTTGGCTGCCACTTTTTTTTGCTTCGAAAACAATATTTTGAAGTGCTTAGAAAATAAATCTATGAAATGAAAAAACTGTTGGGTAGAGAAAATGGAGCTCAAGGATATAACCCAATGTGATCAAAGCTGCAGTGGAATAAACAATGCAGCAATGTGAACCCACTTATGACTGGTGCTATATGATTGGTTGGAACCATTAAAATAATTATAAAAAAAAATGTACAACATCCCTATTAACAGCAACTGATAAAATATATTAAACTCAGGAGCCACAATAATAAATAATAAGGAATAATTAGAAGACATTATGTATATAGATATATGTAGAAATAAGTAGAACAAACCAACCGTAATTTGTTACATACTTCACAGGCAAGAGGTTTTTTTTTCTCCCCAAACTACAATGATTTTTCAAATTTTACTTTTTACATGTTTAACAGTGAAAAATAAAAAACCCACTGCAGTTCAAGAGGAAAAAACATTTTTTTTGTCAGGTATGTAGCAGACTAACAATATAAGCAGGGGTGTAAGTACCTCCTCAAAAAGTTTACTTCACAAGCTAGGAACCGGCCCCACTCTGATGAGAGGCTGTAACCTTGAAACAGCTGTACATGGGTAGGATCCCTAGCTTTTGTATAATCCATCCTTAGCTTTGCTTAACGCTATGTAATACAGCAGGCATATGCTTAAAGGAAGCCATGATTAAAATGGTAATGGTTTACAAGAGCAAAGCTTTTGTGGGCACAATTGCATGTCGCTGCCCAGCTTTCCAGAGTGCATGTGTAGTTTTTAACTTGCTTTAGACATTCAAATGTGAACAGAGATGTACTATTTATTTACTGTAGGGTGGAGGTCTTCTATCCCCAAGCATTGTTCTGCTAATTGGATAATATAGATACTGACATCACTTGCCTTCCTACTCACTGGTCTAGAAACAGACCTTGCATCATTCAATGCAACAATAGCGCTCCATAAATATAAACACCCCTCTCACACATACAACTTCCAGCAATGTTTTATGGATCCCTCTTGGGTCTGCACAGATATCACAATATTCTAATTAAAACTAGCTACATTACCTTTTCATTAATTACGCGCTTAATCATACTTATATTTTTCAAAGATATTTTTTTTCCCATTATGCAGTGGTCCTTTAAATATTGCCTCAATTTAGCTTATATTTTAAATTAATTAAAGCTGGAACAGAACTATGATTTCAACAACTATGTGTGTGTACAGGTTATGAAAAATAGCAGGCAAAAAAAAACACTTAAACATAAAAGAAGTCACATACCAGTAAAATTACTTCAAATAGTTTAGGCATTCTGCTAAATAGGAGGAAAGGATGCATTTAGTTAATTAACCTTGGTTAGTTTAAAAGCATATTTAAGTTTTCTAGATTATGATGCATCTCACAGAGGAGAATCAGTAGCGTATGAAAAAAAATGTTGCCAGAAAAAAACACCAAACTAAAGATTAACAAACTCACGCTGATTTAGAGGGTGTATAGTCCCCCCAAAATAAGGAAGCAGGAGGAGCCAGACACTGATCTGTAGATCTCTGCATTGAGCTGCTGCTGCCTTGAAGGTTAGTAAAGGGTTACAATCCGTACTCAAATGCAGTGTTTCTATTGGGAGGTTCACTGTGTCTATGTAAGCAGCTCTGGGGTGGGGAAAACAAGTTTTTATTTTTTGCAAAAGTATTCACCCCCATTGAATTTTTACCTATTTTGTAACATTATAGCCTTAACTTCAATGTTTTGTTAATCTGAATTTTATGTGATGGATCAGAACACAATAGTCTAAGTTGGTGAAGTGAAATGAGAAAAATATATACATAAAACTATTTTTTAGAAATAGAAAACTGCATCTGCGTATGTATTCACCCCTTAGTTATGAAGCCCATAAAAAGCTCTGGGGCAACCAATTACCTTCAGACGTCACATAATTAGTGAAATGATGTCCACCTGTTTACAATCTAAGTGTCACATGATCTGTCATTACATATACACACCTTTTTTGAAAGGCCCCAGAGGCTGCAACACCTAAGCAAGAGGCACCACTAACCAAACACTGCCATGAAGACCAAGGAACTTTCTATGTTGTTGTACAAGTCAGGGTTAGGTTATAAAAAAAATATCTAAATCTTTGATGATCCCCAGGAGCACCATCAAATCTATCATAACCAAATGTAAAGAACATGGCACAACAGCAAACCTGTCAAGAGATGGCCGCCCACCAAAACTCACGGACCGGGCAAGGAGGGCTTTAATCAGAGAGGCAGCACAGAGACCTAAGGTAACCCTGGTGGAGCTGCAGAGTTCCATAGCAGAGGACTAGAGTATCTGTACATAGGACAACAATAAGCTGTATGCTCCATAGAGTGGCCAGAAGAAAGCCATTACTTTCAGCAAAAAACAAAATGGCATGTTTTGAGTTTGCGAAAAGGCATGTGGGAGACTCCCAAAATGTATGGAGGAAGGTGCTCTGGTCTGATGAGACTAAAATGGAACTTTTCGGCCATCAAAGAAAATGCTAACACATCACTGGCGCAAACCCAACACATCACATCACCCAAAGAACACCGCCCCCACAGTGAAACATGGTGGTGGCAGCATCATGCTGTGGGGATATTTTTCAGCAGCTGGGACTGGGAAACTGGTCAGAGTTGAGGGAAAGATGGATGGAGCTAAATACAGGGATATTCTTGAGCAAAACCTGCCCCACTCTTTGTGTGATTTGAGGCTAGGACGGAGGTTCACCTTCCAGCAGGACAATGACCCCAAACACAATGCTAAAGCAACACTTGCGTGGTTTAAGGGGAAACATGTAAATGTGTTGGAATGGCCTAGTCAAAGCCCAGACCTCAATCCAATAGAAAATCTGTGGTCAGACTTAAAGATTGCTGTTCGCAAGCGCCAACCATCCACCTTGAAGGAGCTGGAGCAGTTTTGCAAGGAGGAATGGGCAAAAATCCCAGTGGTAAGATGTGGCAAGCTCATAGAGACTTATCCAAAGCGACTTGGAGCTGTGATTGCCACAAAAGGTGGCTCTACAAAGTATTGACTTTAGGGGATGAATAGTTATGCACATTGACTTTTTCTGTTATTTTGTCATATTTGTCTTTTTATCTTTAAAGTTGTGGGCAGCATTTTCTGTAAATTAAATGATGCAAATCCTCAAACAATCCATGTTAATTCCAGGTTGTGAGGAAACAAAAGACAGAAAATGCCAAGGGGGGTGAATACTATTGCAAGGCACTGTGAATCTTTGTGTATATAGAATTACTCAATGTAATGTGTGTTTCTGATATAAACAGCATGTGTTAGATTAGAACAAAGTTAAACAGGGAAACTTAGATATTCTTTAAGGATCCTCTTAAAAATCTTGTGAAAGGAATAAAGACACATTCATAGCCATTACACTTATATCTTAATATATACAGAATTGGTGCAAAACATAGCAAGGACATCTTAGATTTATAAAGAAGCTTTATGTTAGATGTCAACTTTTCAGTAAAAAACTTCAAATAGTTGTATAGAAGATTAATCACTGCACCACATTCAAGGTTTCTTTGTGAAAAGTATTTTCTATATCCCACAATCTTTTGACCTGATACAGCCTACTGCACGGATATCAACTTGAACTTATTGAGATAACATTATGGTTTCTGTAGCATAGCAACTACCCTTCAGGTCCAGTGGCTTTATCAGCCTTGCAATTAAACTCATGCACATGCAGGAAAATATGGTTTGCAATTATAGAAAAACTTTAACAAGGAATTTAGAACAAAAACAAAAAAGCTCCTTAAAGGATGATGATGATGAAGTACTCTTCATGTTGTAAAAGAGCACAATATTATATGTTATAACAATCTTCAATCTTATTTTTTATTTTTTTTTATTCCTCCAATAACAGATAAAAAAAATCTAAAAAGTCTTAAGTGGCTGTTTACATACAGTCTATCCTGCCTGATGCATGTGTGATAACAGATAGCCAAGGAGCGCAAGGTGAGGATATTGTCTATAGGGATTAATAGCAGTTTTTCTTTTTCATTTTTGATCTCTACATGGACAGCTCCGGAGCAAGCAGATCACTGGTCTGTATTGTTCAAATTCCAGAGAGACAAGAGAGCAGAAACCTCAATTTGCTGCCATAAGAAATTACAAGGCCTGTTACCTTCAAGCTGGAAATGTAAGCAGTCTTACCATTGTCTTGAATGGGGCACACACACCTGCAACCCGATTGGCTGCAGTAATGCAAAAGCAAGAGGGCAGTCTATTACACATATAAACAGATTATATTTAATTTGAGTTTGCAGTGAAAAATACACGTATTCAAAAAATTCTAAAACAATTTCAACATACTTTTAGGAGATCTTTACAGTGAAAAGGGCAGTGAATTTAAGTTAGCAACCACTTAAAATGGCAATGCCACCTTTAACAGTTGGTTTTAATGTTCATTCATAGATAGATAGGCACATTTGAATCTTCATGACACTTACCAGATTCACATTTTTCCTGGTTTAATCATGCTTAGTAAGCCCTTCTGTTGTTTGAAGACATAGGCTTCTTGCCTGCCACGGGCAGACAGCATCCAGTCTCCTTCACTAAGCAGCAGATATTTCAAGTTGTATTGTATGCTAACAAATTTGCAATATTTTGTAATCAGACAAATTTGATATAAATGTTGACAGTATCTTATAAACATAATTTTTCCACACAATATGCCTGAAGTTTTTGTAACATAAAGTATATTTATTGATTTGAGGGTAAGTCTCAACCAGGTACTTAAAAGGCCACTGAACTCACTGTGGTGTGAAAGAGCACAAGATTATATGTTAAAATTAACTATATTTTTTAATTACAATTATGTTGTTGTTTAGTCTTTCCATCTCTCCGTGACCCTATGGAACACAGAACACCAGGCACATCTGTCATCCACTGCCTCTCTGAGCTCCCTCAATCTCATGTTCATTACTTCAATTACCTCATCTATCCATCTCCACCACGTTCCCCTCTTCGTGTGCCTTCCATCTTTCCCAGCATCAGAGTCTTCTCTAGGGAATCCAGTCTCTAATGATATGGCCAAAATATTTGAGCTTCAGCCTCATGATCAAACCTTCCAATATGGCTTGATTTATCTGTAGTATGGATTGACTGGATCTTCTTGCAGTCTAAGGAACTTTAAGCAGTTTTAAATCTCTGTTTACATATACTTTATTCTGCCCATTGGCTGTTAAACAGTAATTGGCACATTGGACAAATTGTGATGTGGTCCACATTGTGAGGAGTTAAATGGCCCTTTAACTATAAAATAACATTTTAGACACATGATGGCCATGTGAACCCTTTATCCAAGCAGTTGTTGTACCATGGCTTCTGGTAGAAATGATCAACTGAAGAGTACACTGCAAATTATGGTCATGTTATTTCAACAATACCTGCCAGACATTGTACACTTTTAAAGTGTTAATAGATTCTTTACAATTCCCTTTTTTGAGAATATTCTCGCTTTATCACATGATGTTGCAAGTCTGAAAATGGCAATAGTCTCTTACGCACAAACTGCTTTATTTAGATGTAAGTGCAAAGTCATTATATATTCTAGGTACTCATTATCTCAACAATTTTGGAAAAATACACCTAGAGAATAGAGAAAAACAAACACACACTGACTATGAAGTATCTATACCATTATCATACTATTGATGGCACATATATATATCCTTATTAATTCATTTCAAATCCAGACAAATTTAGATGAATTAAAAATGTAACTACTGTATTAATCCATTAAAAACGCCTGGAGAAGCTGTGGTGCGAAACGCATGTCAGGCCACTGTGACACACAGGCGCTGCCTCCGTGGTGATGTTAGGCGCTGTTACTGTGCACAAAGGGGACAGTACTTGCTGCAGTTCTTTATGATATTTTGTTAAACTGTGAGACAGTTAGTTTGTGGGTGTGGGGCTTTGGACAACCCATTTTACTTTAAAAACTAGTTGTCACAAAGAAGTAAAAAGACTTAAAGGCATAACTAAGTTTCCCTGTTTTCATCAATCTAACACATGCTACTTATACACATTACATGGAGTCAGATTTATGTTTTAAAATAAAATATATGATATCCACACCCTCACAGCTGCTTACATAGGCACAGTGAACCCCCTCCAATAGAAACACTGCATTTGGGTACATATTTTAACCATTTACTAACCTTCAAGCCAGCAGCAGCTCAATGCAGAGATCTTACACAGCAGTGCCTGACTCATCTTGCTTCCTGCTGCAGAGGACTACACATCCCATGATTCCTTGCTGCACAAGCTGCTATCACAGATTACTACAACGTATACAAATGTTAGCTGCCTTTGATTGGCCAAAAGGAATTATGAATTGTATGCTAATTTTAGCAGGGATATCAAGGGGTGTTAACTCACAAAAGCAACTGCTTGCAAATTCAAGATATTTAACAAACATTAGTGTGAGTTGGTTGATTTTCCTTTGGGAGTTTTTCATGCACAAAATGTTTTCATACACTACTGATTCTACTCTATCAGATGCATTCATAATCCAGGAAACTCAAATGTGCCTTTAAGAGTTAATATAACTGCATTACTATTACTACTTTAATATCAGATGACTTATATGCATGTCTACCCCTAGCTTCCAAAACTATCTACCAACTAACATCTACCAAAACTATGCTTGAATTTTCGCTTATCCTGATCTATAGGGAACTTTTACATAATAAATTACACTCTGAAGTCAAAGCAATTGAAATTAAATAAATTTTTTATGCATTTTATTTTAAGGGTACAGGTGTTTTTAATGTATTAACAGAAGCTATACAGATAAATAGATAGATAGATATGCCATAAATGTTGTATGAGATAAGGGCATAGCTAGCTCAAATAAAACTTGACTCATCAGAGAAGGCAACCTCAGTAGAGGTCCAATTTCCGTACTGTCGTGCAAATAGCAGTAGTTCCCTCCGATGAACCCTCGTCAGCATGGGTGCAGTGACCAGCCGTTTACTTTGGAGCCCCATATGCTACAAAGTTCACTGTACTGTCATTTTAGACACATGTCTGGTAACCACCTGGTTGGTTTGGATAGCGAGTTGCTCATATGCAGCTTGTCGAATGGCCCTCACACACCTTTGCAGTTGACGTTCACACACACACATTATATATTATATATATATATATATATATATATATATATATATATATATATATATATATATATATATATATATATATATATATATATATATATAGTGTGTTGTTCGTGTCCGACTCTCGGTGACAATATGAACACATCACGCCAGGCACATCTGTCTGTGTTTCTGGTTGTACTTATCCATATGGTTTTCTTGGCAAAGATACTGGAATGGGTTGCCAAGTCCTTCTCCAGTGGACCGAGATTTGTCTGACCTCTCTACTATGACCTGCCCATATTGATTGAACCTATGTGGTATAGCTCACAGCTTCATTAAGGTGCACAACCCCCTTTACCATGACAAAGTATTAAACAAGAAGGGTTAATTAATTTTTTACACAGGGGTGGAGAAGGATATCTAAAACATAGGAGCCTACAATTTTCAGTGTCAGGCAGAGTTTTTTAGGAGCCTGGAAAGAAGCTCTCCCTAGAGATGCATTTTACTTTAGAAAAAATATTAAAGAACCAGCAGGACAAAATTCCCAACTAATAATCAACAATTTATTAGAAATAACAGATCTGATATTCAATTACTTTTAAATACTGTCAATTAAAAAAAAAACATCAGTATCTTGAAATGCTGGACAGAGATTTTCTAAAATCCTGGGAAGGTTAAACTGCCATAAATCCCCCCTGCTTCCCACTGGACAGAGGTCTGCAGTAAATCATTCTGTTTGCTCTGCCCCATGTATAAAGAGATGAAAGGAGCAGCTGCAGGGCAAAGCAGTCAATAGGTAGCAAGGATATTTAGAAAAACGTTCACTTTGTCAATGTAAAAGCTCTCATGCAAAGATGGACGGCGCTATTTCTAGATAATGGAATTGATTATCTTTAGCCCACCTTACCGCACAGACTAACCCAAATAAAGCCCTGCTCTGCAATATGCTGCAGGCTTCAAGTCACAAAAAAAGATAACCTCATGTTTTAAAATTCCAGCTGAAATAGATAGGTCAAGTGATGGTTAGATTGAAAAAAAAAATGTTTTTGATTTAATGGGACTCTGATGTTGTTTATCTCAGTAAAAAAGGCAAATGCATCCAAAATTAAAGAGAAACAAACTCATTGTACTGTTGCCAAAAAAATAAAGCAAGAAACTATTCAGCCAATTAGAGAAAATGCTTCCTGGGATATGGCCTGTGAATGGCTGAAAAGCCAGCAAGAGATTCTCACTAAAAAGTAGAACTGACAGGGTAAACAAAATATTTGGAACTGGTTTCTTTGCTGGACAACTTTAAGTGGTTTGCTGATGTTGTTGTTGTTGTTGTCCGACTCCCCCTGACCTCATGGACTGCAACACACTACGCAAATCTTTATGTCCATGGTCATGCTGATCCACTTGGCTTTCATGGCAGACATACTCAAGTAGGCCTTCAGCTCCTTCTCCAGTTGGCCACTGGTATTTCTCCCATCTCCCAAGTTAACCCAACCCTGCTTGGCTTCATGCCAGTATGATCCCTGACTGGAACTGAACCCAGGCCGCAGTGATGAAAGCATCAAATCCTAACCACTGGACAACCAGAAAGTGATTACAATATGTTCAAAAATATTTTTTGTTTCAAGTACATTAGCTCCTCTATATTTTAGCATGCTTTTGTATATTCCATAAAGAAAAGAAGAATTTAAGTCTCTTATATAATCTAACATCAGCTAAATCCAAAATCCTTAGTCTTTTGTTATGTGAAATAATTTTAATCTTTCAATTTCCTGTAAAAATATTTTTTTGCCAATTATTCCATATTAAAATCTTAAAGACCATATATTTATAGTGTACTCTACTGGAGAACAAAATTATTTCAGAAAGTAAAAATGCAAGCCTTAAAGGGCCACTTATTACAGCACAATTTGGACCACATCACAGTAAAGGTCTTCTAAAACCATGTTAAATACTTTTTGATTTTTACTGAGAAATCAGATCAAATAGAATGTTTTTGCATTACTGCAGACAATCAGGTTGCAGGTGTGTGTGTCAATGGTAATGCTACTTATTTTTTCAGTTTGAAGGGAACAGAACTTGTACTTTTTGTAATTTGTTATTGCAGAAAATTCAGGTTTCTGCTCCCTGCCTCTCTGGAATTTGAACAAGACAGACCAGTGATCTGCTTGGTGGTGCTGTCCATGTAAAGATCAGAAGAAAATCTATCTATGCAGCTATGGGTTAACTGGTCGGTGCAGTCCTGAGTCCAGGAAAAAACTGCCATCAATCACTGTATTCCTCTTAGACTCTTATTACTCATGCAACAGCCAGTATAGATACACTTTGTATGTAAACAGACCCTTTTTTGCATTTTAACTGTTATTGTAATTAACAAAATAATTTGAACTTATAATCTTTTGCTCTCACAAACAATGAAGAGCAATTACAGTGAGGTAAATGGTCCTTTAGCTTGTTACCTATTATTTTAAATTAATACATATCTGGGGCCATTATTCCAATCACTAGGAGCAAACAGACCAAGTAACAGCACATTTTAGGGCCCTCTTCCAATGAATCTGTGTGTGTCAGTTTGGAGGCAGAGAATCTAGAAAGGTTTGATCCAGAATCCAGAAAAAGGTAAAGTTTTGCCATGACATGTTGCCCCATATAATATATATGAGCTATGAATATTAAAATGTCACCATTTTAAAAATGGAAGGAGAAATGTGGATTACAGCTAAATCATCACTGCTACCACAGCTTCTACTAGAGCATAACTGCTGTAAATCCTGAACCATTTAGCCTTTTTCAAATGCTGGCTTATAGTGCTTTGAATCCCGCAAATTTGGCTTCACTGTGTGTGACCTTCGTCTAGGAGCTCCATGCCACAGCAGTGCTATCCATCTCCTACTATATAATATGTTTTTGTTTTTTTAGTCGTGTCCGACTCTCCATGACCTTATCACGTCAGGCACAATCATCAGTCTCTGGTTGTGCTTATTCATAAGATTTTCTTGGCAAAGATACTGGAGTCTGTTGCCAGTTCCTTCTCCACTGGATCATGATTTGTCCGACCTCTCTGCCATGACCTGCCCATCTTGGGTGACCCTACATGGTATAGGTCACAGCTTCAAGGAGGTACACAAGCCCTTTCACCATGGCAAGGTAGCAATCAAGGGGCCTGTTATATAGTGGAATGAGAAATCTAAGAAACAACTTCTCAAAATCGGGAGTTTTCTTCGGATTAAACGTTAATAAAATATTTGTTTTATTTATTTATTTATTTTTGAGAACCTATGAACCGCAAATCATTTTATTCCAGACAGATAAAAAAATCGTCATAATGATTGGTTTCTTGAACACAGTATTTACAGCAAAAAACAACAAGGTTGGGATGTCCTCTACTCACCCATTATTTGGTCTGTCTTTAGAACCCCTAGAACTTACACTACACCCAGGATTAAAATGGACATGCAGACATAAAACAAGACAGATATATATACACACACACAGATATACAGAGAGAGAGGGAGAAAGAGGCAGCATGAAAGGCCATTTCTAGAAGCCTTGAATAAAATTCCTTCACAGAGATAAATAGTGAGTTTTAAAATTTTTAGCAAAAATAAGTAACAGGTGTATTCTATTTCAGTGTTCATGATACACCTCTCTTATCTACATCTTGGGACAGTTCTTTAGTATTACAGTTCAAAGTAAAAAGAGTCCCTAGTTAATAAATTTCCTCAAAAGGTTCTCCTCAAAGTCTTTTATATTTGCTAGTGTTCTCCAGAGGCAGAATTTGAAAAATGGTAGGAAATATAGGATGCAAAAGAGAGGAAAAGAAAGCAAAAGAAAACTCTAGGAGGTAGTAAACCAGTATTCTTTGGGGATCGCTAATCACATATCGAGTAACAACATTAATAAAGTCACCATTCTGTGAGTCATCTGATTTTTTTAAATGTTCTCACTCTGTGCATGGGTAACTATCCTAAAGAAGTCCCAGGACAATACACATTTGATTATGTTAGCTATTTGTCAAAACATTTTTGTAAGTATAACCTTTAGTGAGAGCTAATAAAATACTGGTTTTACTACACCATAGTGTTTTCTCTTGCTCTCCTCTCCTACCCTTTTAAAGCTCTATAAAAACAAATGATCAATAAACTTAAAAACCACAGGATAAGGGGGTGAACGTGTGTAGCGGATGGCACTGGGCTGTCCTGCAATTTACTGTGAATAAGCTGCATTCGCATAACTGTATGTTGTACTTGTGTTAAAAGAAATGTATGTTGGGTTTATGCTCTGTAGAATATTAGCCAGACTTTTGCAGACCTAGGCTAATAGATAATCCTATTACAGAGACTCAAGAGATAAGAAAGTTGTAAAGGATCCTTGCATTTTCCAAAGTGTTTTCATTCTCTGATAAGAATGATCTAATTAATGTCTGATTGTATCCAAGTTGCCAGGGAGGTGTGACTCACCTATTGTCCTATATGTGTATTGTATGGGGGATATGTGCAATGTCTGTGTGTTATGTGTAAAAACATACTTTTACTAACTTTTGAACCCCTGGTCTTATTCATGCCATTTTTGTATATGTTGTTCCCCTGGGTGAGAGCTATTGAATGGTGTGGGACTTAAAGGTGTACCCCCTGTATTTGGGGTACACCCAGAATGTGGTTAAAATTGGGTCTGTTTTAATTGTGTTACCTGTTATCTGAGGGGAGGAGACGTGGGGGTTGAACCATGTAGATAATTGGCTGTGATAATTATGTGGGTGTAGCCCTTCAGAGGGCACCATGGCATAAAAGGAGACCCCCTGTCATTAAAGATGTAGTTCTGCTCCTGAAACTGTGTGTCGTCCAGTGATTGGGATTGCGGTTGGGATACTGCTATTATTTTACCTGTTGGAAACCTTGCCTGTGGATTTACCCTTTACTTGTTCCGGAGCCTCACTGGGATTATAAGCGGAGATACCCTGGGGAATATTGCCTCTCCGCTACATTGGTTGGCAGCGCTGGGATCCAGACTCACAGAGGAACAAGCATAAATGGAGTACGGATGGAGATTGATTTTGCCACACTAAAAACGCTCCACGCTAAAAGACCTCCTGGAGGCAAGGGGTATACAAGCCAGCAATAAGAAGAAAGCGGTACTCATTACTAAGCTGATGGAGGAGTACCGAATGGACGGAGATTCGGTTCCCGAACAGGGGGATTCAGGAGAAAATTCGGAACAAGTGGAGTTCCGGAGGCAGGTACAATTTCGGCTGTCTTTTTATGGGGAACAACCTTCAACAGAAATTATTTCAAGGACCATGACAGAAGTCCAGGAATTTATGTTGAGGAAACAAACAGCCCCAGAACGCAGCTCTGCAATAAATATGCCACAAGAAGGTAAGCCTAAGATACCATACCAGGCTTTTAAAACGTATGTGGAGGCAGAGGAAGATATAGACGCTTTCCTGCAGGATTTTGAAAGACTGTGTGCCCTGCATAGAATCAGCACAGAGGACTGGGTACCGATTTTGGCAGGAAGGCTAACTGGGAGGGCAGCCGAGGCATATCGTACTGTACCTAATGAGGAAATAAGGAACTATAACAAAGTAAAGGAAATTATTCTGGCCAGGTATGCTATAACACCAGAAGCATACCGGCAGAGATTCAGGGACTTAAAGAAGGTGGAAAAAGACTCACACGCAGAGTGGGCATGCAGGCTACAAAGGGCAGCACTTGGGTGGGTACAAGCGAGCAAGGCACGGTCCATGGAGGATGTGATACAGATGATGCTGCTGGAGCAGTTTTATGAGGGAGTAACTGGCGAGGTACAAGAGTGGGTAAGAGACCGAAACCCTACCTCCGTCACCGAAGCTGCCAGGAAGGCAGATGAGTACCTAGATGCACGCAGGCAGCAAAAACCTGTAACACCAGAGACTCCTTTTAAAACCTTTGGGGGAACCAGCTACACCCCAGCCCCACCGAGAACACTGCCACCACCACCACCGCCCGCTGCACAGCCACGTTTCCGCCAGCCCGCCTCTGGCCCCTGTCACCACTGCCAGACATGGGGACACTATAAAAGGGAATGTCCCCAGCTGCGGGACCGGTCCACCTGGATACGTCCAGGGCCACCACCGCCCGCTGCACAGCCCCGTTTCCGCCAGCCCGCTTCTGGCCCCTGTCACCACTGCCAGAAATGGGGACACTATAAAAGGGAATGTCCCCAGCTGCGAGACCGGTCCACCGGGATACTTCCAGGCCCACCACAACCACCGAGAGCAGCCGCAGCCCACCACTACCAGGACATAGTAGCCACGCCATATGGTTCAGCTGTTCCCATTACAACCGTGGAACAATGGGAGGTGCTGCACGAGGCAGATCCAGTCCAGGCCAATGCTGATAATCGGCAGCATCACAGGCAGACTGTATACCTGGAGGGTAAAGCGGTCCAAGGGCTGCGAGACTCAGGGGCTACCATCACCTTGGTAAAAAGTGACCTGGTTTCAGACCAGGCTAAACTTAACAAGACTGTGGTCGTCAGGGTAGCCGGGGGAGCAGTATACCGGCTACCCACTGCAAGGGTTCATTTGCATTGGGGAGCGGGGGCAGGGCATGTGGAGGTGGGGTTGATGCCGCAGTTACCAGCGGAGGTTTTATTGGGGAACGATCTGGGGAGGCTCACGTCTGCTTTTGAGCCCCAGACCACCACCACAGGAGAAGCTTACCCTGTGGTCACCCGACAACAGGCCCGCACCCAGGACTACAACACACTCCCGGAGGTTCAGACGCTTCTGTGTTCGGATTGGGAGCAGTACTGAGCCAAGTCGGGGCCGATGGCGGAGAACATCCCGTGGCTTACATCAGTCGCAAGCTGTTACCTCGAGAAGTAAGCTACGCCGCCATCGAGAAGGAGTGCCTGGTTGTGGTGTGGGCCTTAAAGAAACTGCAGCCGTATTTATATGGACAGCCCTTTTCATTACTCACGGATCACAACCCGCTGGTATGGCTAAACCGGGTGGCTGGGGACAATGCCAGGCTGCTGCGCTGGAGTTTGGCGCTGCAGCCTTTTGACTTTAATATCCAGTACCGCCCGGGTAAACAGAATGGGAATGCCGACGGGTTGTCAAGACAAACTGACCTGGAAAAATGATCCGTGAGTCCCCGGACATCCCCAAGCCGATCCGTGGTGGATCAGACTGTGTATGCCGGCTTGTGGGCAAGGGGGAGCAGTGTAGCGGATGGCACTGGGCTGTCCTGCAATTTACTGTGAATAAGCTGCATTCGCATAACTGTATGTTGTACTTGTGTTAAAAGAAATGTATGTTGGGTTTATGCTCTGTAGAATATTAGCCAGACTTTTGCAGACCTAGGCTAATAGATAATCCTATTACAGAGACTCAAGAGATAAGAAAGTTGTAAAGGATCCTTGCATTTTCCAAAGTGTTTTCATTCTCTGATAAGAATGATCTAATTAATGTCTGATTGTATCCAAGTTGCCAGGGAGGTGTGACTCACCTATTGTCCTATATGTGTATTGTATGGGGGATATGTGCAATGTCTGTGTGTTATGTGTAAAAACATACTTTTACTAACTTTTGAACCCCTGGTCTTATTCATGCCATTTTTGTATATGTTGTTCCCCTGGGTGAGAGCTATTGAATGGTGTGGGACTTAAAGGTGTACCCCCTGTATTTGGGGTACACCCAGAATGTGGTTAAAATTGGGTCTGTTTTAATTGTGTTACCTGTTATCTGAGGGGAGGAGACGTGGGGGTTGAACCATGTAGATAATTGGCTGTGATAATTATGTGGGTGTAGCCCTTCAGAGGGCACCATGGCATAAAAGGAGACCCCCTGTCATTAAAGATGTAGTTCTGCTCCTGAAACTGTGTGTCGTCCAGTGATTGGGATTGCGGTTGGGATACTGCTATTATTTTACCTGTTGGAAACCTTGCCTGTGGATTTACCCTTTACTTGTTCCGGAGCCTCACTGGGATTATAAGCGGAGATACCCTGGGGAATATTGCCTCTCCGCTACATAACGTGCTACATGAAAAAGTAGATATCAAAGAAATGGACCACCATATGACCACCGTATGCAATGTATGTCTGTCACCGAAGCAAAATATAAAGATTTGGAATATATCCTACCAACTGAACAAATCACTCAAAACCAAAATATGTATTTTCATGGCTATATAACCCTGATATTCGTTGGCATGTCTTGTTGTGTGTATTGAAAGAGGAAAAAGAAAAAAAAAGTACACAAAAATTGAGCTTATCGCCAGTTTTATGTTCAAGCTATACAACATTTCCCAACCAGAGTAAGACAAAAATAGTAAATTTTGAATATATACTATAGTATTATATAATGTTGTATAAGAATATTCTTTTATATAAGCACTATAACATGTTGTGTTAAATCTAAACCTTAATTACTTTCAAACTACTGAAAACTAGCAGCCCTATTAAATTCTAAGCCCGTAAGTGCAACATGAGACCCGCAACGGCTGCGGGATAGAAATTTGGCAGAGTTACAAAGCTATTAAATTAGAACAGGCCCCGGCTTTGAGACACAAACCCGTAAACCATTTGTTGACTGTTGGATGCGCCGCCTTGACCGTGATCAATTAGTCAAACCCGTAGTTACAAATTTAGATGGATTCAATGGAAACTGAGATCATCATCATTACGTCACTGAAAAATGGAGGGTTCAATTACGAGTTACGATCGGAGCCACATTCCAGAAACAATGCAATTGCGGGTTTGAGAATGTTGTGCTATTAATTATAAGACCTAACATAGCTTTCCCTGTTAATATAAGTACAGTAGTGTGTGTATATTTGCATTCACAGTGCTCAAAGGCGCTCATCGCGACGCTCGCAAGACTTTGAAAAAGGCTGGCAATGAGACATCGGAAGACCACCAAGACGCCAATTATTTAAAAAATGAACTTACAACCTCACACACAGCACAGGGGGAGAGACAGGGAGCCTGTAAGTAAGGTTGCAAGCCAATTCGATCAGCTAAGCATGGAAAAAAATGGCGGGCCGTAAAGCCCTAATTTTTTTGAAAAAGGCTCCCAATGAGGCCGAAGGTCGTACTCTGTCATCGTGAGGCCCTCAAAACTTTGAAAAAGGCTTGATTGCAAACTATCCAGAAAAATGTAGGCACATATCTATAATGTAGAATCTGAATATGACTGCATTAAATTACTGCAATTAATGTGTGTGACAGGGGTGTATTATAGTGTTAATGTCAATGTGATTCAATTATCTAAAAATACCCGCTGAATTCTCCATGTTCCCTGCTTCTCCATATCCCACCCTTCACTTCACAAAACTTATTTGTGATTTTCCCCCCAAAAAAATTTAGGCTCATGGCTTATACAGCTACTAAAGATACAAGATTACTTGCTTATAAGCACGGGTTGCAGTTTTATCATAGAAAAGAGAGGGCCTACAACTATACAACCTAGTAAAGAGCTACCATTCCGTAAACGGATGGCATCCACCAATTATAGTATTGGAAATTGTGTGAATTGACACAACTAAAATTTTCTTTAATCATAACGTGAGTGTCAAATATCAGTTTATACTTATTATTAAGTACATTTATAGCAGCTATTCCCTCTTTCACAGTCTGTGTTGTGACTGAGCACAGCTTTCCAAACTGGATTTCACATTAATGCTAAGGTAGAGATTAATAAGGGTATGTGCTGTCACTGATCTGTCCTAGTGAAATCAATATACTATGGGATTATGATACACAACAACTTTGAAAAGCTTCCTTGTGCAATTAAGCCTCTTAGTTTGTGAGCTTTCGGCCAAGCTTAGGTATTGCCTGTTATAAATATATGAGTAATTAACCAATTTTGGAGCTGTAATGAAGAGGTTAATATGCTTGAATGTCTTGCTTGTGGATGTCCAGTTATCTGTGATGTTATCTGTCATAAGGAACAAAGGAAAGCTAACTTTCCCAAATGACACCCTGCTGGTGATCAAACAACAAATGGTCAGTACTAAAAGCCTCAGGGATAAATTTGCATCATGGACACAAAGCATGGGAATCAACTCAAGAGATAAGAGGTGGAGCAAAGGTGAAATGAAGAATCATACCCAGGGGTCATTCACTGATGAAAGATTTGAATGGCTGGGACAATCCCAGGGTGTGGCTATGATGTGTATAACTTGGCCAAATGGACTTGCTGGGTAGTAGAATGATCTTAGGAAAGGAACAGAGGAATCAGGAGGAATACTCTACACTCTTGCATACACACATTAGTATTATATAGGTAGAGCCTTGTATTTCAGATGCCTATCTCACCACTACTGTTGTTTGTTAATAAACCCTTTAACTTATAAGTTTCCAGTGTATTTGGAGTTCTTATAGCAGTCAGATGTAAGTTAACTGGTCAGGATATACGGTTAGAATTCCAGTATAAAAGGACTATATTTAACATTGCCACAGACCCATATGCACTCACAATCCAAAGATATGAAATAAATTACACATAGAAAAGTAAATAAGATATATTTTAATTTTAATAAGTAAATTAGACCTTTCAAAACAAAATTCTTATATGTTATGTAGGATTTACACATCTTGTGATCCAATATCACACAAGAGTATGAAACACATTCCCAACCTGTTCTCACACAGAAAGTTAATTACCGCAATACAAAAGCAACAGCCAAAAACAGGGGATCACAAAAATAATTTCTCTCCAACAACCACTTACAAGATCCAGAAATCCATTTTTTTCTGCCACCATGCCTTATTAACGTGTTGTTGTTGGAATTCCTTCAGTTGTGTAAAACTTTCCATGACCCTACAGTCATAACAAGCTGCTCATTAACATAATGATGCAGCATAGATAGAGAATAGCAAGTAAATATTGGTGTATTTTAGAAAAAAATGGATAGTGCAATGTACAGTAAGTCCCTAAAGCTATTTAATATGAACTCCTAAGCACATCCTAAGCCACTGTTCAAATATTTGTTCTGCAGCCATTTGATTAACAGATATGTGTTGAAACATCCTTAAACTACTAGCTGCTTTCACCTATAGCTATATACAAGACACCATAGACTCATCAAAACTCTTTTTCATTAAAGGGCCATTAACCTCGCTGTAAGCATTCTTCATGATGTAAAAGAGCACAAGATTGTATGTTAAAATGATCTGTTTTATTTTTTCAATTTACACTAATAAAAAGCTAAAAAAATCTAATTTTTTAGGTCTGCTTACATACACAGTGTGTCCTGCCTACTGGTTGAAGCATGAATAATAACAGACAGTGGTAAAGACAGTGATTAATAGTAGCTTTTCCCTGAAAAAAAATTAAAAAAAAGTACTTCAACATGCTTTTAGGAGATCTTTACCGTGATGTGATCCCAACTGTGCTGATCCAATTGACCCCTTTAAAGATCTACCTACCAACACTACTTGTCACCCTAGATATGGAGTTTCTTTACAAAAACATTCCACACCAAGATGGCATTGAGGCATGTTTTAAGTTTCCCTTAACATACACTCAGAATTTTAAATATGGCCCTGATACTTTTGCCAAACCAGTGGGGACTGTCATGAGTGCTAGTCTAATTATGATCGAATTATGATGAAAGAGAGATTCTCATCTACATCCATTCACAGACTTTACAGATACCGTTACATAGATGATCTGTTCATAACATGGACTGAAGGAGACAAAAACTCAGAGACTTCTACAATTCATCCAATACCTTGCACCCATCTATTAAACTTAAAATGGATTTCTCTGCGGAGCAGTTTAATCTTCTGCTCTTCTATATCCATCACCAATGGCAAACTGCTCATCTATATATAAGAAACCCACAGACATATGCAGCTACATTCACATCTCCAGTTTCCATTCCTCCAAAACTAAACACTACACAATAATAACACCACAGTGATGCTTTTAATAAGTCATGAGATACCACAGTACAGTATATGCTCCTACACAAAAGACAGCAACACACCCTTAAAAATACTGCCTTAATATTTCAAAAATAATTTTTACAAACCCTGTATCTTTACCCAGACAATAACATCTGCCCTTAAAAAACACCCTGTCAATACCTGTTAAAAGTCCAGAACAAAAGAAAATAGTTCATGAATATCACATACAATCCAGCTCTAGAAAAAAATATGCTTTGCAGCAGCTGCAAAGGCAAGTAATATATTAGCATGCATAAGAAGAGTATAGAAGCCAGGGAAGCAAATATAATTCTGCCACTATACATATCTCTAGTACGCCCTCATTTGGAATATGGAGTACAATGTTGGGCCCCACTTCATAAAATGAGGGGAATGGAGGGGCTAAGTTATGAAAAAAACAAATTAAACTTATTCCCTCCAGAAAAAAGGGCATCTAAAAGGGGATATGATTACCCTATACAAATACATCCAGAGTCAGCATAAACATGTGTCAAGTGAACTTTTTGTGCCAAGAAGTTTTCAACTGACAAGAGGACATTCCTTGAGGTTACAAGTAAAAATATTCCACCTTAAAGAAAGAAAAGGTTTCTTCACAGCAAGGGTGGTTAAACTGTAGAACTCCATACCAAGGCAGGTTGAGACAGATTTGATAGATAACTTTAAAAAGGGGTTGGATATAGTTTTGAATAAAAAGGGCATTCAGGGTTATCCTGGATAATTAGAGGAGGAGTATTGATCCAGGGAGGAATCAGATCGCCAGTATCTGGGGTCAGGAAGGAATTTTATTTTTTCCCCTCATTAGGCAATTGGCAAAGTTTCAATGGGTTTTTTCTCTTTAGCTTCCTCTGGATCAATTAACAATTAATCACCATATTACAAGGATCGGAGGAGATCTAAAAGGTTGAACTGGATGAACTAAGCCTTTTTCCACCTCAGTTACTATGTAACATGCAAACATGGAGATTTGAGTCAGCAAGAAAGAGAGTAAAATCTGTGAGGACAAAAGGGCAATAACCTATATGGCAGGGATGAAAACATTAGTAGCAAACCAGATTAGAGAAGAGCTAGTGAGCATATGTTTAGGTAAAATAACTAAACAGTTACCAAACCAGTGGATTACAGGTTTCTTTTTTTATCAAGCCCTATGGAAATAGTAGAGGCTCATGGATTTTTTTCATTTCTTCAACCTAAACAAAGTGTGGGGAAAAGGTACTTGTGAGTAAATGTAAAGTAATGGGGTATATCTCCTTCTGGATCGCTACCTTGTCATGGTAAAGGAGCTTTTGTACCTCAGTGAAGCTGTGAGCTATACCATATAGGGCAGATCATAGCAGAGAGTTCAGACAAATCGCAGTCCACTGGAGAAGCAACTAGTAATTCCAGTATCCAAGAAAACCTTATGGATATGCACAGCCAGACACAAGATGTGCCTGGCGTGTTGCAGTCCATAGGGTAACGGAGAGTTGGACACAACTGAATGACTAAACAAATCAAAAAAGGGATGGATGAAATGTGCAATCAGATAAAAAAGATGTCATTAGACTGGTAAAAAAAGATTTGCTAAAGATAATGTAGAGTGGAGGAAAAGATTTAAAATTGGCATATAATCATCATGCCAAGTCCTTTAGCTGGTACAACTTGGTAATCTGATGAAGTATGGTTTCGTAAAAACACATTATATAGGATAAAAAGAAGTAGCCCCTATCATGGGAACCAAAAGCTATGCACCTTATTTCTCAGAAAGGTAATCTCCCCAGAGCTTAGCAAATACATCATTTTACTAAAATCAAAAAGCTATGATAGAGATGATTTTTAACATTTCAATACTTCCATCAGAAAGGAGATCAAAGTCACATAGTAAATGACCTTGCAAAAGGTAACAGACAGTAAACAGATAAAATACACTGAAAAGGGCATAGGGCTTTCCCTCTGTGTTCGTTTAAATAATGATGTGTTTACTATAGATAAACTCATTCCACCTTTGAAGGACAATGTATTCATATGCAGTTCAATGGATCAATACACTGGTATAATTGATATCTATGAGAATCTACTTACAATGCAACACATGAAAATAGGAGGTACACATGTGTCTAAACAGAGGATCAATAATGTATTGAACCGTACACATCTCATTTTAAGGAGGGCACAAGGCCTACATTGAGCATATCTTGAGAACTGTTGCAATTAAAATATCTGATACTGACAGGATTGCAATTTCTTATTAAAAGCATCACTGTGGTGTTATCTTTAAAAATTACTTTTTTTGAGAATTCAAAATCAAAATATGTCTTTATGCTTAACATGTTATCAGAATCTAAAAAAAAATAAAAAAATAACAGGATCTAATTTACTATCTTTTACATGCAATAATGGAATTTACCATTTTGGCTTCAGTAGATCCACTTTCTGATGTGGGAGGAGAGAAATGTGGCAGCTTCATCTGCTAGTGCTCTCAACGGGACTGTAGTGAAACGTATTAGTTTACTTACAAGGTCACCCCCACTTGCAAAAAAGCAGCAGGGAAGACCACAAACTGGACCCAGCCAGTAATTAATATTTGCATATAAAAAGTTGCAAAATGGAAATGCTGTGTTTATTTATTGGTTATTTTTTTGCTTTCCAAAAATATTTTTGCCCATTATCGTGTTTAGTTATCAAAAAATATAGAAAAATAAGTTTGACCGCAGAGAGCAGACACAGAGAACGCCGAGAGAGAGAGGGCGCAGACACAGAGAACGCAGAGAGAGAGAGGGCGCAGACACAGAGAACGCAGAGAGCGAGAGGGCGCAGACACAGAGAACGCAGAGAGCGAGAGGGCGCAGACACAGAGAACGCAGACAGAGAGCGGACATAGAGAACGCAGACAGAGAGAGAGAGAGCAGACACAGAGAACGCAGAGAGAGAGAGCAAACTCGGAGAACGCAGAGAGAGAGAGCAGACTCGGAGAACGCAGAGAGAGAGAGCAGACTCGGAGAACGCAGAGAGAGAGAGCAGACTCGGAGAACGCAGAGAGAGAGAGCAGACTCGGAGAACGCAGAGAGAGAGAGCAGACTCGGAGAACGCAGAGAGAGAGAGCAGACTCGGAGAACGCAGAGAGAGAGAGCAGACTCGGAGAACGCAGAGAGAGAGAGCAGACTCGGAGAACGCAGAGAGAGAGAGAACAGACTCGGACAACGCAGAGAGAGAGAGAGCAGACTCGGAGAACGCAGAGAGAGAGAGAGCAGACTCGGAGAACGCAGAGAGAGAGAGAGCAGACTCGGAGAACGCAGAGAGAGAGAGAGCAGACTCGGAGAACGCAGAAAGAGAGAGAGCAGACTCGGAGAACGCAGAGAGAGAGAGCAGACTCGGAGAACGCAGACAGAGAGAGCAGACTCGGAGAACGCAGACAGAGAGAGCAGACTCGGAGAACGCAGACAGAGAGAGCAGACTCGGAGAACGCAGACAGAGAGAGCAGACTCGGAGAACGCAGACAGAGAGAGCAGACTCGGAGAACGCAGAGAGAGAGAGAGCAGACTCGGAGAACGCAGAGAGAGAGAGCAGACTCGGAGAACGCAGAGAGAGAGAGCAGACTCGGAGAACGCAGAGAGAGAGCAGACACAGAGAACGCAGAGAGAGAGAGCAGACACAGAGAACGCAGAGAGAGAGAGCAGGCAGAGAGAGAGAGCAGACAAAGAGAACGCAGAGAGAGAGAGCAGGCAGAGAGAGAGAGCAGACACAGAAAACGCAGAGAGAGAGAGCAGACACAGAGAACGCAGAGAGAGAGCAGACACAGAGAACGCAGAGAGAGAGCAGACACAGAGAACGCAGAGAGAGAGCAGACAGAGAAAGCAGAGAGAGAAAGAGCACGCAGACACAGAGAAGGCAGAGAGAGCGCGCAGACACAGAGAACGCAGAGAGAGAGCAGACAGAGAACGCAGAGAGAGAGCAGACAGAGAAAGCAGAGAGAGAGCAGACAGAGAAAGCAGAGAGAGAAAGAGCACGCAGACACAGAGAAGGCAGAGAGAGCGCGCAGACAGAGAACGCAGAGAGAGAGCAGACAGAGAAAGCAGAGAGAGAGCAGACAGAGAAAGCAGAGAGAGAGCAGACAGAGAAAGCAGAGAGAGAAAGAGCACGCAGACACAGAGAAGGCAGAGAGAGCGCGCAGACACAGAGAAGGCAGAGAGAGCGCGCAGACACAGAGAACGCAGAGAGAGAGAGCAGACACAGAGAACGCAGAGAGAGAGAGCAGACACAGAGAACGCAGAGAGAGAGAGAGCAGACACAGAGAACGCAGAGAGAGAGAGAGCAGACACAGAGAACGCAGAGAGAGCAGACACAGAGAACGCAGAGAGAGCAGACACAGAGAACGCAGAGAGAGAGAGCAGACACAGAGAACGCAGAGAGAGAGAGCAGACACAGAGAACGCAGAGAGAGAGAGCAGACACAGAGAACGCAGAGAGAGAGAGCAGACACAGAGAACGCAGAGAGAGAGAGCAGACACAGAGAACGCAGAGAGAGAGAGCAGAAACAGAGAACGCAGAGAGAGAGAGCAGACACAGAGAACGCAGAGAGAGAGAGCAGAAACAGAGAACGCAGAGAGAGAGAGCAGACTCGGAGAACGCAGAGAGAGAGAGCAGACTCGGAGAACGCAGAGAGAGAGAGCAGACTCGGAGAACGCAGAGAGAGAGAGCAGACACAGAGAACGCAGAGAGAGAGCAGACACAGAGAACGCAGAGAGAGAGCAGACACAGAGAACGCAGAGAGAGAGCAGACACAGAGAACGCAGAGAGAGAGCAGACACAGAGAACGCAGAGAGAGAGCAGACACAGAGAACGCAGAGAGAGAGCAGACAAAGAGAACGCAGAGAGAGAACGCAGAGAGAGAAAGAGCGCGCAGACACAGAGAAGGCAGAGAGAGCACGCAGACACAGAGAAGGCAGAGAGAGCACGCAGACACAGAGAAGGCAGAGAGAGCGCGCAGACACAGAGAAGGCAGAGAGAGCGCGCAGACACAGAGAAGGCAGAGAGAGCGCGCAGACACAGAGAAGGCAGAGAGAGCGCGCAGACACAGAGAAGGCAGAGAGAGAGCAGACACAGAGAACGCAGAGAGAGCAGACACAGAGAACGCAGAGAGAGCAGACACAGAGAACGCAGAGAGAGCAGACACAGAGAACGCAGAGAGAGCAGACACAGAGAACGCAGAGAGAGAGAGCAGACACAGAGAACGCAGAGAGAGAGAGCAGACACAGAGAACGCAGAGAGAGAGAGCAGACACAGAGAACGCAGAGAGAGAGCAGACACAGAGAACGCAGAGAGAGAGCAGACACAGAGAACGCAGAGAGAGCAGACACAGAGAACGCAGAGAGAGCAGACACAGAGAACGCAGAGAGAGAGAGAGCAGACACAGAGAACGCAGAGAGAGAGAGAGCAGACACAGAGAACGCAGAGAGAGAGCAGACACAGAGAACGCAGAGAGAGAGAGCAGACACAGAGAACGCAGAGAGAGAGAGCAGACAGAGAACGCAGAGAGAGAGAGCAGACAGAGAACGCAGAGAGAGAGCAGACAGAGAACGCAGAGAGAGAGCAGACAGAGAACGCAGAGAGAAAGAGCACGCAGACACAGAGAAGGCAGAGAGAGAGCGCGCAGACACAGAGAACGCAGAGAGAGAGCACACAGACACAGAGAACGCAGAGAGACAGCAGACACAGAGAACGCAGGGCGAGCGAACAGACACAGAGAACGCAGGGCGCGCGAACAGCACAGAGAACGCAGAGAGAGAGGAGAAACAGAGAACGCAGAGAGAGAGGAGAAACAGAGAACGCAGAGAGAGAGGAGAAACAGAGAACGCAGAGAGAGAGCAGACACAGAGAAAGCAGAGAGAGAGAGCAGACACAGAGAACGCAGAGAGAGAGAGAGCAGACACAGAGAACGCAAAGAGAGAGAGCAGACACAGAGAACGCAAAGAGAGAGAGAGCAGACACAGAGAACGCAAAGAGAGAGAGAGCAGACACAGAGAACGCAAAGAGAGAGAGAGCAGACACAGAGAACGCAGAGAGAGAGCAGACAGAGAACGCAGAGAGAGAGCAGACAGAGAAAGCAGAGAGAGAGCAGACAGAGAAAGCAGAGAGAGAAAGAGCACGCAGACACAGAGAAGGCAGAGAGAGCGCGCAGACACAGAGAACGCAGAGAGAGAGCAGACAGAGAACGCAGAGAGAGAGAGCAGACAGAGAACGCAGAGAGAGAGAGCAGACAGAGAAAGCAGAGAGAGAGCAGACAGAGAAAGCAGAGAGAGAGCAGACAGAGAAAGCAGAGAGAGAGCAGCCAGAGAAAGCAGAGAGAGAAAGAGCACGCAGACACAGAGAAGGCAGAGAGAGCGCGCAGACACAGAGAACGCAGAGAGAGAGCAGACAGAGAACGCAGAGAGAGAGCAGACAGAGAAAGCAGAGAGAGAGCAGACAGAGAAAGCAGAGAGAGAAAGAGCACGCAGACACAGAGAACGCAGAGAGAGAGCAGACACAGAGAACGCAGAGAGAGAGCAGACACAGAGAACGCAGAGAGAGAGCAGACACAGAGAACGCAGAGAGAGAAAGAGCGCGCAGACACAGAGAAGGCAGAGAGAGCGCGCAGACACAGAGAAGGCAGAGAGAGCGCGCAGACACAGAGAAGGCAGAGAGAGCGCGCAGACACAGAGAAGGCAGAGAGAGCGCGCAGACACAGAGAACGCAGAGAGAGCGCGCAGACACAGAGAAGGCAGAGAGAGCGCGCAGACACAGAGAAGGCAGAGAGAGCGCGCAGACACAGAGAAGGCAGAGAGAGCGCGCAGACACAGAGAAGGCAGAGAGAGCGCGCAGACACAGAGAACGCAGAGAGAGAGAGCAGACACAGAGAACGCAGAGAGAGCAGACACAGAGAACGCAGAGAGAGCAGACACAGAGAACGCAGAGAGAGCAGACACAGAGAACGCAGAGAGAGAGCAGACACAGAGAACGCAGAGAGAGAGCAGACACAGGGAGAGCAGACACAGAGAACGCAGAGAGAGAGCAGACACAGAGAACGCAGAGAGAGAGAGAGAGAGAGAGAGCAGACACAGAGAAGGCAGAGAGAGAGCAGACACAGAGAAGGCAGAGAGAGAGCAGACACAGAGAAGGCAGAGAGAGAGCAGACACAGAGAAGGCAGAGAGAGAGCGCAGACACAGAGAAGGCAGAGAGAGAGCGCAGACACAGAGAAGGCAGAGAGAGAGCGCAGACACAGAGAAGGCAGAGAGAGAGCGCAGACACAGAGAAGGCAGAGAGAGAGCGCAGACACAGAGAAGGCAGAGAGAGAGCGCAGACACAGAGAAGGCAGAGAGAGAGCGCAGACACAGAGAAGGCAGAGAGAGAGCGCAGACACAGAGAAGGCAGAGAGAGAGCGCAGACACAGAGAAGGCAGAGAGAGAGCGCAGACACAGAGAAGGCAGAGAGAGCGCAGACACAGAGAAGGCAGAGAGAGAGAGCGCAGACACAGAGAAGGCAGAGAGAGAGAGCGCAGACACAGAGAAGGCAGAGAGAGAGAGCGCAGACACAGAGAAGGCAGAGAGAGAGCGCAGACACAGAGAAGGCAGAGAGAGAGCGCAGACACAGAGAAGGCAGAGAGAGAGCGCAGACACAGAGAAGGCAGAGAGAGAGCGCAGACACAGAGAAGGCAGAGAGAGAGCGCGCAGACACAGAGAACGCAGAGAGAGAGAGCAGACACAAAGAACGCAGAGAGAGAGAGAGCAGACACAGAGAACGCAGAGAGAGAGAGCAGACACAGAAAACGCAGAGAGAGAGCAGACACAGAGAACGCAAAGAGAGAGAGAGAAGACACAGAAAACGCAAAGAGAGAGAGAGAGAAGACACAGAGAACGCAGAGAGAGAGCAGACACAGAGAACGCAGAGAGAGAGAGCAGACACAGAGAACGCAGAGAGAGAGAGAGCAGACACAGAAAACGCAAAGAGAGAGAGAGAAGACACAGAAAACGCAAAGAGAGAGAGAGAGAAGACACAGAGAACGCAGAGAGAGAGCAGACACAGAGAACGCAGAGAGAGAGAGCAGACACAGAGAACGCAGAGAGAGAGAGCAGACACAGAGAACGCAGAGAGAGAGAGCAGACACAGAGAACGCAGAGAGAGAGAGAGCAGACACGGAGAACGCAAAGAGAGAGCAGACACGGAGAACGCAAAGAGAAAGCAGACACTGAGAACGCAAAGAGAGAGCAGACACGGAGAACGCAAAGAGAGAGCAGACACGGAGAACGCAAAGAGAGAGCAGACTCGGAGAACGCAGAGAGAGAGAGCAGACTCGGAGAACGCAGAGAGAGAGAGCAGACACAGAGAACGCAGAGAGAGAGAGCAGACACAGAGAACGCAGAGAGAGAGAGCAGACACAGAGAACGCAGAGAGAAAGAGCAGACACAGAACGCAGAGAAAGCAGAGAGAGCAGACACAGAGAACGCAGAGAGAGAGAGCAGACACAGAGAACGCAGAGAGAGAGCAGACACAGAGAACGCAGAGAGAGAGCAGACACAGAGAACGCAGAGAGAGAGCAGACACAGAGAACGCAGAGAGAGAGCAGACACAGGGAGAGCAGACACAGAGAACGCAGAGAGAGAGCAGACACAGAGAACGCAGAGAGAGAGAGAGCAGACACAGAGAACGCAAAGAGAGAGAGAGCAGACACAGAGAACGCAAAGAGAGAGAGAGCAGACACAGAGAACGCAGAGAGAGAGCAGACAGAGAACGCAGAGAGAGAGCAGACAGAGAAAGCAGAGAGAGAGCAGACAGAGAAAGCAGAGAGAGAAAGAGCACGCAGACACAGAGAAGGCAGAGAGAGCGCGCAGACACAGAGAACGCAGAGAGAGAGCAGACAGAGAAAGCAGAGAGAGAGCAGACAGAGAAAGCAGAGAGAGAGCAGACAGAGAAAGCAGAGAGAGAGAGCAGACAGAGAAAGCAGAGAGAGAAAGAGCACGCAGACACAGAGAAGGCAGAGAGAGCGCGCAGACACAGAGAACGCAGAGAGAGAGCAGACAGAGAAAGCAGAGAGAGAGCAGACAGAGAAAGCAGAGAGAGAGCAGACAGAGAAAGCAGAGAGAGAGCAGACAGAGAAAGCAGAGAGAGAAAGAGCACGCAGACACAGAGAAGGCAGAGAGAGCGCGCAGACACAGAGAACGCAGAGAGAGAGCAGACACAGAGAACGCAGAGAGAGAGCAGACACAGAGAACGCAGAGAGAGAGAGAGCAGACACAGAGAACGCAGAGAGAGAGAGCAGACACAGAGAACGCAGAGAGAGAGAGCAGACACAGAGAACGCAGAGAGAGAGAGAGCAGACACAGAGAACGCAGAGAGAGAGAGCAGACACAGAGAACGCAGAGAGAGAGAGCAGACACAGAGAACGCAGAGAAAGAGAGCAGACACAGAGAACGCAGAGAGAGAGAGCAGACACAGAGAACGCAGAGAGAGAGAGCAGAAACAGAGAACGCAGAGAGAGAGAGCAGACACAGAGAACGCAGAGAGAGAGAGCAGAAACAGAGAACGCAGAGAGAGAGAGCAGAAACAGAGAACGCAGAGAGAGAGAGCAGACTCGGAGAACGCAGAGAGAGAGAGCAGACTCGGAGAACGCAGAGAGAGAGAGCAGACTCGGAGAACGCAGAGAGAGAGAGAGCAGACTCGGAGAACGCAGACAGAGAGAGCAGACTCGGAGAACGCAGACAGAGAGAGCAGACTCGGAGAACGCAGACAGAGAGAGCAGACACAGAGAACGCAGAGAGAGAGCAGACACAGAGAACGCAGAGAGAGAGCAGACACAGAGAACGCAGAGAGAGAGCAGACAGAGAACGCAGAGAGAGAGCAGACAGAGAACGCAGAGAGAGAACGCAGAGAGAGAAAGAGCGCGCAGACACAGAGAAGGCAGAGAGAGCGCGCAGACACAGAGAAGGCAGAGAGAGCGCGCAGACACAGAGAAGGCAGAGAGAGCGCGCAGACACAGAGAAGGCAGAGAGAGCGCGCAGACACAGAGAACGCAGAGAGAGAGAGCAGACACAGAGAACGCAGAGAGAGCAGACACAGAGGACGCAGAGAGAGCAGACACAGAGAACGCAGAGAGAGCAGACACAGAGAACGCAGAGAGAGAGAGCAGACACAGAGAACGCAGAGAGAGCAGACACAGAGAACGCAGAGAGAGCAGACACAGAGAACGCAGAGAGAGAGAGAGCAGACACAGAGAACGCAGAGAGAGAGAGAGCAGACACAGAGAACGCAGAGAGAGAGAGAGCAGACACAGAGAACGCAGAGAGAGAGAGAGCAGACAGAGAACGCAGAGAGAGAGAGCAGACACAGAGAACGCAGAGAGAGAGAGCAGACACAGAGAACGCAGAGAGAGAGAGCAGACACAGAGAACGCAGAGAGCAGACAGAGAACGCAGAGAGAGAGAGCAGACAGAGAACGCAGAGAGAGAGCAGACAGAGAACGCAGAGAGAGAGCAGACAGAGAACGCAGAGAGAAAGAGCACGCAGACACAGAGAAGGCAGAGAGAGAGCGCGCAGACACAGAGAACGCAGAGAGAGAGCACACAGACACAGAGAAGGCAGAGAGACAGCAGACACAGAGAACGCAGGGCGAGCGAACAGACACAGAGAACGCAGGGCGAGCGAACAGCACAGAGAACGCAGGGCGAGCGAACAGCACAGAGAACGCAGAGAGAGAGGAGAAACAGAGAACGCAGAGAGAGAGGAGAAACAGAGAACGCAGAGAGAGAGCAGACACAGAGAACGCAGAGAGAGAGCAGACAGAGAACGCAGAGAGAGAGCAGACAGAGAACGCAGAGAGAGAGCAGACAGAGAACACAGAGAGAGAACGCAGAGAGAGAAAGAGCGCGCAGACACAGAGAAGGCAGAGAGAGCGCGCAGACACAGAGAAGGCAGAGAGAGCGCGCAGACACAGAGAACGCAGAGAGAGAGAGAGCAGACACAGAGAACGCAGAGAGAGAGAGCAGACACAGAGAACGCAGAGAGAGAGAGCAGACACAGAGAACGCAGAGAAAGAGAGCAGACACAGAGAACGCAGAGAGAGAGAGCAGACACAGAGAACGCAGAGAGAGAGAGCAGAAACAGAGAACGCAGAGAGAGAGAGCAGAAACAGAGAACGCAGAGAGAGAGAGCAGACACAGAGAACGCAGAGAGAGAGAGCAGAAACAGAGAACGCAGAGAGAGAGAGCAGAAACAGAGAACGCAGAGAGAGAGAGCAGACTCGGAGAACGCAGAGAGAGAGAGCAGACTCGGAGAACGCAGAGAGAGAGAGAGCAGACTCGGAGAACGCAGACAGAGAGAGCAGACTCGGAGAACGCAGACAGAGAGAGCAGACTCGGAGAACGCAGACAGAGAGAGCAGACTCGGAGAACGCAGACAGAGAGAGCAGACACAGAGAACGCAGAGAGAGAGAGCAGACACAGAGAACGCAGAGAGAGAGCAGACACAGAGAACGCAGAGAGAGAGCAGACAGAGAACGCAGAGAGA